>JAAALK010000287.1:83533301-83695916 GCA_019279435.1 Zizania palustris | reverse complement strand
GCAATATGAATATCACTCAAGGTGGAGTTCTGAATCACACGAGGACAGCGCTGTTTGGCGCGTGTCAAAAGTAGCAAAAGCTAATTGTAAATCAAAACTCGAGTCTATAGGAATGACAAGACTCTATTTAAATAGAGGGGGGGAAAGGTGGGTGCAGCCCCCTAATGTGGACGCCCAAAGAGGGGGGAACGCCCCTAGGAAAGCCTACTCTAGGCAGGCCTGCGTTTATTCTTCTGGGCCTTCATTCTTTAGTAGTATGACAAAGTTCAGCTCTCTTGCACGGGCCCTCGTGATTATCCCAGAAGGAGATGGCGCTGAAGAAGGTGCAGCTGGTGTAGATGTACTGATGTCCTCATCATCCTCCCCTTCTAGAATCGAAGTCGTCCTCGACGGCAACTCCTCATCCTCGCCCGCATATGGTGTCAAATCTGCAACATTAAAACTAGTGGAAACACCAAACTCCGCAGGTAGGTCAAGGATATAAGCATTATCATTAATCTTGGTTAGCACTTTAAAAGGACCAGCAGCACGAGGCATCAATTTAGAACGGCGCAAACGAGGGAAACGATCCTTTCGTAAATGCAACCAAACCAAATCACCAGGTGCAAAAGTAACATGTTTTCTTCCTTTACTACCAGCAACCTGATTTTTAGCATTAGCAGCAGCAATGTTTTGGTGTGTTTGTGCATGAAGGTCAATCATTTGTTCAACATGGGCAACTGCATCGAGATGTGGAGCTTCCGCAGCATCAAGGGCGAACAAATCAATAGGTGCTCGAGGAATGTAACCATAAACAATCTGAAAAGGGCACATCTTTGTAGAAGAGTGTGTGGCATGATTATAAGCAAATTCAATATGAGGCAAGCAATCCTCCCAACGTCGCAAATTCTTATCCAAAACAGCCCTAAGCATGGTTGACAAGGTTCTATTAACTACCTCAGTTTGCCCATCAGTTTGGGGATGACAAGTTGTGCTAAACAGCAATTTAGTTCCCACTTTATTCCACAGAGATCTCCAAAAATGACTGAGAAACTTAGCATCACGATCTGAGACTATTGTATTTGGAATGCCATGCAAACGAATAATCTCCCGAAAGAACAATTCAGCAATAGTGCGAGCATCATCAGTTTTATGACAAGGTATAAAATGCGCCATTTTGGAAAATCGATCAACAACCACAAAAATGCTATCCCTCCCCTTCTTAGTTCTAGGCAATCCCAAAACAAAGTCCATAGAAATATCAAGCCAAGGGGAAGTAGGAACAGGCAAAGGCATATACAAACCATGGTTGTTCAACCGGGACTTAGCTTTTTGACATGTAGTGCAGCGTGCAACAAGGCGCTTGACATCACGGCGCATCCGGGGCCAAAAGAAATGTGCGGCCAGCACCTCGTGCGTCTTGTGGACACCAAAATGTCCCATGAGACCACCACCATGTGCCTCCTGTAACAACAAAAGACGGACCGAGCTTGCTGGAATACACAGCTTGTTAGCGCGAAACAGGAACCCATCCTGCATGTGGAATTGACCCCAAGGTTTGCCTAGGCGTGCAATGAGTTAGAACATCTTTAAAATCAGCATCGTTGACATATTGATCCTTCACAGTTTGCAAACCAAAAATTTGAAAATCGAGTTGTGAAAGCATGGTATATCTACGAGACAACGCATCAGCAATGACATTCTCCTTCCCGTTCTTGTGTTTAATAATATAAGGAAAAGACTCGATGAATTCTACCCAACTAGCATGACGACGGTTTAGATTTGTTTGGGTACGAATATGTTTCAAGGCCTCATGATCAGAATGAATTATGAACTCGCGATGCCAAAGATAGTGCTGCCATGTGTGCAAAGTGCGGACTAAAGCATAAAGCTCCTTATCATAAGTAGAATATCGCAAGCTAGCACCGCTTAATTTTTCACTGAAATACGCAACCGGTTTGCCCTCTTGTAACAAAACAGCACCTAATCCAATCCCGCTAGCATCGCATTCAAGCTCAAATACTTTAGTAAAATCAGGCAATTGCAAGAGGGGGGCATGTGTTAACTTATCTTTCAAAGTGTTGAACTGCTACCTCCTGCGAGTCGCCCCAAGCAAATGGCACACCTTTCTTTGTAAGCTCATGTAGAGGTGCTGCAATGGAGCTAAAATCACGTACGAACCGACGGTAAAAACCTGCAAGTCCAAGAAAACTCCGAATCTGTGTGACCGTCGTCGGCGTGGGCCATTCCCGAATTGCATCAACCTTGCTGCTATCCACCTCGATGCCCTGTGGGGTAACAACATAACCAAGAAACGAGACGCGTTGTGTGCAAAAGATGCATTTTTCCATATTAGCAAACAAGCGGGCAGCACGCAAGGCATCAAAAACAACACTCAAATGTTCTAACTGCTCTTCCATAGTCTTGCTATAAATAAGGATATCATCGAAGTAGACAACAACAAACAGTCCTATGAAGGGTCTAAGAACTTCATTCATCAAGCGCATAAAGGTGCTAGGAGCATTAGTTAATCCAAACGGCATAACCAACCATTCATATAACCCAAATTTCGTTTTAAAAGCCGTTTTCCATTCATCTCCTAATTTCATGCGAATCTGATGGTAGCCACTACGTAAATCAATCTTAGTGAAAATCATGGCACCACTAAGTTCATCTAGCATATCATCAAGGCGTGGTATAGGATATCGATAACGAATGGTGATGTTATTAATAGCGCGACAGTCTACACACATACGCCATGACCCATCTTTCTTCGGCACAAGTAAAACAGGAACCGAGCAAGGGCTAAGAGATTCACGAATGTACCCCTTATCAAGCAACACCTGCACCTGGCGCTGGATCTCCTTCGTCTCATCCGGATTCGTGCGGTATGGGGCGCGGTTAGGTAGTTGGGCGCCGGGGATGAGGTCAATCTGGTGCTCAATACCACGGAGTGGAGGGAGACCCGAGGGTAAGTCTGTGGGAAACACATCAGCGTACTCCTGCAAAAGGTTAGAAACAGCGGGGGGAATATCCAACGATGGGGGAGCATCAAGGGCAGCGAGCATACTAGAACAAACAAGCGCATAGCAGGGCAAATGATCATGGCGTAAATCCTCAAAATCAGCACGTGTAGCAAGCAAGACAGGCGCATTCAACTTGATTTCAGAAGTAACATTGGCGGCTGGTTGGGGTGCTAGTGGTTTTGCCGCTTTAGTAGCCCTAGCAAGATCATCTTTAAAAATTTGGTCAGGGGTCATTGGATGTATAATTATTTTCTGACCTTTAAACATGAAGGAATAATGATTCGAACGACCATGATGTACACTATCAGTATCATATTGCCAAGGTCTACCAAGTAACAAAGAGCATGCTTCCATTGGAACAACATCACAATCAGCATAATCAGAATAAGAGCCCAATGAAAAAGGAACGCGTACCGAACGTGTGATTCTAATTTTTCCACCATCATTAAGCCATTGAATGTGATACGGGTTTGGGTGCTTACGAGTGGGCAAGGACAACTTCTCGACCAAAGCTGTGCTTGCCAAGTTGTTGCAGCTGCCACTGTCGATGATGATGCGAATCGACCGTTCTTGTACAACACCTTTGGTGTGGAAAAGTGTGTGCCGTTGGTTTTTCTCAGACGTGGTGACCTGTGTGCTAAGAACACGCTGCACAACAAGACTCTCATACTTATCGGCATCACCGGGATCGACATGTACCTCCGTTTTAGCTGCATGGTCAGTGGCAAGCATAATATGTTGGTTTTCCTCGGAATCACTAGCGGATGAATACTCACCATTGTCACGTATGAGCAAAATACGCTTGTTTGGACAGTCCCGACTCACGTGTCCAAGTCCATGGCAACGATAGCACCGAATATCCCGGGTACGTCCTGTGGAAGGAGCAGCGCCTGGGGACGAGGATGCGGTAGGCTTGGCCGTCGTTTCGCGCGATGGAGTGCTGATCGTGGATGGTGTAGGCGGAGTAGACGCTGAATTGATTGCTGCGCCTCTACCTGCAAAAGAGTTAGGATATGTCTTCGAGCGGCGTCCCTGCACTTCACGTTCAGCTTTGCAAGCGTATGCAAACAATGTGGCCATATCAGAATATTCCTTATAGTCAAGGATGTCCTGAATTTCTCTATTCAAACCACCATGAAAACGGGCCATTGCAGCTTCATCTGTCTCAAACAAACCACAACGAATCATACCTTTTTGGAGCTCTTGATAGTAGTCCTCGACAGATTGCTGTCCTTGTCGAAAACTCTGCATTTTCTTTAGCAAATCTCGCGCAAAATATGAAGGAACAAATCTGTGTCGCATGGCAGCTTTTAATTGAGTCCAAGTGATGGGTGTAGCAGTAGGATGTGTTAGTTTATATTCACGCCACCATATTAAAGCAAAATCAGTAAATTCACTAATAGCAGCTTTAACTTGAGAATGAGCAGGAATATCATGGCATGAAAATTTCTGATCGACCTCTAGTTCCCAATCAAGATAAGCGGCAGGATCATATTTGCCATTAAAAGATGGAATTTTAAATTTAATCTTAGCAAATGAATCGTGAGGGGAATGACGTACCACGCGACGTGCACGACCGTGGCGAGGTCCATCGTCCTGCTCCGTATCGCCACCATAATCCTTTTGTAATTCGGTGAGCGACGAAGTTAACGCATCGAGTCGTGACATGATGGTGTCGAGCGTGGTCACCATGGCCGTCTGAGCGAGGTCGATCTGGTCGAACCGCTCGGTCGACGAAGTGATCGTAGAATCAAACCGCTCATGCATCGTTGTCATGTCCGCAGCAAGGCCATCAACCTGTGCCCTTACATCCAGTAGTTGTGCATCCTTCGTTTCGTCATTGCCTGCCATAGTTAGTGCAAACACAAAGCAAAAACCTACGACAATACGGATGTGGATTGGTCGCTCACAGACGTGCTGTTATCAAATTCTTATCCGTTCTTACCAAGCACACAGGGGTGACCTGCAACCAACAGGTGAAACCGGCGAAAGATTGGAGCAGCGATTGCTTGGAGAAACAAAATCTGCTCGTTGTAGAACTATGTGGGGTTCTAGGTAGGCTGCACTCAAAACAAGGATTAGCACAATCAAACAATAATGCGAGGTTGAATTATAGTGCCAAAGACGTAACCAAAAGCTGCTGGAAACAAAGTGCAAAAGGTGGTACACAAAAAAAGGAAAAACCGAAGAGGTGAGCAAGGATGGAAAGGGGGAGGGGCGCACGGCCAGGGGGATCACTTCCTTGCTGTTTTTCTCCTTTCTTTCTTTTCTTTTTTTTTTCTTCTCTTTTTTTTTTTCTCTTTTTTTTTCGTTTTTTTTTATCCGGAGAAACTTGCAAGTAAAAATAGGCAACCAGCAATAATGGACGGCCCTTTGTATGGTAGGTGATCAAGAATTTCGGAAATGAAGAAATCTGCACTTTGTATGGTAGGCGACCAAAACTTTCTTAAATGAGTGTGATCAATATTAGGCAACCAGCAATAATTGATTGCCCTTTGTATGGAAGGCAACCAAAACTTTCTCAAATGAGTGTGATCAATATTAGGCAACCAGCAATAATTGATTGCCCTTTGTATGGAAGGCAACCAAAACTTTCTCAAATGAGTGTGATCAATATTAGGCAACCAGCAATAATTGACTACCCTTTGTATGGAAGGCAACCAAAACTTTCTCAAATGAGGTTGAGCAGAATGAGGCAACCTATATTTTTTTTTGTAACTTTCCAAATAACACACAAGGCAGGGAAGGGAGGGGCGCACAGCCAGGGGGGTTTGCGTGATATGCAGATGAAGATGCACAAGTAACCAGCAACAATTGACACGCGTAAGCACACAAATTCAACAAAGCAAATTATTGAAAGATAGTGCAAGGCTCAAAAAGGTGCTGGGACAAGGATCTAACCTGAAATATATTTTCGTGTTGTGGTTTTGTGGACTGTAGGAAGGGACAAACACTCGATAAACTCACCGATCAACCCGGAAAATCTGATACCACTTGATAGAGCTGAAGTGCCCGATCTTTCGGTGAGTGGAGATAACTTCGATTTGGTGGAAGAAGACCCTCACGATCCGACTACGACGAGCGAACCCGAAGCGCCAATGCAATCGCTGAACCAACTCCCTGTGGTTACCGACCTTGTGGATGCAAGATCAGCCTGATCACGAAGATCGTTTCCTGTTCGCAATCGAAGAACGAACAAGAAAGAGATGCGAGCAATATGAATATCACTCAAGGTGGAGTTCTGAATCACACGAGGACAGCGCTGTTTGGCGCGTGTCAAAAGTAGCAAAAGCTAATTGTAAATCAAAACTCGAGTCTATAGGAATGACAAGACTCTATTTAAATAGAGGGGGGGAAAGGTGGGTGCAGCCCCCTAATGTGGACGCCCAAAGAGGGGGGAACGCCCCTAGGAAAGCCTACTCTAGGCAGGCCTGCGTTTATTCTTCTGGGCCTTCATTCTTTAGTAGTATGACAAAGTTCAGCTCTCTTGCACGGGCCCTCGTGATTATCCCAGAAGGAGATGGCGCTGAAGAAGGTGCAGCTGGTGTAGATGTACTTATGTCCTCATCAGACACCATGCTGATTGTGTCAAATGCAGCACTGTTCTACACTTCACATAGTGTTGCTGGCTGAGTAGATTATCTACTTTTAGGATCATCAAGCGCTGCCATAGTTTCAAACTAGCACGAGTGAGTGTTACATTTGTGTTTATCTGATCTGTGTTCTGTGTGATTGCAAGCCACAGTTGCACACATGAAGTGCTGAAGCACAAAGTAGAATAGCATGTATGTGTGGCAGCATGGCAGAGAAATCAACACTGAAAGTGTTTAGATTGCTTGGTTGAATCCACAAGACAGGAGCATTCAGTTTTCAGTTATCTGCACCTTTTTGTCATTTTGTTTACTGCTGTTTTCTTCCAAACAAAATACAAATTGTCTTCAGAACTTTGCTGTCAGATGTCTGCATACACAGTTATTTTGATCTATTCAGCAATTGCACTTTGATCGTTGTCCTAATTTGTTTTGGGTTGTATCCATATTTGAATCAAAGCCAAGTTGAGATAATACTCTATTTCATTGTTGGATATGAAACAGTAAATACTGTCATGCACTCTTTTATGCAATACAGAAGCATTGTTGTTTGTGTATTAGTTGTTATGAGTTAGTTTTGTTGGATGATTCATTTTCAATAGAATTTGTGTGTTTACAAGGAAGTGCATACATAAATTGAAAGTAGATCAGTCTGAAAATTTTTATTCAGAATCAAGTTAATCTGTTTTCTGAATTTCTGAACACTATCGGAGTTTCATTTGCTGACAGCTCTATATCGACAAATCAATTACTAATTTAGTCAGTGCAAATCGGTGAACCAAACTCCGACAGCTATTTCTGAGTTTCAAACTCCGATCTAGAGGAAAAATTCAACTTGGATTGTTTTGGTCTGAATTCTTAACAAGTGATATTCAATTTTTCTTCTTCAATATTTTAGGGGCGATCAAACTTCTCTATGCACTCCACTGGGACTTTGACTTGCGATGAACTTTTTAGTAAGCTTAAGTCCACCGAGATCGCCAAGGCATCTCGTTTTGGGATTGGAAACTCTTTGCCACAATCCATGGCACTAGTTTCAGGTAATAACAGGGGCATCTCATCTGGAGGTAATCTTTCTGGTGGTTCTAGAGTTTGTCCTTATTCTGGTGGTTTTGACTTATCCTCCCTGGTCTCTGTCACAAAAGAATAGGTGGACACTCTAGATGATGAGGAGCTAGCTCTCATTGTCAAGAAGTTCACACGCTTCTATAATAATAGACGAGATCAGAGGAAAGAGGGTCTCAGGGTTGTTTTGACTATGGAGATCCTTTTCACATAAAAGCAAATTGCCCTAAACTAAAAATGAAAAATGAAAATGAGCACAAGTACCAGAAGTGGAAAAGAAACCCTTCTTCAAGGGGAAGCACTGTAGAGTGGCTAAGAAGGTAGCCAAAGCTTTTGTGGCCGCTCTCAGCGACATCGACAACACACCAAGTGAGTAGCCAAGCTCCGATGAAGAAGAATCATCCAAGAAAGAATAAATGAAGGAGAAGAAGAAAATAGACTTCACTGGCCTTTGCTTCATGGCTGACAACAACCATAGCAACGACGAGCTCGACACATCTAAGGTATATCTATCTCGTGATCAGATTCTTGTTCAAAATGATGAATTGCATGATGTTGTCTGTTCTCAGGATAGATTACTTAAACTTGTTGTTAAAGAACGAAAAGAACTAAAACTCAGACTTGAATCTATTTTACACATGCTGAAACTGTTGAAAAACTTGAAATCACTGACAAACAACTTTTGGAGGTGGAGTCTAGTCCTGCTGTCATCAACGAATGCATGAATTGTTCTTTACTTGTTGAAAGCATCAATTTGAGAGGTAGGCATGTTGATGAACTTAAGGCTAGATTGGAGAGTGCTGAGTGTTCTAAGGATTTGCAGCGGGCGTGTCCCACCTGCATCACCCTTAACGACCAACTTCGCTTTGCTAGAGAGCAAGTTGAAAAATTAAATTGGGAAAATGATTATCTTCTCTCCGTAGTTGAAAAATGCATTGAAGGGAAGGGTAGGATGGATTTGGTTTTGGCTAAAACAAAAATGTGTGCTGATAGGGCAGGGTTAGCTCTAGGGTTGGGCTATGAGAGAACCACTCCAAACACTCCGAGCGAAATAGTGTTCACTCCACCCACTACCCTTGAGAAAGAAAGAGCCCAGTTAGACACCACACAAAAAGCCGAGAATCCTACTCAAAATATTAAGAAAGCCCTTCATCCAACAAAGGAAACTCTTCAATAAAAACCCAAGAAGACTTTGAGATTTGCGCCTGAGACCCATGCTCACACACCCAATAGAGTGTATCACTGCTCCTATTGTCATCGGGTGGGTCATTTGGTTGGGTTTTGCTTTTGTCATATCAAGGATGAATGACTTTCTTGTGCGATGAGCTCTCAGGACATATGTTGGCACAACGGATTACGCTAACAGGTTCTCTAAGTTTAAGAACTAACAAACGAAGTGTTTGCGAAAGCGGACTATCTCAATCCTCCGAATTGGATAATAGCTCGAAGTAGTTCGAAGTTGTGTATTGAATATCTGAATATTCGATCCAAATTACAGGATGAGAAAGGGGTATTTATAGGTAAAAATTCCAAGGAAAAGACCTTTTTACCCCTCAATTACAACCGACATAGTGGAAACTATTTTGGTACCCCGAATAGGGCTAAAATGGTAAAGTTTGTTTGAAGGAGATAAACATGGCAGACATCCCATCCTTCTGGCTATTTTCCACTGTAGAGAGGAAGCCTTCGGAGTGTATCTTCGGACCAAAGCCTTGATGGACCCTATGGCTTTACCCTTCTAGTTCGGAGATAAGTCTTGGATTCGGAGCTTATTATTTGTCTTTGTCTCATAATCTTGAAGACCTTGGGGATGGAATATTTCCCCCCAACAGTAGCCCCTCGAATACGCTTCTCCGAATAACCTGTACAGCAAGGAGAGCATTATACGCAAGAAGTATTTTTATGCTTAGGGACTTAGAAGAAATTTAAGGTACTATAACCATTCGGAGTGTCTTCACTTCGGAGACATATTCGACTGAAGCTCCGAACTCGAATCCCGTTGTGAAAACTTCATAGGGAAAAGGACCGTTGCGAAGGTGAAACATTGCAAGGAGCCGATTAATTTGAGTCGTTACTCCTCAGGTAGTCGTTAGGCTCTTTCTGAGAAAGTAACGGACACAAATTTAACACCGGGTTCACATCTTTTTAAAAGGAGGCAGAAGTCGATCCTGCAGTGTGAATGCATATGCGAACCAAATTAATCGAAAGTGAAAGGGTTATAAAAGGAGGACTCGAACTGCAGAAGTAACTTTTACAGAGCTTCAATTCCAAGCCTCCATATTTTCACCTTCAAACATTTTCCAATGGTCTTGAGCAAGAAGTCAATGGCGAGGACCAGCACAAAGGTGTCGACGACGACAAGAACCTTGGTGCGGAGGCAAGCCAAGGCTGCATCGGTAGCAGCGTCAATGGCGGGAGCCCCAGGGGGTTCTTGGCCAAAAAATACGTGAGAGCTCCGCCCGCCATCCAAGAAGCTGCTGAAGCAGAGCTTTCTCCTTGGGTAATCAACGAGCTCGGTGGAGTCCATCGAGGAGGCAGTGAACAGAAAGCTGGGCCCAAGGATGAGGACTCGAGTCCCTTGAACAGAAGCGACCCCAATGCCGCGGAGCAGAGAGGTGGTGGTCTTCGAGGCTTTCTTCGAAGTGGGGTTGGGCCTTCTGGCTATCGACTTCCTGGCTGAGGTATTGGATATGTTTCATGTTACCCTGCCGCAATTATCTCCGAACGCCATCACCAAATTGGCTGTCTTTGAATGGGCCCTTCGGGCCAAAGGGTACGAAGGGAGGTCCGAAATCATCGCCGCTACCCACGAAGCCTCGTGCCACCCGAAGCCTCAGGACGGGCCCGGAGACTCCAATGTTCTGGTGGCTTTCGGAAGCATCAACTTCCAGCTCCGAAAGGAGCACTTGAAGAACATTCCAGCAAAGTCAATCAATGACCAGTGGTACACCAATTGGATACTCCGGTGATTCTACGCCGAAGTTGGGGAAGACTCCAGCCTTGCGGGGCCCCTACAAGAGATATTGTATCAGAAGGAAGCCGAAGTAGCTCCGCACCCAAGCCTGCTATCAATGCGGCTTGGGTTACTTTCTCCAGTGGCCAAGCGCATGAGCATGCGGGACTTGGCCGAGGAATTTATTGCCCTCAGAATTCCTCCTCTCAGAGTCGAGTGGCCGATTGCATTTCAGAATGCTTTGGATGGAGAACTTCGAAGACTGAGTAAGTCTTTGCATCTTCTACATTAACATCGATTAGAAAGCAAATAATAAGCTTAACAAATTGTTACCTCTTTTCAGAGGCTCCGCTAGCGTTATCTCCAGAGAAGATAGCCAGGGCTATAGAATGGGAGCTCGGAGCCCCTACTATAGTGGAGAAACAAAAAAGAGTAGAGCTAGTTGGGAGCTGGGAGCGTCCCAACCGGGTGTGGAGTGCTCTTGGAATGGAGCCTCCTGCCCTGCCGGACTTTGACTCGATGGGGGCGGTCTCCTGGAAGAGAAAAACCGCTGTCGGGACCTCCAAGAAGGCCACCAAGACTCCCGTAAAGAGAGGGAAGAAGACAGCCAAGCCCCCCACGCCTTCGTCCTCTCTAGCTTCGCTCGACATCCGAAGATCCTATTCGGAGGAGTTAGAAGATATAGATTCAAATGAGCACATGGAGAGGAACTTGAAGAGTACCTACTGCACGGTGATGAGAGTTAGTCTCAAGCCGCAATAGAAGACCTCCCTCGGGAGACTGCGGAAGCCGTGGTGGTAGCCACCTCCGATCCTGCCGGAGCTGAACCAGAGCCAGAGCTAGGAAATCATAGCTCGCTAGTGATCGGAGTAGTTGCGATGGAAGTCAGGGCTTCGACGTTGGCTACTCCAACACAAACTTCGGGGATGACCTCGATGAATACCTCTAGATGTACGAGTTTTTGGGGACCCCAAAATTCTTCCTCAAAGTCTGGACGGAGGTATACCTTCGAACTCTTCCTTTGAAATTCCTTAAATGACTTCACTTCATCAATAAATATTTAACGAATACCTTGAATTTTGCAGATGCGTCGAGGAGCAGCATGGTTCCAACCATTGATGGAGCTTCGGCTCCACTCGGAAATGAGGCTTCCGTTGAGGTGGTTGCTCCGACGACCGGGGTTTCTTCGGGCGAAGTGACTCTAGCTGAAAGAGCAACGCTCGAAGGAGGATCTAATGTACCCTAAGTAGCAGCCCCGGATTTTGTACGGGGGAGAGGTAAGGGCAAGACCGACAGGTCTTGCCCCTCTCCCCTCTTTGACGATGACGCCTTCATTCAATGATCCTTCGGTGGGCGCTTCGGAAGAAGATCCCGCTGAAGAAGATCAATGGACCCTGTCTTGGCTCCCGCTACTGCCTCCGTTCCTGGAGCAGTGGACAGGGCTCTGAGCCCTTTTGGAACCCTTGGTAGATAAGTGCCAAGAGGTCGGGAGCTCCGAGCTGGTCTCCATCTTGAGCGAGGCCAGCGGATTGGATCTCAACTTGGCCCTCGAAAGGGCTACCCTCCCGGTATGCAAGACACATCAAGTATACTTAGTTAATAAAAATTGCATTGTACTCACTTTACTTCTTTGCAGCAATTCGTCATCGCTAGAACGGCAGCGACTTCCAATGAGCTTGAAACCAATCGGCTCAAGAGGAAGGTTACAATACTCGAGAACGTCTTCAAGGGCTCCGAAGACAAAACTTTACAATTGGAGGAAGAGCTCCTTGAAGAGCGGAGGTCTAAGGCCATCGCGGAAGAAGCACTCCGGGCTGAACAACAGACCTAAACTATGCTCACATCTTCGATAGAATAAATACAAGCCGAGCGTATGGTGCTAAGGGCTAAGATTGAAAGTCTTCAAAAAGGAGAGTCGGACTCCAGCGCTGAGCTTGTAGAGCTTCAAACTTCACTTCAACAAGCGCTGGCTCAGAAGAACTACCTGATATCAAGGACAACTGAGATCTCCGCTGTTGCCTCTGAGCTGATGAAGGCCAAGGCAAAGCACATCGTGGCTGCTAATCAAACTATGGATACCCTCCAGGGTGTTCTGGAGTATTTTGGCACGGTGTGCCCCTCATCTTCATCTGCAGTAAGCGAGCCTCTTGATCGGAAGCTGAAGATGATCCAAGCGGCGACAAAGATGATGAATTGCTCCGGCACTCGCTCCGGAGAGATCTCTGGGCAAGTAGCCTGGATCTGAGTCCTTTGATACCTCGAAGCCGTCGGGGTCTCCGTAGTTCTGGTGAAGTGTTTGAAACCAGCAGGCTTCGCTGACGATGGTTTGCTGTGACCATCCTTGGACGTGGCTTCAGCTTCGGAAGTCTTTCGGGCGACCTGGAGAGCAGACCATGAAGCCACGGCTAAGGCTTGGATTGATGAAGCCCGTCGGTAGAAGCTAGCTCAAATGAAGCCTTCGGCTCTGACTCCACCAACCGCTCCGCCGACCGACCCGAAGGTCTAGCCCTTAGGATGCTTAGCTATGCACAAGAAATCTTGTAATGCCTTTTATTTTAATGAATGAAAAGTTTATGAATGAAAAGCCTTAGCTTGAATGTCTATTTTTTGGTTTTGCTACATACTTCTGATTGTGATCTCGAAGTATTAGAGCTTAACGAAGGGCATCGCCAACAGTGGGCTATCCTCGAAAGCTTAAGGCCTTTCCGGCGCTCGCGATTTTCTGTTCCTCAAGGGGAGCAAGGGGAAATAGCACCCGACTTTGCAAAGAAGTACTATTTTATATTAAAGAAGAGGATAAGGGAGTAGCATCTTCGTCCTCAGAGTATGTAGATTGGTCTGACTCGGAGTACCAAGTCAAAGACCCAACGGAGGCTAACTCCAAAAATCTTCTATCCTGGGCTGAACTTCAAGAAGAGCAGAAAAAGCTGCAAGCTTCGAAGAAGAAAAGCACTCGGACTAAAAGGAAGGTTTTGACCAGAATTTGTCTTAATCACGATGTTTGTAATATGATTACCCAATTATTATAATTTGTTTGGGAAGCATCACTTGACTGTGCCTTACTCCCCTGCCCCTCCTTGTGGGTGGGGGAACATACGCCATGCGATAGGGTCCGTCGGACTCAATGAATTGTATAGCATCTTGATGCTTCACAATAATATCTGGTAACCGTGATTTTAACTCTTTCACATAATTCTTCGAACTGTACGTTCATATTGTGATGTTTATAAATTTTGGAACTAAGTTTATACTTATAAGATCCGATATTAGTCACTTGGGACTTACAAAAGTGGTCCAAACGGAGTAGTTAGCCAACCCTGTCTTCGTTAAGAAAAAGGCCTCCGACATGTGGCGCATGTGCATTGACTTCACATCCCCGAATAACGCATGCCCACGTGACCCCTACCCCATGCCCCGCATTGATCAATTAGTCGACTCCACTGCCGGCTCCAAGCTTTTGAGCTTCCTCGACGCGTACTCTAGATATCATCAAATATGGTTAAAACGTGAAGACGAAGACAAAACAAGCTTTGTAACTCCTTTGGGAGTCTTTTGTTATGTAAGAATGCCCTTCGGCTTAAGAAATGTCAGGGCAATTTTTTCAAGGTTAATTGCTAAGGCTCTAGGTCACCAGATAGGCCGCAATGTTGAAGCCTATTGTAGGACCGAGAGTAGTGACCATAGGGGAGGTGAATGGGCGCCTAAAATATTCTTTCGAATCAATGGTCTTCTTCCAACACCCAACACACCTCAACAGACAAAAAGCAGAAACAAAACAAATCTTACTTGCTAAAAATAATCTAGCCTAAAAATGACCGGTGTCCTAATCGAAAAGATAGGAACAAAGTGTTTAAAGGTAGATCAACTAACATTCACAAACTAGACATGCAAATTATCAAGTGCTGAGAAAAACGTACACAGTTCACATGCATTCTGATAGATATGAAATAAGCACAATATTTATCGCATTTAATCTAGACCAAATAAATGTAGTAAATAGAGTGTGCTCAGATTTATATCAGTGAATATTCTAAATAAACAAATTGTAGATGCACGTGGATCAAGAAAATAATTATTGTTCTATGGGTTGTCTCCTGTTGGTGCGTTCTGCCGAACACTTGGCAAGTGCCACTGTTCCTGCACCCAGCGCACCGCCTGGCCTCTCGCACTGCTTGCCTTGCACTTGGATAGAGGAAGCTTCGCTTGTAGGAGAAAATGAGTCACCCATGAACACTTCCCACATGCACGACAGAGCACATATGACTCATGCGCTGGCATGCCCCCAGTGGCTAGCTAGTCCCGTGCCTCAACGCGGCAAGGCACTCAGCGCTCCCTTGTGCTCCTGTGCGCTGAGTTGGGCATGAGATGGATGCTGCATCTGCCACAAACGCGATGTTGTGCCTGATGCTTCTCAGCTACACACAGTTCGCCGCCAATCCGAGAGGAGTGGATCCTTTGGATGATCAGATGGAGACTGACGCAGCGTAGAAATCACCCTCAGTTTCACCGGCAGGATGCTGAATCTAGGTGGCGCTAGATCGAGCACGAAGACCAAGATAAATCGATCACCGGTGAATTAAGCAAAATGGCGGCGCTAGGAGAAATTTCGGTGGTGATGTGAAAGGGAAAGTAAGGTAACATGAACTCTGATTTTTCATTTTTAAGTGAGTTAAGAAACCCTAGGGTATTGGGGGCCCTATTTATAGGCAGCCCAATAAATCAGGAAAATCCTAATATACCCTTAGGGTTTTTTACAGACGCCGAAATAAACTAGAAAAAACAAAAATGTTGTTAGGATTTTTTACAGACTCGACTAACACAGACTGTGGGCCTAAAAGGAAAAATAGTAAAATCCTAGCTAAAGGTAACTTGTCGTGATGCGGAGCGTTCGTAGTAGCTACGGCTTCGCTTCAGGACCGTCGAATCCCCATTGGGCGGTCTTGAATGGTTGCGTCGGTTTTACGCCGAAACCGACAAAACGTCCGCTATTTCGCACCGAGTACCCGGATTGGGCTGGCCCAATTCGGCGGCTCCCTCAACCCAGCAATTGCTTGCCGCCCGTTTACCTAGGTCAAATCCGGTCAACAGACTAGTGGGTCACCTATCATTCTTGGCCCATGTACCCAGATTGGGCCGGCCCTACTGCGCGGCCCCTCTGTCTAGCAGTCGCTCGCCGCCCGTGTACCTGAGTCACACGTGGCCCAAGAACCAATAGGTCTCGTCTCCTCTTTGTCTCCTCTCTCTTTGACTTCCATTGACAATAACTCATCACTTGATGAGTGCATTGTCAACACCATCTTCATCAATGCTTCAGAACCTGCAAACACATGTGGAAACACGAAAACAAAAACACAAGAGAATAGAAAGAAGTAAATAAAATAAAAGGTTTAACCTAATGACCAAAAGCCGAACAAAAGCCAAAAAACGGTCATTATGGTTAAATAAAAATAAAAACTCAAATGAGTGCAATCTCTGAATTATCAACAAGGATATCCAAAGAGTAAAGGAAAAAGAGACTAAAATTCTCCCTGAAATAAATCCAGAGAAAGCCAAAACTCTCCCTAAACTCTTCTAAAAGATGAAGTAACCAAAAATTTCTCCCCCTGGTTGACAATTGGACTCATCAAGTGAGACTAAATACACTCAAAAGAGACACAAACTCAAACCCCCTGGAATGCAGCTCCCCCTCAAAATATGCAATGAATGCAACTCGGGTGCAAGTGGAGTGTAAAAAGCATGCTTCTCAGATATGATTGACTGCAATTACAACATCTAGTAAGTATAGCACAAAATACTGTCTAAGACACATGGCATGATCAGTGCAATAGATAATATCCAAAGAAAGTCATTAGCACACATTTTTAGATTTTTTGAAATAAAAGCATCACCACATTTTCTAGTTGACATGCAAGGTAAAACATGAGATGCAAAGGCTAGATGATATCTACCAAGATAAGCATTGTCCATAACAAAGAGCTTCAGCAAACTTGTTATCTTTTTGCTAGGGGTTATTTGCATGTCAACCTTATGCTAACCGACCAAGTCAAGCCTAGGCCAGAATAGGACCATCAGATGCTTAAGACATTAGTCTTGGCATACATTACAATGTCCTAGTTCATACAAAATTGCTATGGTAAGCAGTCCAGAACAATGCAATGTGACACAACAAACCCACCTGGATCTTTTCAATTAATCATAAAGGCATGGATTTTTCATTTTTCTGATTTTTATCATTTTATAGCATATTTTCCATGTTAAAGCATATAGATGTCCAAGTTGCATATCTGCATCTAAGTAAGGAACTAGCTACCAGGCATGTAAGAGATAGCAAAAGCATTCAGCCTACACATGCTAGTTACCAGAAGCAATGGTGATCATTTTTTAATTTTAAAGCATAAAAACCATGCATATGACAGATATCAAATATATCATGTGAACTGAATCAAAGCATGATCATTGACAAGTATTCAAAAGCGTATACTAGGTATAATAAGTAAAGCAATTCAATCATATAACAGAAGCAAGCTCAAAGTGTGATATATGAATATGCATGATATGAACACACGCGAAAAGACTCAATAAAAGAGTAAAAAGAAAGAAAAGACTCAAATATCCTAAAAAGGATACACAACTCCCAAATCCCCTCGCAAACGCTCAAAAGTAGACTGATCTAGGGGTTTGGTGAAAATGTCAGCTAAATGAAGATGGATATCAACATGAACAAGGTCAATGACACCTTTCTCATATCGATCCCTCAGAAAGTGAAAGCGCACATCAATATGATTGGTTTTTGAATGAAGTCATGGGTTTTTCCCTACACTAATCGCGCTGGTGCTATCACAAAACAAAGGAACTCTGGCAGGGAAGAACAACCCAAAATCTCGCAATGTGGAAATCATCCAAGCCAACTGTGAGCAGTAGCTAGCAGCAGCTACATACTCAGCCTTAGTGGTAGAAAGTAAAACTCCAGATTGTTTTCGAGAAGACCAAGAAACAAGCGAAGAACCGAGAAACTGGCAAGTACCGGAAGTTGACTTGCGATCCAGCCGACACCCACCAAAATCAGCGTCGGAAAAGCCAGATAAATCAAGAGACGATGATGCTGAATAATAAAGACCTAGATCAGGCGCATTGGTAAGGTACTTGAAAATGCATTTGATAGCCTGCCGATGAGATGCGCATGGTGAAGACTGGAAGCGTGTGCACAGTCCCACGACAAACTGAATGTCTGGCCTCGTTGCTGTCAGGTATAGCAGCGATCTGATCATCCTTCGATACTCTCTCTCGTTGACCTTGACGTCGCTCTCGTCCTTGACTAGGCTCCCAGATTTACCCATTGGGGTCAACTGAGGCTTCAGCTCTCCACTGAAGTCGAACTTCTTTAGCATGTCCCGCGTGTACTTGCTCTAGTTGATGAAGATGTCATCCTTGGTCTGCTTGATCTGGAGCCCTAAGAAGTACTTGAGCTCACCCATGAGGCTCATCTCGAACTCGATGTGCATCTGCTCAGAAAACTTGGACATAGGTGCATTAGTAGAACCACCAAAAATAATATCATCCATGTAAATATGAGCAATCAAGAATTCAGAGCCAACTCGGAGCAAGAAAAGAGTTTTGTCCACAGAACCCATCACAAAGCCATTCCCCAACAAAAACTGCTTTAAACAATCATACCAAGAATTGGGGGCTTGCTTCAGACCATATAAAGTGTTCTGCAACTTAAAAACATGTCGAGGAAACTTAGGGTTTTCAAAACTAGGGGGCAGCCTAAGATAGACCTCCTCATCTATGTACCCATTTAGAAAGGCACTCATGACATCCATTTGAAAAATCTTAAAACCTTTAGAAGTTGCGAAATCCAAAAGTATGCGAATAGACTCAAGACGGGCAAAAGGGGCGAAAGTATCCTAGAAATCAATACCCTCTTTCTAGCAAAAACCCTGGGGAACTAATCAAGCTTTGTTGTGCACCACAACCCCATCTTCACCTTGCTTATTTTAAAACATCCACTTGGTGCCTATGGGGTTGCAACCTAGTGTCACCTCAACTAGTGTCCAAACCGATTGCGAACAAATTTTTCAAGCTCTTCTTGCATGGTGTTTATCCAATTTGCATCAGATAAAGCGTGAACAACATCTCTTGGCTCAAAGGTGGCAACAAAAGTAGACTCAGCAAAAACAGTGAGTGAACCAGCCTAAGAACGCAAGGATCTCGTAGTGAGATCACTAATGATGAGATCTAATGGGTGGTCACGCTGAACTGCTCGGGATCCTAGGTGATCAGACGTCACCTCACCGGAGTTAGCAGCTGGCACCTCTGGACTCAACTGAGGGGGCTCGATCAAAGTGGAAGTAGTGATCAGAGGTCTGCCCTCATCCTCAATCGAAGTCTCAGAAGCTGTGGGGTCTGCAGGCTATGTAGAAGACTCACCCTCATTATCAGCAAGAGTATCATCATCTTCCTCGAAGATGGACTCTCAAGCTCATCATCACCAGAAAGCTCAAAAGAAGGAGTAAGCGAAGGCATGGACTCATCGAAAGAAACCCCGCATGTCTCGACAAGCTGCTGGGAGTCGAGGTTCTAAACATGAAAGCCTCGAGAATGCAAAGGGCAACCAAGAAAAACTCCATCCCAGCAACTCGACTCAAACTTGTCCAAATGCCCTCCCTTCTTGGGCACAAAGCACTTGCAACCAAACGCTCGCAAGTGGCTCACCTTGGGCTATCTGCCAAACCGCATATCATATGATGCCTTACCTAGGTAAGCTCTAAGAAAAATGCGGTTGGCAAGATAGCAAGCCGTGTTCATGGCTTTAGCCCAATAGTGCCTAGGAGTCCTATGCTCATCGAGCATCGTCCTGACCATCTCGACAAGCATGCGGTTCTTTCATTCCACAGTGTCATTCTGTGGGGGAGTGTAAGGAGCAGAAAACTGATGGTCAAGACCCTGATCACTACAGAAGCTGACAAACTTAGAGTTCTTGAACTTAGAGCCATTGTAAGAGCGAATTGCTCGCATCCGACCATTGTTCTCATTCTTCAGCTTCAAAATCAGGTCATGAACAAAATGAAAAGTTTCATCCTTAGACTCCAAAAAGAAAACCCACGAGAATCGAGAAAAGTCGTCAACAATCACAAGCGCGTACCACTTCCCACCGACTAAGCGTACCCGAGCTAGATCGACAGTGTCCATATGTAATAGCTCGCCCGGATATGAAGTCATCACCTGAGTCACAGGCGAGTGAGACGTGAAAACCATTTTCCCGTGACGACAGGGATGGCAAACTAGTTCCTTCTCCATTTTAAGCTTGGGCAATCCTCGGATGAGGTCCATAGAGCTCAACTTGACTAGCAGATCAAAACTCAAATGACCTAACCTCCTATGCCACTTCCAGAGCTCAGAGGAGGATCCAGCAATCAAACAGCGTGAAGGACCAAAAGAACTAGAGAAGTTAATCCGAAAAACCTTACCAAAAGGTAAGATCTGGCAAATCAAAGACCCTCTAGAATCAATCACAGAAGAACTGCCCTTCTTAAAACAGACCTCCAACCCATCCTCAAGAAGTTGCGAAACAGAAATCAACTTGAAGTTCAAATTTCCAACCAAAGCAACGTTCTTTAAAGAGAAATGATCAGAGATGTGAATTGAGCCAATGCCGTGTACCTTCTCTTGACCACTGTTCCCGAATGTGATGTACTCTTTGTAGCTCGGGGGAGTGAGACTGGAGAACCATCTACGATGTCCCGTCATGTGGCGAGAGCATCCTGAGTCCATGATCCAAACGTCCTCCAGTCCCCGATCCTACACAATCAGTGGTTGTAAGGGAGAGCAAATGGTCTGGCACCAGGTTTAGCAAAAGAACTAAACCAGTGTCGAGCCATCTGCTCAAAAGACGGAAAGAAAAAACCATCAGAAGAGTTAGGACCAAAACGCGGCTCAAAGCGCGGTCCTAGATTTTCCTAAAACCTTGGCCACGAGGTCTAGGATGGTGACCAAAACGGCCTGGAGCTCTGTCAGAACGAACACCACCAACAGGAGCACAACATGAAAGATGTCTCCTCTACCACCACCTACACGACGCGGCCTGACCTCAAGCCTCTCCCCGCATCGAGGAACTCTCAGTCTACCACCATGTTGGTAGAACTGCTCCTGACCACCACGAGCTCTCTCTGCTCTCTCAACCCGCTTCCTCCTGAAGAAAAACTCCGCAAGATGCTCGTCTCTCTGACAGTACTCACAATGATAGGTGGGCTTCTTGGGATGTGGTTGAGGCTTGGGGTTCTTGGGCTTAGTGGTGTTTGGTATAGTTTTCTTGGTGTGAGAGGGTCCAAGAAGAGAGTCAAGAGAAGTGTGGAGGTGTTTGGGATTTGGAACCCAGATGGGCTTCTTGGGTGGAGCTTTGGGCTGTTCTTGGAACACTCCATCCTTGGGGTGACTAGCCTGGAAAGACTCAGTGGAGTAAGTCTTGGGGTATCTCTGCTCAGGAGTCATTTTACTCCACTCCACTGCCCGGCTAATGGCACTCTCAAAGTCAGCCTTGGTGTAGGTGTACCCTACCCCAAACCCATCCTGCCTCTTAAACTGCTGGATCATCATGCCGAGCTGTGGCTCTCTGGCACTAATCCAACTCAGGATTGAATGGAGGTAAAAGTTTTCATTCTGGGCATCAGCTAGCTCCTCTCTCAAGGAAGCTAGAACCTCCACCTGAGACAAGCAGGTCTCACACTCTCTATCTACTTGGACAGACTTCTCGGCTTTCAGCTTGATCAACTCCATTCTAAGAGACAAACAGTTCTCACAAACAGTGGGTGGAACTGACAGTGTCTCAAGCTCTAGCCTAGCCTGCCTCAACTCAGCTCTAACTCTCTCCAACTCACACAAGTGCTCATCAACCTTGGCTTTCAACTCAGCTAAACTAGCTAGATGAGATGGGCAATCAGCACAGGGTACGACGATAGTGGCTTGAGCATCTTTCAGCTCCAGCTGAGCGCTTTCAAGCTCAGTGGCCAAAGCGCCCCTCTCATCAACCATTTCTGTGTACCTGTACTTCAGAGTCGATAGGTCACACAGAAGCATCTCACACTTTGGGCACTCACTGCTATCACCCAAGCAAGGGGAAGAAGATAGACTCTCAATTCTGTCGTTGGCCACGGCAAGCTCACTCTATAATTGATCAATCCTCTTCTTAGCCCCTCTAAGCAGTTTTTCCCAATATTTTAACTCCTGACGATTGCTTTCAAGTAAATCAACAATTTCTCGTTTGTAAGATGATACCTTTTCATTATCGTCGTCGTTGGAGTCATCGGAGGAGCTCTTGCGGGATCTTCGGCGTTGATGTGAGTGGCTCTTCGGTCTGTCCCCGAAAGCCATGAAGCATAGGCCCACCAGATCGTCCTTGTCCTTCCCCTTCCTGATGACGATCTCCTCATCGCTTGAGCTCGATGAAGCGGAAGAAGACATGGACCTCTTGGAGTAGCTCTTCTCCATCTCGGTGAAGAAGGCCTTGTCGCGCTTCTTGTTCTCTCGCCGGTAGTCCTTCAGGGCCTTTCTGAAGAATTTGGTCTTTGGCTTGCCCTTGTTGAAGGAGGAGTTGTCGTGCTTGCCGGAGTCGTGGAAGCCACCACCGGTGCCCTTCTTGTGGCCATTGTGCTTGGGGCAGTCGGCGATGAAGTGTCCTAGGTCACCACACTCAAAGCACCCGGATTTCGTGCCATGTCTTTTGAACATTCTTTTGTCATAAACACGACGCACCCGGTTGTTAAAGAGACACAGGTCATCATCTCCTAACGACTCAAGCTGGTCCTCAGTGATAGACATCAAAGAGAACCCAGCACAACTCATAGAGGAGGGGTCAGTGGATGGTGTAGAAAGGGCCAGAGACTTTGATCCAGAGCCAGTGAGATTTGATCTCAACTGGGTATCAACCTTGGTGGCCTTCAGCTTGCTAAACAACTCAGAAATGGTCAAGGTATCATAAGATGTGCTCTCAATGATAGAGGATACCTTGATCTCCCAGATCTTGGGGTCCAAGGTATGGAGAACCTTGAGCGCCTGCTCATGATCTGAGACTAACTGAACACCCTCAGCCTTGTTATCCCGAAGCTTGTTTATGATCGATTGAAAACGACCAAACAACACTTCAACAGATTCACCCGGCTTTTGTGTGAAGTTCTCATATTCACGCCGGTAGGTCTGATAGAGCTGAGCCTTGACCTGAGTTGTCCCCTCATGGTGTTCCTGAAGGGTAGCCCAGATCTCTCTCGTAGTGGTGAGATGGCTCACGCGCTCAAATTCAGTGGGACCTAAACCAGAAAACAAAATGTTCACAGCTTTGTTATTGTTCAGATGTTGGGCAATGGTACCAGGAGAATCACGCTCAGCAACTGGCAATATGACAAACGTAGCGTGAACACAAATGTCCCAGATGTCTGAGCTTTGGCTCATGAGATAGGCTTACATGCGAGTCTTCCAATAGTTATAGCCATAAGTTCCAAGGATGGGACCTTTCCAGGAGATGTCATGATCACTACTAGGGTTTAGAACTGGTTAAGGTATGGAAAAACCCTAACCAGGCTCTGATACCACTTGTAGGACTGAAAGTAGCGAATAGAGGGGGGATGAATGGGCGCCTAAAAAATTCTTTCGAATCAATGGCCTGCTCCCAATACCCAACACACCTCAACAGACGTAGCAGAGAAAAGTAAATAGATCAACAGAGCCTAGAATGATCTAGCCAAAAAACGACCGGTGTCCTAGACAAAGCAACACCAATACAATGCTAATAGGCAGAATATCAGAGCTTTTATAACCTGGGCAGATCAAGGTACACAGAGCTAAACCATCACAGCAAAAACTCCCAATGTATGTTAAAAGGAGATGAGAAGTTACTGTTCAAGGTTGTCTCCAGTAAGGTACTTGACGAAGCCTGCTTTGCAGTGTCAAAGCCTGCTATGGATGTGTCGAAGCCTGCTTCGAAGTCGACGGCCGAAGACTGACGAAGCCTGTGTGGAGCGAAGCCTGTAGTTGTCGAAGCCGCCTTCGAACCCCTTGTGTCGAAGCCTGAGTAGCAGTCGTCGAAGCTTGTCGAAGGGTGTAGTGGATGTGACAAAAGTTTGTGGAGTCTAGGCTAGTTCGGAGAAGAGTGTGGCAGAATGCGAAGCATGCTTCGATGTGAAGTGTGAGGCAACCGAAGCTTGCAACGCAACCTTCAAAACCAGATTGATCAAAGAATGACTACTGAAGAGTAACCTCCGAATCACAGGCCAACTTCGAATCGGAGTTTGGTTCGAAGCTGTTAAGCGAAGGTATAGACAGCGAAGCTAGCTTCGAAACAACAAGACACAAATTCGAAGCCACACAAATTGAAACCTCCGAAGTAAAAGACACTACAGAGACTGGCAGCGTTTCGAAGTATATGCTGCCTTCGGAAGGCAGTGAACAAAGTTGAAGACTTCGAGTGAGCAACCTCCGAAAAGTGCTTCGCACAAGCTTCGCAAAGCCTAGACACAAGATCGAAACATGCAATGGAAGAAGCCTTGTTTCACACGTCACAAACCAGTCACAAAGAGAACCACGCCACACGACTGACACCTCTGCCAGAGCATCGATCCGAATGCCATGCTAAGAAAAACAATAGAATATACTCTTCCAGGCGGCTGACAAGGGCCTAGATTGGCCAGTCCATAGACTGCAGGCTACAGCGCCATAGGCAACACAAATTCAACAAGAAATACACGGAATAAGGACGTGGCTGAAGAACAGAGACAAATAAAATACTCCTAGTGCACAGAACTCAGTCTACAAATCCCGCAAGCAGAAGCAACCAGAAGGCACGCAAATCGAAATGAATAAAGAAAAGACTTCACACCTTGACGTTCTGTGAAACGGAGAGCAAGAATCACAAAAAATGGAAGAACTCATGAAGAACAGAGATACTTGCGGCTGCGGCGCTCTCACAGGAGAAAACTGGAAGAAGCCAAAGAGTGACCCAAACTTTCGTGCTGGATTAAAGTGTATTACAGAATGGGTAACCCTAACCCTAGGGATTGGGGCCCTATTTATAGGGAGCTTAATAGAGTAGGAATATTCCACCAGACCCTTAGGGTTTTTTACAGACGCTGAAATAAATGGAAAAGACCAAACTGCCCTTAGGATATTTTTACAGACTCAACTGACTGACTGTGGGCCTAAGGACAAAATAGTAAACTCCTATTTACAGATGACTTATCCGGAAGCGGAGCTTTCGTAGCGACTACGACTTCATTTTAGGACGGTCCGTTCCAAGATCAGCGGTCGTCAATTTTGTGCCAAAACTGACAAAGCGTCCACCGACTTTGCACCAAGTACCTGGATTGGGCCGGCCTGATTCCGCAGCTCTCTCAGCCCGGCAATCACTCGCCACCCGTGTACCTGAGTCAATCCTGGTCAACAGCCTAGTGGATCCTCTGCTGCTCCTAGGCCATGTACCCGGATTGGGCCAACCTGACTTCACGGCCCCTCTGCCCGACAGTCGCTCGCTGCCCGTGTACCTGAGTCACATGCGGCCCAGACACTTTAGGTCTTCTCCTCTTTTCAGTGCTCTTTGTCTACCATTGACAATGACTCATCACATCTGGAGCCATGAGGCCCACGCTCTTTAGCATGGCTCCTCACCAAGTGACCCACCCGATGCCAATAAGAGCAACAAAATACTTTCTTGGGTGTGTGAGCATGGGTCTCAGGCGCAAATCTCACAATTTTCATGTGTTTTTGCTGAGGAGGTTCATCTAGAGCACGAAGAGCTTTCTTTGTCAGTTGGGTAGGATTCTTGGCTTTTTTATCAGTGTCTAACTGGGCTCTCTCTTTCTCAAGGGTAGTGGGAGAAGTGAACACAGTTTCGCTCAAAGTGTTTGGAGTAGTTCTCTCATAACCCAACCCAAGAGCTAACCCTGCCCTGTCAGCACACATTTTGGTTTTAGCCAAAAGCAGGTTCATCCTACCCTTTCCTTCAGTGCATTTTCCACTACAGAGAGAAGGTAGTCATTCTCACATTTCAATTTTTCCGCTTGCTCTCTAGCAAAGCTGAGTTGGTCCTTAAGGGTGATGCATGTGGGACACGCCGGCTGCACATCCTTAGAACACTCAGCACTCTCTAATCTAGCATTAAGTTCATCAACATGCCTATCTCTCAAATTAATGCTCTCAACAAGTAAAGGACAGTTTAGGCATTCATTAATGATCGCAGGACTAGACTCCACCACCAAAAGCTGCTTTTCAGTTAATTCAAGTTTTTATACAGTTTGAGCATGTATAAGATGTAGCTGAGCAAGCTCATCCATGACAGTAAGACATGACTCACAATCAGCAACATCAGACTTAGATTTCGAAATACCATGTTCAGTGGAGATAGCTTCAAGTCTGAGTTTTAGTTCTTTACGTTCTTTAGCACCAAGGTTAAGCAATCTATCTTGAGAAGTGTCAAGAAGCTAATCACGGGATAGATATACCTTAGAAGTGTCAAGCTCATCGCTGCTGTTATCGTCGTCGACCGCGAAGCAAAGTTCGGTGAGGTCCAATGTCTTCTTCTCCTTCTTCTCCTTCTTTTCTTTCTTGGGAGGCTCCTCTTCCTCTGATCTTGGCTCCTCGCTTCACGTGTTGTCGATGTCGCTGAGGGCAGCCACAAAATCTCTGGCTACTCTTTTAGCCAATTTTCCTTACTTTCTTCTCAAGTAGGGTTTCCTGTTCCATTTTTGGTGCTTGTGCTCATTTTCATTCTTCATTTTCAGTTTAGGGCAATTTGCTTTTATGTGAGACGTATCTCCACATTCAAAACAACCCTGCAAACCTCCTCTCCTTTGGTCTCGTCTATCACTGTAAAAGCGAGTGAACTTCCTGTCAATGAGAGCTAGCTCCTCATCATCTAGAGTATCCACTTGATGTTTTGTGACAGAGACAAGGGAGGACAAGTCAAAAGCACTAGAATAAGAACAAACTCCAGAAATGCCAGACAAATTACCGCCAGATGAGGTACCACTGCCAGGACAAGAAACCAAAGAAATCAATGGCAATAAAGCTTTTCTAGCTCCTGGGCGAGACGCTTTGGCAATCTCGGTGGACTTAAGCTTACTAAAGAGTTCGTCGCAAGTCAGAGTGTCAAAGCTTGCCGACTCTTCAATACTAGAGATCTTCACCTCCAATATGATATGATCAAGAGCATAGAGAAGTTTGATCGCCCTATCGTGGTCAGAGAAAGCCAAAGTCCTAGTGGCACGCAAATTACTCATAATTCCATCAAAACACGCAAACATGGCATCTACAGATTCACCAGGGCCTTGCACAAACATTTGATACTCTTTATGAGAAACCATGTTGAAGAATATGGTTTTGATTCTCCAGATATGATGAGTGATTATCAACGGAAGTCAAAGAAGAAGAGAAATGAAGACCTGTCGAGTCTGAGGCCGCTTGTGACTCACGTACAAGGGCAGCGAGTGACAGCCGGGCGGAGGAGCTGCGGAGTCGGGCTGTCCCAATCCGGGTACATGGGCTAGGAGCAGCAGATGATCCACCGGTCTGTTTACTAGGTTTGACTCAGGTACATGGGCGGCGAGCGATTGCCGGGCTAAGGAAGCTGCGAGGTCGGGTCGGCCCAATCCGGGTACCCGGTGCGAAGACGGTGGACGCTTTGTCAGCTTCGGCGCAAAATTGACACTCTATGATTATTGTGTTTTTAGGATATTAATATTTAGTTTTTAAGTTTAGAATATTTTATTTGAGTCAGGTGATTTTTTTAAGAATATTTTAGTAATTTTCGGAATTTATTTTAGAGTCAGTGTTAATTTACCCTAGGGGTAAATTAGTCTTTTCATGTATTAGGAGTCGCATATAAATAGGCCCCTATCCCCTTGGGGATAGATGACTGTTTTATTCTTCAGATCAATCTATAGTACAGAAGTTTTATTTGTTCTTCATCACCATTTTTTTCATCGCCGCCACCGAATTTTTGCCGCCCGGCATCTCTCAGCCGAGCGTTCTTTTTTTTCTCCACGGCGCCAAGGCGGAGCGCGCCTACTTTCCACGACAAAAAAGCAACATCCAAACGGCCAAAGCAGCAGCAACCGGCCGAAGTTTTTTCTTGGCACTTTGAGCGGGCTACGGCGGCGGGCCCCACGGTAATAAATTGCTTTTGTTTTGTTTTATTTCCTTGGCACGCAGATCGAGGCCGGCAGCAGCACGTCGCTTCATGGTGTAGCAGCCAAGGGCTAGCTGTCCACACTACAGGATTTTTCCCTGCCGTGCGTCAGGCGGAAAAGGCAACGGCGAATTTTTTTTTGCAGTGGCGCACGGCGCATGCAAGAGTAATTCGACCGGCGATGACGAGGAGCTTCACAGCCAGTTTTTCCATAGATCGGCATGCAGGTACACTCTTTTAATCTCCTATTTTCGTTAGCTAATTAAATCATTAGTTATCTGTTTTTTAATTTGCTTGGAAATAATAAATTCCATAGTTAAATTTTTAATCTATTAACTGTTATTAGTTATCTCATATCATTTATTTAAGTGTCTTTTATCTGCTCATATAAACCGAAAAAATTATTAGTCGCATTAATATTTTTATTCTAGTTTTATGTGCAATATTTTAGGTTTAATTCTAAATTAATTTCTGGATGATCCATATTCTATTCAGTTGATTAGTGTTTTATTTTTAGACTGCTATCCGGATTATTAGTGATTTATTTAGGTATTTTGCCTACGCCATTAAATATTCTTGAGAACACATTTTATTTATTGCAGTCATTTTTATTTAGTTCAGTTTATCTTTAATATCATTTTAATTAGGTCACCAGTCATTTTTAGGCTAGACAACTATAGTACCAGTAATTTGCCTTGCTAATTCTGTTTGTCTGGTTAAGTTGGTTGGGTGTTGGGTTTAAGTCATAATATAGCAAGAAATTTTTAGGCGCCCATTCACCCCCCCTCTGGTCGCTACTTTCGGTCCTACAAGTGGTATCAGAGCGAGGTTAGGATTTTCTAATATCTTAACCGATTCTAAACCTAGGTAGTGACCATGACGTTTTCTGGCAAAATTCCGTCCCTAGAAGCTTTTGGCTACACTTATTGGAAGACTCGCATGCGAGCATACCTTATGAGCCAGAGCTCAGTCATATGGGAGATTTGTGTTCATCTTACTTTCACCATAAGGACTATTGCTACGGATACTGCTGCAGATGTAGTTGCGCAGCATCAAAATAATAGTAAAACCGTGAACATTTTATTTTCTAGTCTAGGTCCTAGTGAGTTTGAGCGTGTTAGCCATCTCACCACTGCTCGAGAGATCTGGGCTACCCTCCAAGCACACCATGACGGGACAGCTCAGGTCAACGCTAGGCTCTACCAGACCTACCGACGTGAGTATGAAAATTTCTCATAGAAGCCGGGTGAGACTGTTGAGGCTTTGTTTGGTCGTTTTCAATCGAACATTAACAAGCTTCGTGTCAACAAGGCCGAGCGTGATCAGCTGGTCTCGAATCATGAACAGGTGCTTAAGGTAATCCATACCTTGGACCCTAAGATCTGAGAGATCAAGGTTTCTTCTATTGTTGAGAGCGCGTCTTATGATACCCTTTGAGGAGCCATGCTGAATAGCGTGGGCCTCATGGCTCCAGAAGTGATGAGTCATTGTCAACGATAGTCAAAGAGGACAAAAGAAGAAGAGATCTACTGTTTCATGGGTCGCGTGTGACTCAGGTACACGGGCAGCGAGCGACTGTCGGGCAGAGGAGGCTGCGAAGTCGGGCTGGCCCAATCCGGGTACATGGGCCAGAAGCAGTAGAAGACCCACTGGGCTGTTGACCAGGACTGACTCAGGTACACGGGCGGTGAGCGATTGCCGGGCTAAGAGAGCTGCGGAGTCGGGCCGGCCCAATCCAGGTACCTGGTACAAAGTCGGTGGAGACTTTGTCAGTTTCGGCGCAAAACTGACAACCGTTGATCTTGTATCCGACTGTCCAGAAGAGAAGCCTAGTCGCTACGAAAACTTAGCTTTCGGATAAGTCATCTGTATCTCTAGGCCCACAGTCAGTCAGTCGTGTCGGTAAAAATTCCTAAGGGCAGTAGAGTCTTTTCCTTTATTCTTGCGTCTGTAAAAACCCTAAGGGGCTGGTAGAATATTCCTAGTGTTGGGCAGCCTATAAATACGGCCCCAATCCCTAGGGTTTGGACTACCCTTTTGCTGAAATCAATACTACTCCTTTGGGTCATTTTGTCTCTTGTTTTGTCTCTCTTCTCTCCTGTTCATGCGTGCGCAGCCAGGCAACAAATCTTGTTCTTCCTGAGATTTACTTATTTCTTTGCTGTCTGGGAGAATTTATTCTGGCTGTTTTTTTTGTTTGTGCGAAGCATTTACTTGCGCAGCATTTCATTCACAGTGCTTGCGGTCAATTTATTTGGAACAGAAGCTTCTCTGTTGCGTGTGTTCTTCATGAGAAGTAGTACTAGTTCTTGCTGTTGCAAGTAGTACTACTACACTGTAGCAACAGTACACTGTGCCAGCTTTTTGCTTTCTACTGCGCAGCTTTTTGATCGAAGTCAACAGGCCCGAGTAACTTTTCTGACTATTTTCTGGCAAAGCCACCCTCTCTATTCGAAGCCCCTCAGCTCTGTGAGGCAGGCATCGATCTAATATACTCGAAGGCTTCGTTTGAACTTTGAACTTCGTTTTGTGTCCTGAGTTGCTAGCTTCGAAGTACTTTTTGAACTGACAGCGTCTCAAACTCCGAACGTCTGTGCGAAGGTACTTGATGGAGAATGGGGGAATTAGATGGCCCGATCTTTCGGTGAGTTGATAGAGAGATAAGGTAACTTCGATTGGTGGGAGACGACGTTGACGACCCGACTACAACCGTACGAGACGTTCGTGTTGCGCCTTAGCGATCGATACACCAACTCCAAGGGTTGTTGATCTTATCGGTGATCAACCTTGTTCCTGCAAGCAATCGAAGAACGAGCAAGAACAAGATAAAGGAGCAACTAGAATTGCTGGATATGAAAGACGCACAGGAATAGTTGGGGTTCTGAAACGTGAAACCGGCGATCTAACCGATCACGGGTTTACACGGACAAGTAGCATTGGCTAAACTTTTATCTAATCAAAACCCGAATTACAAATGAGGTCTCTAGGGGTATTTATAGCCCTAGGGACGTCCCCAAAGTTTGGAAAACTTATTACATATGGAAAGGACTAATTATTTCCAAAACAGATTGACTAAAAAATGGAAATTCCATGCTTAATTGGTTCGGCCTGAAAAAGGAGCACACATTGATTTGGTGATTGCGATCTCCTCTGATGGAATCTAGAGGTATAGTTGGATCCGTTGGAAAGAGGCCATCTCAAGCTTTCCAAAAAGTGCAAGATCACCCTAATTGGAGATTCCATATAAAAGTTATGTGCATTTGAATTTCGTATTGTTCCTGCAGTCCGAGTGTGAATCCCACACGTGTAGAACTTTATCTCCACTTTTTATTGGCACAAAAATGACGTCTCAAAGTTGCATATTATATTTGGATTAACTTGACTTGGTCCCCAATCAACTTCCATGATGTTCCATGCTCTTGATGTGCTCTTAACGTGTCGCTTGATCCATGAAAGAATTTCTGTAATTGAAAACAAAGCCAACTCATGTGGTAGCATCCTTAGCTCAAATATATAAAATGTAAATCTAATATAGAATGAATGAACCTTGGGTTGTTTACTATAAAGTATAAGCATGGTTATATCTGATCTAGTGATGTCCTCATCATTCTCTCCTTCTTGGCTGCAAACCGTCCTCGGTTTGTTCTTGTGTTCATCATCAATGCAACTCCTAGCAAAAGAACCATTATTGTGCAGTATCTCTTGTTTTTTAAACATGCGGTGAATTGAAGAAAACCAACTCACCGAATCCTTTGCTTGAACAAATGATATCGAATATGTACTTTTAGATATTGGAGCATGAATTGTGTCATTGCTAAGCAGCCCACAAGGCTCTCCTTCTTGAAAACAAACCTGTGTATTTAAATCAAAACAAGAGACTCTTGAGATAATAGGATTAGTTAAAACACCTTGGTTGAGACTATTATTTTCAGAATTTACATGTTGTTTCAAATCTGTACATATGTAAACTCTATGCACAAAGTATACTCCTTGATCATTGTATTTTCCAATTACATGAAAACTCATTTGAGCAGGACATGGCAAATCAGGTCTAGTGAGTAAATTATCATTTAAAGCACTAAGTTCACAAAGATCATCAAGTTCAATATAACCCCAAGTATTTAAAGAAGATAACAATTTCTGTTCTTCCTCTTCACTAGCAATGTGAACAACATGTATCAAATCACTTAAAGGTTTGGCAACAAAGTCAACCTGTTCATTAACTAGTTGTGGCATGTATATAAGTGAAGTATTAACACACAACTCTTCTTTATTACAAGGAGTGTCAAGCAAATCATCTGGTAACAAAGCAATTTCAGCAAAAGATTCTACTAACGGTGGCTCTATAATAGCATGAATGGTGGACAATTGTGTTTTATCAGGAGTACACTCACCTTGATTAATTTCAGCACATATATTACCTTGCAAAACCTTTTCAGATGATGTAAGTGCATTTTATTCTCCTTTTCTTGTTCAAGGTTAGTAGTACTAGCAAGCACACAAAATGGTGTTTCCTCTAAATCAATGGCAATCTGAATTTCAGCTCGACATGCAAGTTCAAACAATTGAGAGAGAGAATTATATGTTTCATGAAGAAGCATTTCCTGAATTTCCTTGTTAAGCCCACGTAAAAACCTTTGTTCTATAGCTTCTTCACATTCATCTATAGCACAACTTAATAAACAAACATGCATATCATGATAATATGAGGCAACACTTCTGCTATCTTGTTTTAAACATTGTAGTTTCTCTAATAAAATATCGGCATAATATGGAGGAACAAAAGCATTTCTCAAATATTTCTTTAAGTCTTTCCAAGATTGAGGTATTTTATCATGTCTACAAAGATGTTTCCAATGATATGCAGCATCTTTAACTAACACTTTAGAGGCAGCCATAACCTTTTCTCTTTCAAACAAGTTATACTTTTTAAATTCATTATCAACAGCTAGCTCCCAATGAATATATGCATGAGGATCATAATTTCCTTCAAAATAAGGTAGTGTACATTTGAACCTAGCTAGAATTTCATCACATACCTCATATTTATCGTGTTGATCTCTCATGTGTCGATGAAGATGTCGATATTGAGTTTCACTATATCCTATCTCCTTGTGTATCCCTGCCATGATTAGTAGTAGACAAGAAACATACAAATAATATGTACGCTCCTATTAACTATAAGATTGTGAAGGCACAAAGTCACATTCTCTCAATCCTATATCAAGCTCTTACAAGTTCTTACCAATGCAAGCATGAAGGTGTTGTACACCGACTTAATCACAAACACCACGGAGATTAGATGTATCGATGCCTTGGCAAACACTTGGTTGTACAAGTTTTAGTCAAATCTGTGGAGCTCTAGGTAGGCTGAAATATGTAGCAAGGAAAACTAGAACCACATTAGCATAAGCAAATTGAGTAATTGTTCAACGTCGGTATTGTGCTGATCCTAGGCTTGAACGTACTAGAGACGCGAGCCTAGACACAAACGATACCACCAAACCAACAAAGGTAGAACTAGCTTTCCTCCTCTTTTGTCACAAGTTTTCTTTCTTCATTTTTTTTCTCTTTTCTCTTTTTTTTGGTGCAACCTTTTTTTTCTTTTTTTGAGCACCTTTCTTCCTTTTTTTTCCTTTTTTCTCTCCTTTTTTAAAGAACAGCAAAGGACAATGTGACTCTTAGTACAGGACTCCCGAACCTTGTACGTTCCAAAATAGAAAGCAAACGACCGAATATGAAGATGACTCTAAAAGGAAAAATAAAGATCTGGTTGTAAGCTTTCTAAAATATATCAAAACTCTCCAATCCGAGTAGGCAGGTGCGAGATATGATAGTTTTAGTAACACCTGCACAGCTTGCCCGAATTATTCTCGAATAACAAACCGACTAAACAGACCAAGACACGATGGTAAAAACGTGACAAGAACTCGAAACTCTAAATGAACTAAACGCTAAGACCAGCAACTTCACACGACGATGCAACCAAAAACTCAAAAAGCTGATACTAAGCAGAACTAGTAATAGGCTCAAAGAGGCTTGGATCTCGGGTAATTTTTTTGGGTGGCTTTTTTTTGGGCTATAGGAAAAAAATGAAATAAAAACTCACCGAGCAACGAAAGCTCTGATACCACTTGATGGAGAATGGGGGAATTAGATGGCACGATCTTTCGGTGAGTTCATAGAGAGATAAGGTAACTTCGATTGGTGGGAGACGACGTTGACGACCCGACTACAACCGTACGAGACGTTCGTGTTGCGCCTTAGCGATCGATACACCAACTCCAAGGGTTGTTGATCTTATCGGTGATCAACCTTGTTCCTGCAAGCAATCGAAGAACGAGCAAGAACAAGATAAAGGAGCAACTAGAATTGCTGGATATGAAAGACGCATAGGAATAGTTGGGGTTCTGAAACATGAAACAGGCGATCTAACCGATCACGTGTTTTCACGGACAAGTAGCATTGGCTAAACTTTTATCTAATCAAAACCCGAATTACAAATGAGGTCCCTAGGGGTATTTATAGCCCTAGGGACGTCCCCAAAGTTTGGAAAACTTATTACATATGGAAAGGACTAATTATTTCCAAAACAGATTGACTAAAAAATGGAAATTCCGTGCTTAATTGGTTCGGCCTGAAAAAGGAGCACGCATTGATTTGGTGATTGCGATCTCCTCTGATGGAATCTGGAGGTATAGCTGGATCCGTTGGAAAGAGGCCATCTCAAGCTTTCCAAAAAGTACAAGATCACCCTAATTGGAGATTCCATATAAAAGTTATGTGCATTTGAATTTCGTATTGTTCCTGCAGTCCGACTGTGAATCCCACACGTGTAGAACTTTATCTCCACTTTTTATTGGCACAAAAATGACGTCTCAAAGTTGCATATTATATTTGGATTAACTTGACTTGGTCCCCAATCAACTTCCATGATGTTCCATGCTCTTGATGTGCTCTTAACGTGTCGCTTGATCCATGAAAGAATTTCTGTAATTGAAAACAAAGCCAACTCATGGTGTAGCATCCTTAGCTCAAATATATAAAATGTAAATCTAATATAGAATGAATGAACCTTGGGTTGTTTACTGTAAAGTATAAGCATGGTTATATCTGATCTAGTGATGTCCTCATCAGTACTCCGACTCGAGCTCTTCGAAGTCCACACTTCGACAGGTTTCGAAGTTGGCTTCGAAGCTTGTCTTTCTGTTCGACTTCTCTTAGTGTTTTGCTTTCGTCTTCTTCTAAGGTCCTTATTGTGTTCTGTTCGAAGGTGGTGTGGAGGCTTCATTTTGGTTTCTCTGTGGCGTGTCAGCCTTCAATTTTCTTTTCGAAGGTTGTCCGCTCTGGGTGCTAGTTCGAAGCTGTGTTCGAAGCCTTGCCTTCGAAGTACATACTTCGAAGCAGGCTCCGACTCTGTCATACTTCGCTCTCATTCACACTTGACCTAAGATAAAGAACACACCTTCGACAGACTTCGACTTCCACCTCCGAACCAGACCTCGGCCAGCAAAGTGGACCTCGACCTCCGAAGTAGGCTTCAGCCAGCGAAGCAGGCTTCGACACTGCGAAGCAGGCTTCGTCCAGCGAAGCAGGCTTCATCCAGCGAAGCAGGCTTTGCCGAGTTTCGAACAAGAGACAAAATTTCAAACAGTAACTTCTCATTTCATTCTCCGTGCACTTAGAATTGTTCTACTGAGAAGGTTGTCTTGCCTTGTCTTGTGTTTACTGTTTATCTGTCTATTAGCACTATTTCTCTATTTTAAACATCAGTTGCTTCTAGGCTAGATATCTTTAGACTTAGGCTATCTGTCTAGTCTTTGCTGCTTAGTCTTTTGAGGTGCGTTGGGTGTTGGGAACAGGCCATATATTCAAAAGCATTTTTAAGGCGTTGTTGGACCGGAAACGGCGACCAGAGGGGGGGTGAATGGGAGCTTTTAAAATTTCGGGCTAAAAACTAGCCTTCGGTTTCAGTTCTGTCTTCTGCGTAACAGGCTTCGAACACTACCTTCGAAGGTCTGGTTCGGAGGTACTTCGACAGCTCCGAACACAGGCTTCGCAGGAGCAAAAGTTCGAAGCCAAGAAGACTTCGCTCCACGAACAACCCTCGAAAATCTACTCTGCTAAGTCAGTGCAGGCTCCGCACACGAGGTGCTTCGAGCAGGCTTCGCACTTCACCCTTCGCAAGAGTGGACAGCCCTCTGAGGACTTCGACCAAGTACTTGGCGGCAGCAACCGGTGCTGGGCTTCGTACACGAAGGTCTACACGCACACAAAACGGACCACGCTAAGGGCTTCGACACAAGAAGCACTACGGGAAAAGAACAGGGCTTCGCTAGTAAGCAGCGAGGTCTTGCTTCGAGTTACACAGAGCGACAGCACACTGTAAAGCACACTTCGCGATAAAAACACCCTTCGCCAAGACAGGCTCCGGTGAACTAATAACTAGCGAGGTATGCAACACGAGCTCAAGCAAAAGCACAAAGAAGCAGGGCTTCGCCGCTTGAACAAGGAACACTGAATAAAATGAACTCAGAATGAATACAGCGAGGTCTGTCTACAGGAGCTCAACAGTAAATGCTCAAAGTGTTAAATGTTACCTACCGAGCCCCCATATTTATAGCCCACGGCTTCATCCTAAGGAAGTGACTACTTTACCCCTAGGGTTTACAACAGATTTGTCTCTACAGAACTAAGGGGTACAAAAGGTAGTCCACCTTTATTTTGGAGGCTTCTCTGTCAGCTGCAGAGGGGACAGTGTCAGCCTTTTTCAGAACAGACAGTGTCAGCCTTTACAGAGTTGACTTCTGGAACCTCCCAACGCACGCGAAGGTGCGGTAGCTTCGGCGAGAAGCCTGCAGCCTGATGGCCTTCGCTCCGCCGAAGAAGTCCTTCGATACAGTGACGGTTTTGAGCCGAAGCCGTCAAAGCCCTTGGGCCTTCGCACCACCACCTCCGGAGTGGATCACCACGGCTTCGCAGCTACTCCAAGCTCGAACACCGTCCGTCCGTGTACCGAAGCCATGCATGGCCGAAGCACCTCAAGTCATCCTCACTCCGACGCCTCACCTTCGGAGTACCACCCTTCGAAGTCCCTCCTTCGTCCAAGGCCTCCGCATGAAGCATTCCATGAGCACTCCGTCGCAGTGCCTCTTCCCGAGCACACTCCTCGACGAGCCTCACCCGGACCATGCCTTCGATGCGCCTCGACTTCTGAGACCTTCGTCGGGTAACCTTCGAGTGTCTCCCTCTGGAGCACACTTCGAACACCTTGCCTCCGCAGAGGACTTGTTCCACCAACTCCGAAGTCACTCCATTCGGAGTACCTTCGAAGTGCCTCATGTCCGAGGACTTTATCTCGGAGTACCTTCAGCCGGAGCCACGCTCCGCACTCTCTGCCTTCACCTGGCACGCCTCGACCCGAGGACCGACCCGGACCACCTTCGCAGCCACCGTGACGGAGCTCCCCGCTCCCCTGGCATCAAGCCTCCTGCTTGACCCAGGTTCACCCGGCTCGAACCCTGTCCGTTGCCTCCGAAGTCCCTGCGCACCACAGACAAGCAAACAAGTGTATCCAGTACTCCGGAGACCTCTCCGGGTTAGCAACCTTCGGCACACACTCCGGTGTACCGCCCAAAGTACCGAAGCCTTCGGTACAAACCCAGTCAACGCGTACTGCCGGACCCCTCCGACAGGTACACTCCGCTGCAACAGCTGCAGCAAGCAAACACCGAACACACTCCGGTGACACACCTCTGAACACTCTTCGGAGGTACCACCTCCGAAGCCCCTTCGGAGGTACCCTTCGAACAGAGGGTAAAATCCAGTCAATCACTCATCACAAAACACCGAAACCAACCCTTGGTTTCTCAGGCGTCCATTCACCCCCCCCTCTGGTCGCTACTTTCGGTCCTACAAGTGGTATCAGAGCTTGGTTAGGGTTTTTCCATACCTTAACCGGTTCTAAACCCCGGTAGTGACCATGACGTCTCTTGGCAAGGTCCCGTCCTTGGAAGCCTATGACTATAACTATTGGAAGACTCACATGCGAGCCTATCTCATGAGCCAGGGTTCGGACATTTGGGACATTTGCGTTCACACCATGTTTGTCATATTGCCAGTCACTGAGCAGGGTACTGCTGGTATCATTGCTCAGCATCTGAGCAACAGTAAGGCTGTGAACATTCTTTTTTCTGGTTTAGGTCCCACTAAGTTTGAGCGTGTGAGTCATCTCTCCACTGCGAGAGAGATCTGGGTTACCCTCAAGGCACACCATGAGGGAACAGCCTAGGTCAAGGCTCGGCTCTATCAGACCTACCGGCGTGAGTACGAGAACTTCACACAGAAGCCGGGTGAATCTGTTGAAGCCTTGTTTGGTCGTTTTCAATCGATCATTAACAAGCTTCGGGACAACAAGGCTGAGGGTGCTCAGTTAGTCTCAGATCACGAGCAGGCGCTCAAGGTTCTCCGTACCTTGGACCCAAAGATCTGGGAGATCAAGTTATCCTCTATCGTTGAGAGCACTTCTTACGATACCTTGACCATTTTTGAGTTGTTTAGCAAGCTGAAGGCCACTGAGGTAGATATCCAGCTGAGATCAAATCTCACTGGTTCTGGATCAAAATCCCTGGCCCTTGCTACACCTTCTGTTGATCCCTCTGCTACGGTCAAGAGCATAGAGAAGCTTGATAGCCCTATCATGATCACTGTAAGCAAGCGTCCCGTTGGATCGCAAGTTACTCACTATTGCATCAAAGCGAGAAAACATGGCATCTATAGATTCACCAGGTGCCTGCACAAACAGCTGATACTGTTGGTTGTATGTGCTTAGGCGTCTGGCCTTAATCTGCGTAGAGCCCTCATGAAAAACAGTGAGTGTTGTCCAAATCTCCCAAGCAGTCCTAAGGTGCTGCACCCTATCAAACTCACTCCAGCTCAAACCAATGAACAGTATGTTTCTTGCCTTCGAGTTGGCTATATACTGATCTTTTTCAGTTTGAGTGGTGCGGGTATCAGGGATGGAGTATTGTGAATCCACAATCTCCCAAATTGCATTTCCTTGGCTTAACAAGTAAGCCTCCATGCGCACCTTCCAGTATGCGAAATCAGTCCCATCGAACAGAGGAATTTTACTGCCTCTATCCATGACACCAATAGATCACAAAACCGGTTAAGGTCAACTGGTGATCTTAACCCGCTCTGATACCAATTGTTGGACCGGAAACGGCGACCAGAGGGGGGGTGAATGGGAGCTTTTAAAATTTCAGGCTAAAAACAGCCTTCGGTTTTAATCCTGTCTTCTGCGGAACAGGCTTCGAACACTACCTTCGAAGGTCTGGTTCGGAGGTACTTCGACAGCTCCGAACACAGGCTTCGTAGGAGCAAAAGTTCGAAGCAAAGAAGACTTCGCTCCACTAACAACCCTCGAAAATCTACTCCGCTAAGTCAGTGCAGGCTCCGCACACGGGGTGCTTCGAGCAGGCTTCGCACTTCACCCTTCGCAAGAGTGGACAGCCCTCTGAGGACTTCGACCAAGTACTTGGCAACAGCAACTGGTGCTGGGCTTCGTACCCGAAGGTCTAAACGCACACTACGCGGACACCGCTAAGGTCTTCGACACAAGAAGCAAAACGAGCTTCGATCAGGGCTTCGCTAATAATCTGTGAGGACTGGCCTCAAGTTACATAGAGCGAACGCACGCTGAAAAACACACTTCGCACAGAAACAACCTTCGCCTAGACAGGCTTCGGTGCACTATAACTAGCGAGGTATGTAACGCGAGCTCAAGCAAAAAGCACAAAGAAGCAGGGCTTCGCCGCTTGAACAAGGAACACAATAAAATGAACTCTGGATGAATATAGCGAGGTATGTGGCTACAGGAGCTCAACAGTAAATGCTCAAAGTGTTAAATGTTACCTACCGAGCCCCCATATTTATAGCCCACAGTTCACCCAAAGGAAATGACTACACTACCCCTAGGGTTTACAAAAGATTTGTCTCTACAGAACTAAGGGGTACAAAAGGTAGTCCACCTTTATTCTGGAGAGGCTTCTTTGTCAGCTTTGCAGAGGGAACATCGTCAGCTTTTTACAGAACAGACAGTGTCAGCCTTTGCAGTCTTTGACCTTCTGGAGCCTCCCTTCGCACGCGAGGGTGCGGTAGCTTCGGCGAGAAGCCTTGAGCCTGGTGGCCTTCGCTTCGCCGAAGTCAGCCTTCGATACAGTGACAGTTTTGAGCCGAAGCCGTCAAAGCCCTTGGGCCTTCGCACCAACACCTCCGGAGTGGACCACCACGGCTTCGCAGCTTCACCTAGCTCGAACTCCGTCAGTCCGTGTACCAAAGCCATGCAGGCCGAAGCACCTCAAGTCAACCTCGCTCCGGAGCTAGCCCCGCTCCGAAGCCTTCCTCCCTCCGAAGCCCCACCTTCGGAGTACCACCCTCCGAAGTCCCTCCTTCGTCCGAGGCCTCTGCATGAAGCATTCCATGAGCACTTCGTCGCAGTTCCTCTCCCCGAGCACACTCCTCGACGAGCCTCACCCAGACCATGCCTTCGATGCGCCTCGACTTCTGAGACCTTCGTCGGGCAACCTTCGAATGTCTCCCTCCGGAGCACACTTCGAACTCCTTGCCTCCGTAGAGGACTTGTTCCATCCATACTCCGAAGTCACTCCATTCGGAGTACCTTCGAAGTGCCTCACCTCCGAGGACTTTGTCTCGGAGTACCTTCAGCCGGAGCCACGCTCCGCACTCTCTGCCTTCACCTGGCACGCCTCGACCCGAGGACCGACCCGGACCACCTTCGCAGCCACCGTGACGGAGCTCCCCGCTCCCCTGGCATCAAGCCTCCTGCTTGACCCAGGTTCACCTGCTGCGAACCTTGTCCGTCGCCTCCGAAGTCCCTGCGCACCACAGACAAACAGACAAGTGTATCCAGTACTCCGGAGACCTCTCCGGGTTAGCAACCTCCGGTACACACTCCGGTGTACCGCCAAAAGTACCGAAGCCATCGGTACACACCCAGTCATCGTGTACTGTCGGACCCCTCCGACAAGCACACTCCGCTGCAACAGCTGCAGCAAGCAAACCACCGAACATACTTCGGTGAAACCACCTCCGAACACCCTTCGGAGGTACAACCTCCGAACCCCCTTCGGAGGTACCCTTCGAACAGAGGGTAAAATCCTGTCAATCACTCATCACAAAACATCGAAACCAACCCTTGGTTTCTCAATCTCCCCCTTGATGAGTGCATTGACAACCAAATCCAAGTTCAAGAAAATTTAAAAATTTTCAGCACACAAGTGACCATAAAAACTCAGAAAAGAGCCAAATCATGTCACTTGACAAAAGAATTTTCCTCCCCCTTTCTCAAAAGAGTAGAAAGCCCCTTCGGCAATAAAAACTCCCCCTGAGTTAAGTTTTCCCCCTTTGGCAAACAAAGAGCCTTTATGTCATGATTTCTCCCCCTTTGGAAATTATACCCCTTGCGGCAGAGAACGAAGCAAGTGACTCCCTCTTGAGGAATTTCTCCCCCTTTGGCAATGCAAGCATCAAGGAGCAAGTAAAAGATGCAAAGCTTCGAAATGAGCAGAATTGCAAAGACATATGAAGCAAAAATATGCCAACAATAACACCATTGATCATGGGCTCAGCTCAAATTAACATTCTCTAAAAGCATGATGAAGCATGTGATTTGATCATTTTTAAAATAAAAGCATCACCACTTAGTCAAGGAGACTAGACGAGTAAAAGCAAGGACTGCGCAAAGCTAGTCAATTTCTACTCTAGACAGACAAGTCCAGTTCAAATGGAGCATGAAAAGCAAACTTGATAAGCAATGGATATTTGTTGTTCTTTTCTTAGTGCCAGGGGTTATTTGTTTGTCCACCTTATACTTTCCAATCAGTCCAAGCCTAGGCATGAAAACCATAAGAAGCTTAAGGCAATGATTTTGGCAAACACTACACTATTCCAGTTCAGACCAATGTGCAATGGTAAGAAGTCTAGAATAGGGTAGTGCGACAAACAAACCCACCTGGATCTTTTTACTTGAAACATAAAAATCATGGAATTTTTGATTTTAATCAAGTGAACCAATTGTTTGGCATTTTATGAATATCCATGAAGATGTAGAACAATTTTTCAAGTTGCAATTTTTAGCATCCAAAGAAATGTGTCTTGCTACCAAGCAGATAAAAGATAGCTAAAGCAGTCCTTCCTAAGCATGCTAGATTCAAGACTAAGCAGTGAGCACGATTTGACTTTGAAAATAAAACATCATGCACATGAATGTTTCAGATAAATTAACAAGAGCTGAGCTGTCATGATTTCATGAGTTATAAGCAGGCATATAAATGCAAAAGATGTAAATGCAATTTAGCACACAATTAGCAAAGGCATATCCATCTAAAACAGCTCCCCCTCACAAAATGCCGTAAGGGTGACAAATGCCAAGTTCCCCACGCAAGTAAGCAAATCGAGAAGCATCGAGGGGTTTTGTGAAAATGTCGGCAAGCTGGTGTTGGGTATCAACATATTGAAGTTCAATATCACCCTTCTCATTGTGATCTCTGAGAAAATGATACCACACATCAATGTGTTTGGTTCTGGAGTGCTGAACCGGGTTGTTTGCAATACAAATAGCGCTAGTGTTATCACAAAAAGTGGAACACTCTTATAATCTAACCCGAAATCCCGCAAAGTGGAAACCATCCACAAAATCTGAGAGCAACAGCTAGCTGCAGCAACATATTCAGCCTCAGCCGCCGATTGTGCAATACTAGACTGTTTGCGGGAAGACCAGCAAACCAATGATGTACCCAGAAAATGACAAGTACCAGAGGTACTCTTCCTATCAATTCTACACCCAGCAAAATCCGCATCGGAATAACCTCGAAGACATAAAGATGAAGACGCTGAATACCATATGCCAAATTCAAGGGTGTGTTTGAGATACCTTAAGATGCGCTTAACCGCTTGGCGGTGCGAAGCTCGTGGTGAAGCCTGAAAACGAGCGCACAGACACACTGCGAAGTGTATGTCCGGCCTCGTGGCAGTCAAGTAGAGGAGGGAGCCAATCATGCTCCGGAACTCCTTCTGATCTACGGCTTCTCCATCTTCGTCAGGGTCCGATGCTACAGATGTAGCCATTGGAGTGGCGAGGGGCTTCGCATCGGACATGTCGAACTTCTTGAGCAGGTCCTTGGTGTACTTTGTCTGGTGGACAAAAGTACCTTGTTTGCTTTGCTTGATTTGCAAACCAAGGAAAAAGGTGAGTTCACCCATCATCGACATTTCAAATTCCCTGCTCATGGTATCTGCAAACTCGGCAACCAAAGCATGAGAAGAGCCACCAAAGATGATATCATCCACATAAATCTGAACCAGGAGGAAATCTTTGCCATGCTTGAGAGTAAACAAAGTTTTATCAACAGAGCCCATCAAATACCCTCGCTCAAGCAGAAAAGACTTAAGTCTATCATACCAAGCCCGAGGGGCCTGCTTGAGTCCATAAAGAGCCTTATGAAGTTTAAGGATTTTATGTGGGTACTTGGGGTTTTCAAAACCAGGGGGTTGTTTTACATAAACATCTTCACCTATGAAGCCATTAAGAAAAGCACTTTTGACATCAATTTGATAGAGTTTGAATCCCCGGGATGTCGCAAAGGCAAGCAAAATCCTAATGGCCTCAAGGCGAGCAACAGGTGCAAAAGTTTCAGTAAAATCAATCCCTTCTAGTTGAGAAAAGCCCTGAGCTACAAGTCTAGCTTTGTTTCTAACTATAGTCCCATCCTCCCCTTGTTTATTTTTGAAAATCCATTTTGTTCCAATGAAATGAACATTTGGTGGAGGATCAACTAAAGTCCAGACTTGGTTTCTCTCAAAATTTTCAAGCTCTTCATGCATGGCATTGATCCAACTAGAATCAGAAAGTGCATGACTAACATCTAAGGGCTCGAAAGAAGCAACAAAAGCAGAATCAATGAAATGAGCATGAGAACGTGTTACCCTTTGATCAAGCTCACCAATGATCTGCTCTGGAGGATGCATCCTTTGAACATGGTGTGGAGCCTCGCAGCGGGATGCAGTCTCCCCCTCAACTTGTGCGTTGGAGTGGTCCAAGATGACCGATGTTGAGGTAGTCGCTTCGGGACCTCGTGCCGAAGTAGTTGAAGCGGGGTCAGCTTCGGGGGTCGATGTCGAGGGTAGTAGGGGTTCGTCCTCGAATTCTCCGGGATCTTCTTCTTCAAATAAGGTATGTTCCATGTCGTGTTCATTTGCCTGTTCAAAAGCAGAACTAACAGAGGGGGTTGATTCATCAAAAGTCACATCACATGACTCGATGACAGTGTTAGTTTCCAAGTTATAAACACGATAAGAGTGACCATGTGTTGTGTACCCCAAAAAGATCCCGTTAGAAGATCGCGACTCAAATTTATCCAAGTTACCCCGTTTTAGGATAAAGCAGCGACAGCCAAAAACTCGAAGATGAGTAACCTTGGGCTGTCTCCCAAAACGCAGCTCATAAGATGTCAAATTTAAAATTGAGCGCAAGAATATACGGTTAGAGATGTAACATGCAGTGTTCATGGCCTCAGCCCAGAATTTTCTAGGAGTCCTATGCTCATCAAGCATCGTCCTAGCAATCTCAACCAAAGTGCGGTTCTTCCTCTCAACAACACCGTTTTGTTGAGGAACCCGCGGAGCAGAGAATTGATGTTCTATGCCATGCTCCATGCAAAAGTCAACAAAGAGACTATTTTTGAACTCGGTGCCATTATCACTTCGAATGAATTTCAATGCACCAGGGAGTTCAGTAAAAAGTCTCAAAGCCAAGCTCCGAAAATGTGAAAACACTTCATCCTTGCTGGCAAGAAAGAAGACCCAAGAGTAGCGAGAGAAATCGTCGACAATAACTAATACATACCACTTGCCGCCAAAAGAACTAACCCGAGAAGGACCTACAGTGTCCATATGGAGAAGTTCTCCGGGTTGTTCAGTCATCACTGTGGTGACTGGCGAATGCGAAGCGGCGATCATTTTACCATGCCGACACGGAGCGCAAACTAAATTCTTCTCAAACTTGAGCTTGGGCAATCCTCGGATCAGACCTAGGGCGCTCAGACGAGCGAGCAACTCAAAGCTCATATGCCCTAGTCTCCTATGCCACTTCCAAAGCTCAGAAGTCGAATGTGCAACAAGACAATGAGAAGAACCAGATGACTCTGAAAAATCAGCTCCAAAAACTCTCCCAACTCTAAAGATCTTACACACCACAACGCCATCAGAATTGAGCACTTGCGAAGTATCGCGATGAAATCGCACTTCGAAGCCCTCATCAAGCAACTGAGATACAGACAGCAAATTGTATCCCAGGTTCTCAACCAAAGCAACATCTTTGAGAGTGAAATTCGAGTTAATTCTTACCACACCTTTACCTTTCACTCTACTCCTTCGATTGTTTCTGAAGGTGATATGTTCCCTTTGCTTGGTTCTGGTGAGGCTGGAGAACCAAGCTGCATCTCCGGTCATGTGGCGCGAACAACTGGAGTCCATGATCCACGTGCCCTCCAAGCCTCGATCTGTCGCCTACACATGATAAGAATATCTTGATCACTTAGTGCTGGGGTGAGTGAAATAATGACGAGGCATCCAGCACTGAGTGACACGAGTAGTAGGCGCAGTAAAAGTAGACGGTCTACGCACATGATAATCAGAATAATGCAAAGTGCGAGGTCTACCTACATGCTGTGAACGAACAACATGTCGAGGTCTCCTACTCTGATGAGGTACAAAGCTACTCGCCCGAGGTCTACCACCATATGGAACATGGTGAATACCTCGAGGAGCAAAACCTCTCTGAGAAGCACGAGGAGCCTCAAAAGCAGGACTAGAGTAGAACTCAGACTCATGCATACCTAAAGATGGGTAATGCATGTCCTGGTAACTCATCGCCTGAGCGCGTCGCTCATTCTTGATGCGACGAAAACAGAACCCAACCAAATGACCCGCCCGCTGACAATAGGAACAATGAAACACTCTCCTGGGGGCACTCTCATGGGTCACAGGAGCAACTCTCACAGGCTCCTTGGGTTTTCTCTGAGTCGTTTTCTTGGGAGGATTTTTCTTGGCAGGAGGAGTGGTTTTCTTTTGAGCTCGGGTAGGTTTCTGTGCTGGTGGAGTGTCTAACAGAGCTCTTTCTTTCTCTAAGGTAGTGGGAGAGGTAAAAACAGTTTTGGTCTTACTGTCTGAAGAAATCATCTCAAAACCCAAACCTAGAGCTACCCCTGCTCTGTCAGCACACAAGTTGGTTTTGGCCAAAAGCAAATCCATCCTACCCTTTCCCTCAGTGCATTTATTAACCATGGAAAGGAGGTATTCATTTTCAGACATGAGGTTTTCAGCTCGCTCTCTAACAGTGCCTAGCTGGTCCTTAAGGGTAATGCAAGTGTCACAAACAGGCTGCACATCCTTAGAACTACCGGCCCTCTCCAATCTAGCCTCCAAATCATGAACATGCTTATCACGTAAATTAATGCTTTCGCGTAATAAAGAGCAGTTCATGCAATCAATAACATCATGAGGTCTAGACTCCACCTCCAAAAGCTGCTTCTGTGCAGTCTCAAGCTCAGAAAGAGTTTGAGCATGAACAGAACGCAACTGAGCAAGCTCACCCATGACAACCGAACAAGATTCACATTCAGCATCATTAAACTTAGACTTAAGCATGGCATATTCAGTAGAAACAGATTCTAACCTAAGTCTAAGGTCTTTTCTTTCTCTAGCGGCTTGCACAAGTAATCTATCCTGACCAAGAACTACTTCATTCAGCTCATCTAATTTAATCAATAGCTGGTCAGATGATAGAGTTACCTCAGATGAGTCAAGCTCATCGCCGCTGTGATCGCTGTCGGCCATGAAGCAAACGTCGGTGAAGTCTCGTCCCTTCTTGTCCTTTTTGTCCTCCTTCCTTGGGGACTCCTCCTCCTCAGAGCTCGACTCCTTAGTTGAGAAAGTGTCGATGTCGCTGAGAGCAGCAACAAAGGCTCTGGAAGCGGCCTTGGCTACTTTCTTAGCCATCTTGCCGCGCTTGCCCTTCACAAAGGGTTTCCTCTCCTTTTTGTGGTATTTGGGGCACTCACTCTCACCTCTCTTCTTGAGCTTGGGGCAATTGGCCTTAATATGAGAGGTGTCGCCACATTCATAGCAACCACTAAAACCACTTCTCCTCTGATCCCGTCTCTCATGATGAAAGCGGGTGAACCTCCGGGCAATGAGAGCAAGCTCATCATCTTCTAGAGTGCCCCCATATTTATAGCCCACAGTTCACCCAAAGGAAATGACTACACTACCCCTAGGGTTTACAAAAGATTTGTCTCTACAGAACTAAGGGGTACAAAAGGTAGTCCACCTTTATTCTGGAGGCTTCTTTGTCAGCTTTGCAGAGGGGACAGCGTCAGCTTTTTACAGAACAGACAGTGTCAGCCTTTGCAGTCTTTGACCTTCTGGAGCCTCCCTTCGCACGTGAGGGTGCGGTAGCTTCGGCGAGAAGCCTTGAGCCTGGTGGCTTTCACTTCGCCGAAGTCAGCCTTCGATACAGTGACGGTTTTGAGCCGAAGCCGTCAAAGCCCTTGGGCCTTCGCACCAACACCTCCGGAGTGGACCACCACGGCTTCGCAGCTTCACCCATCTCGAACTCCATCAGTCCGTGTACCGAAGCCATGCAGGCCGAAGCACCTCAAGTCAACCTCGCTCCGGAGCTAGCCCCGCTCTGAAGCCTTCGTCCCTTCGAAGCCCCACCTTCGGAGTACCACCCTTCGAAGTCCCTCCTTCGTCCGAGGCCTCCGCATGAAGCATTCCATGAGCACTTCGTCGCAGTGCCTCTCCCCGAGCACACTCCTCGATGAGCCTCACCCGGACCATGCCTTCGATGCGCCTCGACTTCTGAGACCTTCGTCGGGCAACCTTCGAATGTCTCCCTCCGGAGCACACTTCGAACTCCTTGCCTCCGCAGAGGACTTGTTCCATCCATACTCCGAAGTCACTCCATCCGGAGTACCTTCGAAGTGCCTCACCTCCGAGGACTTTGTCTCGGAGTACCTTCAGTCGGAGCCACGCTCCGCACTCTCTCCCTTCACCTGGCACGCCTCGACCCGAGGACCGACCCGGACCACCTTCGCAGCCACCGTGACGGAGCTCCCCGCTCCCCTGGCATCAAGCCTCCTGCTTGACCCAAGTTCACCTGCTGCGAACCTTGTCCGTCGCCTCCGAAGTCCCTGCGCACCACAGACAAACAGACAAGTGTATCCAGTACTCCGGAGACCTCTCCGGGTTAGCAACCTCCGGTACACACTCCGGTGTACCGCCCAAAGTACCGAACCCTTCGATACACACCCAGTCATCGTGTACTGTCGGACCCCTCCAACAGGCACACTCCGCTGCAACAGCTGCAGCAAGCAACCCACCGAACACCCTTCGGTGAAACCACCTCCGAACACTCTTCGGAGGTACTACCTCCGAACACCCTCCGGAGGTCCAACCTCCGAACCCCCTTCAGAGGTACCCCTTCGAACAGAGGGTAAAATCCTATCAATCACTCATCACAAACATCGAAACCAACCCTTGGTTTCTCAAGCCGGGCAGTGGAGTGGAGCAAAATGACTCCAGAGCAGAGGTATCCCAAGACTCACTCCACTGAGACCTCCTAGGCTTGTCAGCCCAAGTATGGAGTGATTCATGAACCACCCAAAGCTCCACCCAAGAAGCCTATCTGGGTTCCTAAGCCCAAACACCTCCACTCTTCTCTAGACTCTCTTCCTGGACCCTCTCAACCCAAGAAGACCACACCAAACACTACCAAGCCCAAACATCCCAAGCCTCAACCACATCCCAAGAAGCCCACCTATCATTGTGAGTACTGTCGGAGAGACGGGCATCTTGCGGAGTTCTGCTTCAGGAGGAAGCAGGTTGAGAGAGCAGAGAGGGCTCGTGGTGATCAGGAGCAGTTCTACCAGCAGGGTGGTAGACTGCGTGTTCCTCGGCGCGGGGAGAGGTTGGAGGCTAGGCCACGTCGTGTAGGTGGTGGTAGAGGAGACGGCTTTCTTTCCCGGTCTCCAGTTGGTGGTGTCCATTCCGGCAGAGTTCCAGTCCGTGTTGGTTATGGTCTTGGACCTCGTGGCCGCAGGTTTAGGCAGAACCGAGGACCGCGCTTTGAGCCGCGTTTTGGTCCAAACTCTTTTGATGGTTTTCGCTTTCCATCTTTTGAGCAGATGGCTCGACACTGGTTTAGCTCTTTTGCTAAACCTGGTGCCGGACCATTTGCTCCCACTTACAGCCACTGATTGTGCAGGATCGGGGACTGGAGGATATTTGGATCATGGACTCAGGATGTTCTCGCCACATGACGGGACATCGCAGATGGTTCTCCAGTCTCACTCCCCCAAGCTCCAAAGTGTACATCACTTTCGGGAACAGTGGTCAAGGGAAGGTAAGTGGCATAGGCTCTATTCGCATTTCAGATCATTTCTCTTTGAAGAATGTTGCTTTGGTTAAGAATTTGAACTTCAATTTGATTTCTGTTTCGCAACTTCTTGAGGATGGTTTGGAAGTGCGTTTTAAGAAGGGCAATTCTTCTATGGTTGATTCTAGAGGGTCTTTGATTTGCCAGATTTTACCATTCGGTAAAGTTTTTCGAATTGACTTCTCTAGTTCTTTTGGCCCTTCTCGCTGTTTGATTGCTGGATCTTCTTCTGAGCTCTGGAAGTGGCATAGGAGGTTAGGTCATTTGAGTTTTGATCTGCTAGTCAGGTTAAGCTCTATGGACCTCATCCGAGGATTGCCCAAGCTTAAGATGGAGAAGGATCTAGTTTGTCATCCCTGTCGTCATGGGAAAATGGTTGCCGCTTCTCACTCACCTGTGACTCAGGTGATGACTTCGTATCCGGGCGAGCTTTTACACTTGGACACTGTTGGTCCAGCTCGGGTACGTTCAGTCGGTGGGAAGTGGTACGCACTTGTGATTATTGACGACTTTTCTCGATTCTCGTGGGTTTTCTTTTTGGAGTCTAAGGATGAAACGTTTCAGTTTGTTCATGACCTGATTTTGAAGCTAAAGAATGAGAACAATGGTCGGATGCGAGCAATTCGCTCCGACAACGGCTCTGAGTTCAAGAACTCTCAGTTCGTCAGCTTCTGTAGTGATCAGGGTCTGGACCATCAGTTTTCTTCTCCTTACACTCCCCCACAGAATGGCGTTGTGGAACGAAAGAATCGCACGCTAGTCGAGATGGCCAGGATGATGCTCGATGAGCACAGGACTCCTAGGCATTTTTGGGCTGAAGCCATGAACACGGCTTGCTATCTGGCCAATCGCATCTTTCTTAGAGCTTACCTTCGTAAGACATCATATGAATTGTGGTTTGGCAGACAGCCCAAAGTAAGCCACTTGCGAGCGTTTGGCTGCAAGTGCTTTGTGCTCAAGAAGGGAGGGCATTTGGACAAGTTTGAGTCTCGTTGCTGGGATGGTGTTTTTCTTGGTTATGCATTGCATTCTCGAGGCTTCCGTGTTTGGAACCTCGAATCCCAGCTGCTTGTCGAGACTTGTGAGGTTTCATTTGATGAGTCCTTGCCTTCTTTGACTCCTTCTTTTGAGCTTTTTGGTGATGATGAGCTCGGAGAGTCCATCTTCGAGGAAGATGAGGACACTCCAGCTGCTGATGAGGGTGGACCTTCTGCATCCCCCGCAGAGCCCACACCTTCTGAGATTTCGACTGAGGATGAGGGCGGACCTCTGATCACTTCTTCCACTACGATCGAGCCCCCTCAGTCGAGTCCAGAGGTGCCTGCTGCTGACTCCGGTGAGGTGACTTCTGATCACCAGGGAACCCGAGCAGTTTAGCGTGATCACCCCTCAGAGCTCATCATTGGTGATTTAACTGAGAGAACTTTGCGTTCTTCTACCTCTCTTGCTGTGTTTGCTGAATCTGCGTTTTTCCATCTTTTGAGCCCAGAGACGTTTCTCACGCTCTTTCTGATTCTAATTGGATTAATGCTATGCAAGAAGAGCTTGAGAACTTTGTCCGCAATCGGGTTTGGACACTAGTTGAGCCGCCACCAGGATGCAACCCCATAGGCACCAAGTGGTATTCAAGAACAAACAAGGTGAAGATGGGGTTGTGGTGCGCAACAAAGCTCGACTGGTTGCCCAGGGTTTTTTCCAAAAGGAAGGTATTGACTTTGAAGAAACCTTCGCTCCTGTTGCCCGTCTTGAGTCCATTCGTATTCTTCTAGCTTTTGCCGTTTCGAAGGGTTTTAAGCTTTTTCAAATGGATGTCAAGAGCGCTTTTCTGAACGGGTACATAGAAGAGGAGGTTTATGTTAGGCAACCCCCCGGTTTTGAGAACCCTAAGTTTCCTCGACATGTTTTTAAGTTGCAAAAGGCTTTATACGGGTTGAAGCAAGCCCCAGGGCTTGGTATGACCAGTTGAAGCAATTTTTGTTGGGGAAGGGCTTTGTGATGGGTTCGGTGAATAAAACTCTTTTCTTGCTCAGAGATGCTTCAGATTTTTTAGTTGCTCAAATTTACGTGGACGATATTATCTTTGGCGGTACTACTGATTCTCTTGTGTCCAAGTTTTCTGAGCAGATGCACAGCGAGTTTGAGATGAGCCTCATGGGTGAGCTCAAGTACTTTCTAGGGCTCTAGATCAAGCAGACCAAGGACGGCACCTTCATCCACCAAGGTAAGTGCACGCGTGATATGTTAAAGAAATTTGACTTTGGTGGTGAATTGAAGCCGCAGATGACCCCGATGGGCACTTCTGGGGGTCTGGACAAGTACGAGAGCGGTGTCAAGGTCAACGAGAGGGAGTTTCGAGGGATGATCGGTTCACTGTTGTACCTGACGGCAACAAGACCGGGCATACAGTTCGCTGTGGGACTTTGCGCGCGTTTCCAGTCTTCACCACGCGCGTCTCATCGGCAGGCTGTCAAGCGCATATTCAGGTATCTTACTTATGCGCCCGATCTTGGTCTTTTCTATTCAGCATTATCTTCTCTCGATTTATCGGGATTTTCGGATGCCGACTTTGGTGGGTGCCGGTTGGATCACAAGTCGACTTCCGGTACTTGCCAGTTTTTTGGTTCTTCTCTTGTCTCTTGGTCTTCTCGAAAGCAATCTGGAGCTGCTCTTTCGACCACAGAGGCTGAGTATGTAGCTGCTGCTAGCTGCTGCTCACAGTTGGTTTGGATGATTTCCACTCTGCGAGATTTTGGGTTATTCTTTCCTACCAGAGTTCCTTTGTTTTGCGACAGCACTAGTGCAATTAGTGTAGGGAAAAACCCATGTCTTCATTCAAAAACCAAACACATTGATGTGCGCTTTCACTTTCTGCGGGATCAATATGAGAAAGGTGTCATTGACCTTGTTCATGTTGATACCCATCATAAGTTGGCTGACATTTTCACCAAACCCCTAGATCAGTCTACATTTGAGTGTTTACGAGGGGATTTGGGTGTTGTGTATCCTTTTTAGGATATTTTCTGTCTTTTCTTTCTTTCTTCTTTACTCTTTTCTTGAGTCCTTTTATGTGTGTTCATATTCACATATCACACTTTAGAGCTGCTTCTGTTATATGATTGTACTGCTTTACTTATTCTAGCGAGTACATGCTTTTGATTACTTGTTGATGATCATGCTTTGCTTCAGTTCACTTTATATGTCTGATATCTGTCATAAGCATGGCTTTTACGCTTTAAACTTGAAAAATGATCACCATTGCTTCTGGTAACTAGCATGTGTAGGCTAAGTGCTCTTGCTATCTGCTACATGCCTTGTAGCTAGTTCCTGACTTAGATGCAAACATGCAACTTGGACATCCTTCTGCTTTCAAACATGGATATGTGCTATAAAAATGATGAAAAATCTAGAAAAATGAAATTTCCATGTCCTTTTATGCATAAACTTGAAAAGATCCAGGTGGGTTTGTTTTGTCGCATTGCATTGTTCTAGTCTGCGTATCATAGCACTTTGGTACGAACTAGGACAGTGTAGTGTATGCTAAGACCAATGTCTTAAGCTTCTAATGGTCCAGTTCTGTCCTAGGCTTGACTTGGTCGGTCAGCATAAGGTTTGACACGCAAATAACCCCTGGCATAAATGAAAAAGCGAAAAGAAAAAGCTTGAACATTGAAATGATAACAAGTTTGCTGAAGCACTTTGTTTTGAACAATGCTTATCTTGGTACATTTCAGTTAGCTTTTGCATCTCATGCTTTACCTCGCTTGTTTACTCGAAAATATGGTGATGCTTTTGTTTGCAAAAACTGAAAAATGCGTGCTAATGACTTTCCTTAGATATCATCTGTTGCACTGATCATGCCATGCGTCTTACACAATATGTCTTTTGCTATACTTGTTAGATGTTGTAATTGCAGTCAATCATATCTGAGAAGCATGCTTTCTACACTGCACATGCACTCCAGTTGAATTTACTGCATATTTTGAGGGGGAGGTGCATTTCAGGGGGAGTCTGTGTCTCTTCTGAGTGCTTGATGAGTTCACTTGTCAACAAGGGGGAGAAAATTTGGGATCCGAGTTTAAGGGGGAGTTCTTACTCTGTTGATATCCTTGTTGTTTTGAAATTGCACTCATTTTGAGCTTCTACGTTTTGGTTAACCATAATGACCGCTTCTTTCTTGTGTTCGGCTTTTTGGTCATTAGGGTTAAACTTTTACCTTATTTTTTTCTTCTTTGTTTTTTCTTGTGTTTTGTTTTCGTGCTTCCACATTTGATTGCAGGTGCTGAAGAGCTGAAGAAGAGGAGTGTTGACAATGCACTCATCAAGGGGGAGATTGAGGAGCCATGCTGAATAGCGTGGGCCTCATGGCTCCAGAAGTGATGAGTCATTGTCAACGATAGTCAAAGAGGACAAAAGTCGGGCTGGCCAAATCTGGGTACATGCGCCAGAAGTAGTAGAAGACCCACTGGGCTGTTGACCAGGACTGACTCAGGTACACGGGCGGTGAGCGATTGCCGGGCTGAGAGAGCTGCGGAGTCGGGCCGGCCCAATCCGGGTACCTGGTACAAAGTCGGTGGAGGCTTTGTCAGTTTCGGCGCAAAACTGACAACCGTTGATCTTGTATCCGACTGTCCAGAAGAGAAGCCGTAGTCGCTACGAAAACTTAGCTTCCGGATAAGTCATCTGTATCTCTAGGCCCACAGTCAGTCAGTCGTGTCTGTAAAAATACCTAAGGGCAGTAGAGTCTTTTCCTTTATTCTTGCATCTGTAAAAACCCTAAGGGGCTGGTAGAATATTCCTAGTGTTGGGCAGCCTATAAATAGGGCCCCAATCCCTAGGGTTTGGACTACCCTTTTGCTGAAATCAATACTACTCCTTTGGGTCATTTTGTCTCTTGCTTTGTCTCTCTTCTCTCCTGTTCATGCGTGCGCAGCCAGGCAACAAGTCTTGTTCTTCCTGAGATTTACTTGTTTCTTTGCTGTCTGGGAGAATTTATTCTGGCTGTTTTTTTTGTTTGTGCGAAGCATTTACTTGCGCAGCATTTCATTCACTGTGCTTGCGGTCAATTTATTTGGAACAGAAGCTTCTCTGTTGCGTGTGTTCTTCATGAGAAGTAGTACTAGTTCTTGCTGTTGCAAATAGTACTACTACACTGTAGCAACAGTACACTGTGCCAGCTTTTTGCTTTCTACTGCGCAGCTTTTTGATCGAAGTCGACATGCCCGAGTAACTTTTCTGACTATTTTCTGGCGAAGCCACCCTCTCTGTTCGAAGCCCCTCAGCTCCGTGAGGCAGGCTTCGATCTGATATACTCGAAGGCTTCATTTGAACTTTGAACTTCGTTTTGTGTCCTGAGTTGCTAGCTTCGAAGTACTTTTTGAACTGACAGCGTCTCATACTTCGAACATCTGTGCGAAGGTACTCCGACTCGAGCTCTTCGAAGTCCACACTTCGACAGGTTTCGAAGTTGGCTTCGAAGCTTGTCTTTCTGTTAGACTTCTCTCAGTGTTTTGCTTTCGTCTTCTTCGAAGGTCCTTATTGTGTTCTGTTCGAAGGTGGTGTGGAGGCTTCGTTTTGGTTTCTCTGTCGCGTGTCAGCCTTCGCTTTTCTTTTCGAAGGTTGTCCGCTCTGGGTGCTAGTTCGAAGCTGTGTTCGAAGCCTTGCCTTCGAAGTACATACTTTGAAGCAGGCTCTGACTCTGTCATACTTCGCTCTTATTCACACTTGACCTAAGATAAACAACACACCTTCGACAGACTTCGACTTCCACCTCTGAACCAGACCTCGGCCAGCAAAGTAGACCTCGACCTCCGAAGTAGGCTTCGGCCAGCGAAGCAGGCTTCGACACTGCGAAGCAGGCTTCGTCCAGCGAAGCAGGCTTCACCGAGTTTCGAACAGGAGACAAAATTTCAAACAGTAACTTCTCATTTCATTCTCCGTGCACTTAGAATTGTTCTACTGAGAAGGTTGTCTTGCCTTGTCTTGTGTTTACTGTTTATCTATCTATTAGCACTATTTCTCTGTTTTAAACATCAGTTGCTTCTAGGCTAGATATCTTTAGACTTAGGCTATCTGTCCAGTCGTTGCTGCTTAGTCTTTTGAGGTGCGTTGGGTGTTGGGAACAGGCCATATATTCGAAAGAATTTTTAAGGCGCCCATTCACCCCCCTCTCGTCGCTACTTTCGGTCCTACACCCTCACCGTCGCAGAGCTTTTTAGTAAGCTCAAGGCCTCAGAGGTCGATATTCAGTTGAGATCAAATCTCACTGATTCTGGCTCCAAGACTCTAGCACTTGCGACACCGTCTGCTGATCCTAATGCCATGAGTTGTACTTCCTTTTCCTTGATGTCTATCTCTGAGGAACAACTTGATACTCTAGGAGATGATGATATGTGCCTGTTTAACAACCGGGTGTGATGTGTCTATGATAAGTGAATGTTCAAGAGACACGGCACAAAATCCAGATGCTTTGAGTGTGGTGACCCAGGTCATTTCATCGTCGACTGCCCCAAGCAAAAGAATTACAAGAAGGGAACCGGTGGCAACTCCTACAACTCCGGCAAGTATGAAAACTCCACTTCCACAAAGGGCAAGCCCAAGACAAGATTCTTTTGAAAGGCTCTGAAGGATTACAGGCGTGCGAACAAGAAGCGAGACAAGACCTTCTTCGCCGAGATGGAGAAAAGATACTCCAAAAGATCCTCGTCTTCCTCCTCGTCTTCAAGTTCAAGTGATGAAGAGATCATGATCAGGAAGGGGAAGGACAGGGACAATCCGGCGGGCCTCTATTTCATGGCCTTCGGGGAAAAGCCGAAGAGACGCTCACGAGACAGCCAAAGACCCCCCAAGAGCTTCTGCTCAATGGCTCTAGGTGAGAAGAAAGAAAAGGACTCCTCTGACGACTCCGATGATGACGACGATGAGAAGGTATCTTCCTATGAACAAGAAGTTGTTAATTTACTAGAACAGAACCGTCAGGAGTTGAAGTATCGGGAGAAATTCTTAGAGGGGCTAAGAAGAGGATAGATGAGTTTGAGAGTGAGCTTGCCATGGCGAATGGCAAGATTGAGAGTCTGTCTTCTTCCCCTCGCTTGGGTGATAGTGGTGAGTGCCCAAACTATGAGGGGTTGTTGTGTGACCTGACGACTCTTAAGTCCAGGTACACAGAGAGAGTAGATGAGAGAGATGCATTGGCAACTGAGCTTGAAAGCGCTCAGCAGGAGCTAAAAAATGCTCATGCCAATGTCGTCGTACCATGTGTAGACTGCCCATCTCATGTAGCTAGTATAGTCGAGCTGAGAGCCAAGAGTGATGAGCAGTTGAGTGAGTTAGCTGGAGTGAGAGCTGAGTTGGAGCAGACTAAGCTAGAGCTTGAGACCTTGTCAGTTCCACCCACTGTTTGTGAGAACTGTTTGTCCATTAGAATGGAGTTGATCAAGCTAAAAGCTGAGAAGTCTGTCGAAGTTGATAAAGAGTGTGAGATCTGCTTGTCTCAGGTGGAGGTGTTAGATTCTTTGAGAGAGGAGCTAGCTGATGTTCAGAACAAGGACTTTTACCTCCGTCAGATCCTGAGTTGGATTAGTGCCAGAGAGCCACAGCTCAGCATGATGATGCAGCAGTTCAAAAGACAGGATGGGTTTGGGGTAGGGTACACCTATACCATGGCTGATTTTGAGTGTGCCATTAGCCGAGCAGTGGAGTGGAGTAAGATGACTCCCAAATAGAGATATCCCAAGACTCACTCCACTGAGTCCTTTAAGGATAGTCAGCCCAAGGATGGAGTGTTCCAAGAACAACCTAAAGCTCCACCTAAGAAGTAGATCTGGGTTCCAAAGCCTAAAACTCTCCACACTTCTCTTGATTCTTTGCCTGGACCCTCTCACACCAAAGATGATACACCCAACACCACCAAGCCTAAGAATCCCAAGCCTCAACCACATACCAAGAAGCCTACCTATCACTGTGAGTTTTGTCAGAGAGACTGGTATCTTGAGGAGTTTTGCTTCAGGAGGAAGCGGGTTGAGCGAGCAGAGAGAGCTCGAGGTGGGCAGGAGCAGTTCTACCAGCAGGATGGTAGACAGAGAGTTCCTCGACGTAGAGAGAGGCTAGAGGCCAGGCCACGTCGTGTAGGTGGTGGTAGAGGAGACGGTTTTTATGATCGTGCTCCGGAGGGTGGTTTCCGTTCTGGTAGAGTTCCAGATCGTTATGGATATGGTTTTGGACCTCGTGACCGTGATTTTAGGCAGAACAGAGGACCACGCTTTGAACCGTGTTTTGGTCCAGACTCATATGACTCCTTCTGCTTTCCTACATACGAGCAGATGGCTCGACACTGGTTTAACACTTTTGCTAAACCTAACATTGGACCGTTTGCTCCCACTCATGATTATTGATGTTGATTTGGGAGTTGTGTATCCTTTTTAGGATACTTTGAGTCAGTTTTTCTTGTCTTCTTTATTTTTTATTGAGTATTTTTGTGTGCGTTCATATCATGCATAATTATCAATCACATTTTGAGCTTGCTTCTGCTATATGATTAATCTGCTTTACTTTCTCTAGCTAGTATATGTTTTTGATTACTTGTCGATGATCATGTTCTATTTCAGTTCACATGGTATATCTGATATTTGTCATATGCATGGCTTTTATGCTTTAAAATTAAAAAATGATCACCATTGCTTCTGGTAACTAGCATGTGTAGGCTGAATGCTTTCGCTATCTTTTACATGCCTTGTAGCTAGATCCTTACTTAGATGCAGATATGCAACTTGGACATCCATATGCTTTAAATATGAAAATGTACTATAAAAATGATAAAAAAATCAGAAAAATGAAAAATTTATTTATGCATTTTTATGATTATTAGAAAAGATCCAGGTGGGTTTGCTTTGTCGCATTGCTTTGTTCTGGACTGCTTACCATAGCACTTTGGTATGAACTACGACGGTGTAATGTATGCCAAGACCGATGTCTTAAGCTTCTGATGGTCTAGTTCTGGCCTAGGCTTGACTTGTTCGGTTAGCATAAGGTTTGACATGCAAATAACCCCTGGCAGAAATGAAAAAAAAGGAGTCTGAAAAATTTAAAAAGATGACAAGTTTGCTGAAGCACTTTGTTTTGGAGAATGCTTATCTTGGTAGATATCAGTTAGCTTTTGCATCTCATGCTTTACTTTGCTTGTCAACTAGAAAATGTGGTGATGCTTTTGTTTGCAAAAATTTAAAAAATGCATGCTAATGACTCTCTTTAGATATCATCTGTTGCACTGATCATGTCATGTATCTTAGACAGTATATCTTTTGCTATACCTGTTAGATGTTGTAATTGCAGTTAATCATATCTAAGAAGCATGTTTTTCATACTCCACCTGAACCCCATTTGCATTTATGGCATATTTTGAAGGGGAGCTGCATTTCAGGGGGAGTTTGTGTCTATGTCTCTTTAGAGTGCATTTAGTCTCACTTGATGAGTTCAATTGTCAACAAGAGGGAGAAATTTTGGAGTTTAGGGAACATTTTTTTAGCTTTCTCTGGGATTTATTTCAGGGGGAGTTCCTTGTTGGTAATTCTGAGATGTGCACTTGTTTTTGAGTCTTTATTTATGGTGAACATTTTTTTAGCTTTCTCTGGGATTTATTTCAGGTGGAGTTCCTTGTTGGTAATTCTAAGATGTGCAATTGTTTTTGAGTCTTTAATTTTGGTTAACCATAATGACCATTTTTCTTGCTTCTGTTTGGCTTTTGGTCATTAGGGTTAAACTTTTTTTCTTTCTTCTATTTTCTTTTGTCTTTATTTTTCTGTTTCCACATGTTTTGCAGGTTATGAAGATGAGCTCAAGAGGGTGTTGACAATGCACTCATCAAGGGGGAGATTGAGAAACCATATTGAAGAATATGGTTTTGATACTCCAGATATGATGAGTGATTGTCAACGGAAGTCAAAGAAGAAGAGAAATGAAGACCTACCGAGTTTGAGGCCGCGTGTGACTCAGGTACATGGGCAGCGAGTGATAGCCAGGCAGAGGAGCCGCGGAGTCAGGCTGGCCCAATCCGGGTACATGGGCTAGGAGCGGCAGATGATCCACCAGTCTGTTGACTGGGTTTGACTCAAGTACACGGGCGGCGAGCGATTGCTGGGCTAAGGAAGCTGCGGGGTCGGGTCGGCCCAATTCGAGTCCCGGTGCGAAAACGGTGGACGCTTTGTCAGTTTCAGCGCAAAACTGACACTCTATGATTATTGTGTTTTTAGGATATTAATATTTAGTTTTTAAGTTTAGAATATTTTTATTTCAGTCAGGTGATTTTTCTAAGAATATTTTAGTAATTTTCGGAATTTATTTTAGAGTCAGTGTTAATTTACCCTAGGGGTAAATTAGTCTTTTCATGTATTAGAAGTCGCCTATAAATAGGCCCCTATCCCCCTAGGGATAGATGACTGTTTTATTTTTTAGATCAATCTATAGTCCAAAAGTTTTTTTTGTTCTTCGTCACCATTTTTTTTCATCACCGCCGACGAATTTTTGCCGGACGGCATCTCTTAGCCGAGCGATCTTTTTTTCTCCACGGCGCCAAGGCAGAGCGTGCTTGCTTTCCACGGTGAAAAAGCAACATCCAGATGGCCAAAGCAGCAGCAGCCGGCCGAAGTATTTTCTTGGCACTTTGAGCAGGCTACGGCAGCGGGCCCCGCGGTACTAAATTGCTTCTGTTTTGTTTTATTTCCTTGGAACGCAGATCGAGGCCGGCAGCAGCACGTCGCTTCACAGCGCAGCATCCAAGGGCTAGTTGTCCGCACTGCAGGATTTTTCCCTGCCGTGCGTCAGGTGGAAAAGGCAACGGCGATTTTTTTGTAGTGGCGCACGACGCATGCAGGAGTAATTCGACAGGCGACGACGAGGATCTTCACAGCCAGTTTTTCCGCAGATCGGCATGCAGGTACACTCTTTTAGTCTCCTATTTTCGGTTAGCTAATTAAATCATGAGTTATCTGTTTTTTAATTTGCTTGGAAATAATAAATTTCGTAGTTAAATTTTTAATCTGTTAACTGTTATTAGTTATCTCATATTATTATTTAAGTGTCTTTTATCTGCTCATATAAACCAAAAAATTTATTAGTCGCAGTAATATTTTTATTCTAGTTTTCTGTGCAATATTTTAGGTTTATTTCTGAATTAATTTCTGGATGATCCATATTCTATTTAGTTCATTAGTATTTTATTTTTAGACTGCTATCCGGATTATTAGTGATTTATTTAGGTATTTTGCCTACGCAATTAAATATTCTTGAGAACACATTTTCTTTACTGTAGTCATTTTTATTTAGTTCGGTTTATCTTTAATATCATTTTAATTAGATCACTGGTCATTTTTAGGCTAGACAAATATAGTACCAGTAATTTGCCTTGCTAATTCTGTTTGTCTGGTTAAGTTGGTTGGGTGTTGGGTTTAAGTCATAATATAGCAAGAAATTTTTAGGCGCCCATTCACCCCCCTCTAGTCGCTACTTTCGGTCCTACACTTTATTATATGTGCTTTGCCTCCTAGCCTTAATCTGGGATGTGCCCTCATGAAAAGTACTGAAGGTCGTCCAGATTTCTCGTGCGGTCCGAAGGTGCTGGACCCTGTCAAACTCGTTGTGACTCAGACTGATAAAAAGAATGTTTTTAGCTTTGCTATTACATTCATATTGTGTCTTCTCAGTCTCTGAGGTACGAGTGTCAGGAATCACATATTGGGATGCAACTATGTCCCAAATCGCTGTTCCTTGGCTAAGCAAATAAGCCTCCATGCACACCTTCCAATAAGCATAATCTCGACCATAAAATATCAGAATCGTTTTGTTTCTCTTCATGTCGCCAAAAACAAGGATCACAACCGGTTAAGGTCAACTGTTGATCTAACCGGCTGTGATACTAATTATGGGTTCTGAATGGCGACTAAAGGGGGGTGAATAGGCACCTCGACACTTTCTTTCGAATGTGATGGCCTAGTCAGATCACCCAATGCACCTCTGAAATATTATAAAACCAATTTTGAATAAGGAAGCACAGAACTGTTCAAAATATGACTCAAAGACAGATTTCAAAGCAACTCCGAGTTTGAATAGTCGATCTGTATTGTCGATACTTAAGAATCCGAAATACAATAGCTATTTTGACAAGTGGACAGTCGACAACAAGGTATCGATAAATGAAACTCCGACAGGTTTCAGAATATCAGAAAACACTCAAAGATTCACAATTTCAATTCAGTTTGAAAACTGAAATTTTAAACAAATCAATCAACAACTTCAGTACATTTGAATGCAGAAGGACTGAAATTCAGGTTTTAAAAACAAATTTCAGACTTCAATTTCAAAGCAAACTTAATTCCAGCACATCAGCCTTCAAGCAGTTTTCAGACACTTACTCCACTTCAGAACAGCAACACAGCATAAAACTAAATACTGAGTTCAATCCAAAAGTTGATTCAAACTTAACACTTCATCTCAAAGAAAACTATTGATCAGAATGACGCTCACTTCAACATTGTAAGCTGATTTCAGATATTTACTCCATTTCAGAATTAGCAAAACAGCAGTAAACTGAATACTACAAAAACTGATATTGAATCAGCACAATCAGGATGAACAGTATTCAATACTGTACTAGAACTGAAAAACTCAAGTTAACTCTGAATGCAAATTCAAAATTGAAAACATATCAAAGCTTGTAACAATTCAGAACAGCTACTGAAATAACCCTGAAGTATACTAGATGCTGTACAGTGTAATGGCTGTTAAAAGCAGATTCAGAATGTGAAGCTACAGAGAATGGCTGAACTCAGAAATCAGAAATCAACAATCAGAATAAGTTGTTCTGGATAAAAATTACTGAATCTGAATCAATACACTCAAGAGGAACAAAGTTTCCTGCTGTACCTCAACTGAAATGTCAGAACACCTTTGAAATGAAGGTTCAAAAATGAATCAGATTAGAGTTCTTGTCATTTCAGAATACTACTGTTCTGAGTCTGAAAATAGCTAGGATTAAAACATATACTGCACACAGATTTCAGAGTATAGAAATGCCAAAATTCCTTGCAATCACTACTTAAGTTCAAGATGCATATATTGAAACAAAGTTCCTGACACAAAACTGATAATGAATAGTCTAGTTTTTGATCACAAACTGGTTCAGATTGAACATCTACAGAATATCTTTCAACCAGAAAACTAAAACTCTATTTCATCCTAATCTTCAGCTTCTAACCAATCAAAACCACATACAAAAGACAAAGACACACTACTAATCTGATCAAGACATATAGTATTTGAGTAAAACAGAAAACTGCAGAGAATAATAATCTGAAACAGAAACATACTAATCTCCACAATGAGAACTAGGAACTAGATGAAAAACATTGATGAAACTTCAACCAAACATATTCAGAATAGAACACTAACTTGACCAGATCTCAGCAGAACAATATTTCAGATTCAAATCTATTTAAATTGCAGATTCAGATTTGTACTAGTACTCCTAACAGAAAATGATTTCACAGCAGTGCTAGAAGTCTGGTTTGAAAATGGATTTCAGAACAAATTCAATCAGAATCCTTCTAATCAACAGAACAACCTTGAAAACATATAACCTAATTTAGCACACAACACTGAATCCTGTTCAGCACAAGGGATCAGAATTGAAGAAAACCAGACTTCAAAACAAAATTCTGGAATAAATCAAATTGAACTCCTGTAACAGATCTGAAACAAATATTTTCCCCAATCAGTGTTGATCAGAAGATTGAATTTAAACATTCAAAACATGAACGTGTGGTGATTTCAAATCATAAACCTCAGATTAACAAATTTTTCTAGCTAATGATTATGTATAGCAACATAATATCAAACATGTAGCAAGCAACTCAAAACTGAAGCAGAATTCATTTTCAGAACTTTGGTGTCTACTTTGATCAGCAAAATAATTCAGAAGAAATTACAGAAACATGTTGCAACTTTCGAAAATGGAACATTCAAATCATGCACAACAAAAGATGTATAAACATCAATATCAACTTCTGCACTAGATTCATCAGAAAACACAACACAAAATTTATCTCAGCCAAAATAGCACTCTGCGCTGGAAACAGGATTCTTACCGTGAATAGTGTTGCCGATAGAACTGTATCGAATCCAGAAAACCCAGCGATCATTGTTCCCCATCAAACTCGCTTCAAAGTGAATTTTTCTATAGATTTCTCATTGAAAAATGGCTGTCTCAAGTGTTCATTTGGCTGAGAGATCACAGGGGGTAATATCCCAACCACTCTCAAGTTCTAGAAGCTACTTTTTACATAAAGCCTCTTGGTAATTTCAGATTTGCACAATCTAAATATTACCCTATAAGTCCCTAAAAGTAAAATTAAAATTTGACTCTCCTTTTAATATAATTTCAGAGTAGAACCACTCTAAAAATTATACGAAAAGGTTACACTACAAAACTGAAATATTTAAAATACCACTAGACTCCTATTTATTGAAATTAACAAAAACATTTAAAGTTTCGACGGTTTTCAGCAAACACCAACAAGACTCTCATCTTTTGTCTTCAACACGTACGCCTGAGATTGATTTTCGATTCCAACTGGTATCCTTGACCATCCGGCTCTTGACTCCTTGTCTCACCCTGGTCACCCACCATCGGCAGTCGACAAAGCATCTCCTCCTGGTACACATGAGACAACTCCATGCAAACCGTCCATCCGTTCTTGCTCGATCTTTTCGTGCACTCTTGAGATCTTCTCCAACTTCGCCCGGCCTCCCTGATCCTCCGGCATCAAGCTCACCGCTCGACCCTCGATCACCTGTCATCGACAATTGGTCAGCATCTCCTCCCTGCACATACAAGACAAGCCAAGACACGAACGCGACGCACCACCGAAACATCGGCAATCCTCCCATTTACATCAAACCCCTTGATGCACTCAAACCACTCTCAACCACTCAACCGCTCATACACTCATCCTTGTCAATCACTCATCATCCAGACCGAAACCACCCTTGGTTTCTCACAAGCCTTGGCTGCAGCTTTGTGGTCTGTTTTCTAGGTCGCCCAAAAGGCTTCCCAGGCAGAAGACACATCCAAGGAAGGACGCAACAAGTCTTCATCGGCGAAGCCTTCAGGCGTCAAACCCCCATCGGAGCAATAGAAATCCTGAGGGTTTTGAGATGTTGAAGGAGTCCGATTCTTGCTACCTGCCCGGAGATCTCTCCATAGTGAATCTTAGAGCCCTTCATCATCTTCGTTGCCGCCTGGATCATCTTTAGCTTTCGCTCGAGGGGCTCACTCACCACAGCCGAAGACGAAGGGCACATCGTACCGAAGTATTCTAGGGTACCCCGGAGGGTATCCATAGTTTGATCAGCAACGACGACATTCTTCGTCTCAGCCTCCATCAACTCCGAAGCAAAGGTAGATACCTTGGCTATCCTTGATAGCAGAGTACTCTTCTGGGCCAGCGCTTGTTTGAGTGAATATTGGAGCTCTACAAGATATGCGCTGGAGTTCGCCTCTTCTCGCCGAAGCCTCTCAACCTCAGCCCTAAGCACAACATGCTCGGCTTCGATTTCTTGGACCGAAGCCTTGAGTGTAGCGCTGCTCTGTTGCTCGACCTAGAGTGCTTTGTCAGTAAGGGCCCTGGCCCTCCGCTCCTCGAGGAGCTCCTCCTCCAGTTGCAGTGTTTTGTCTTTGGAGCCTTTGAGGGCGAACTGGAGGGTGGTAACCTTCCTCTTGAGCCAATTAGTTTCGAGCTCATTGGAAGTCGCTGTCGCTCTAGCAAGGATGAATTGCTACAAAAAAGCAAAGTGAGTACAAAGTAATTTCATTAATTGAATATACTTGTTGTATGTTGCATACCTGAAGGGCGGCCCTTTCGAGGGCCAAATCGAGCTCCGGTGCCTTGGCTTCACTCAAGACGTAGACCAGTTTGGAGCTCCCAACCTCTTGGCCCTTATCTACCAAGGGTTCCAGGAGCGCTCGGACCCCTGTCTGTTGCTCCAAGAATAGAGTCAACAGAGGAAGCCAGGACAGGGCTTGTCGGTCATCCATGGCTGGGTCTTCCTCCGAACCGCTCGCTGAGGGGTCGTTGGAGGAAGGTGTAGTCGTCAAAGAGGGAAGGGGGCCGAGGCCTTCCGTACTTTTACCCCTCCCTGGTACGAAGACCAGAGCTGCTACTTCGGCCGGAGTGGATCCTCCTTCGATTGCTGCTACCTCAGATGGAGTCGCTCCGCCTAAGGCGGCTTCAGTCATCAGAGCCACTGCTACGACCAGAGCATCAACTCCAAGTGAAGCCAAAGCCCCACCAGGGGCTGGAGCCACACCGCTCCTTGAAGCATCTACAAAGTCAAGGTATTGTTAAGTACTTATTGCATAATAAGCCTTTTTAGGAAGCTCGAAGGTAAAGTTTTGAGATTTACCTCCATCTGCGCTTTGAGGGAGAATTTCGGGGTCCCCCAGAAATTTGTACATCCGAAGATATTCCTCGAGGTCATCCCCCGAAGGTTGCTCTAGAGCAGCCGCAGTTGTAGCTATGACCTCCGCAACTAGCACTCCGACCAAGGGCGAGTTAGGATTTTTGAACCCCGGTTCCAAGCTACCCGCTCCAGGGCCGGAGGGGGCTGTTGCGTCAACCTCTACAACCTCCCAGAGGGGGTCTCAAGCTTCGGCTTGGGAGTCACCATCGTTGTCTCGCAGCAGATAGTCTTCGAGGGCTTTCCCCATTTGGGCGTTCGAGTCCTTTTCTTTTGAGTCCTCCGAAGAGGAACTTTGAATGTCCAGGGAAGAAGGCGAAGATACCGGAGATGTAGTAGGAGGAGGCTTCACTTTCTTCTTCCCCTTCTTGACGGGGGTCTTGGCGACCCTTTTGGAGGACTCACAGGTGGTTTTCCTTTTCCGGGGAGCTACTCCCATTGAATCGAAGTCCGGTAGGGGAGGAGGATCCATACCGAGAGCAGTCCACGCTCGATTGGAGTGTTCCCAGCTCCCAACTAGCTCCACCCTCCATTGCTTCTCTACCACTGTAGGGGCTCCGAGCACCCATTCCATGGCTCTAACAATCTGCTCCGGAGCTAGCGCCAAAGGAGCCGCTGAAAAAAGGTAACATTCTTTTGAGTATGTTATCTATTTCCTAATCAATGATAATGTAGAAGTGTGAAGACTTACCCAAGCTTCGAAGCTATCCTTCCGAAGCATTTTGAAATGCTATCGGCCACTCTGCTCCGAGTGGAGGGATCCAGTTGGTGTACCATCGATCATTGATGGCCTTCACCGGGAAATGCTGTGAATATTCCTTCCGTAGTTGGAAGTTAACACTTCTGAATGCTGTCAGCACCTTGGTGTCTCTAGGTCCATCCTGTGGCTTCAGCTGGCAGGAGGCTTCGTGAGTAGCCACGAAGACCTCTGACCTCCCTTCACACCCTTCCACCTAGAGGGCCCATTTGAAGATGGTCAGTCTGGCTATGGCGTTGGGAGACAATTGTGGCAAGGTAATGTGGAACATTTCTAGTACCTCTGTCAAGAATCTAATTGCAGGAAGTCCTACCCTGTCCTCGAAGAAGGCCTCGAAGACCACCACCTCTCCGCTCCAAGGTGTCGGGGTCGCTTCTGTACCAGGGACCCAAGTCCTCATGCCTGGGCCCAGCTTCCCGTCCACTACTTCCTCAATGGACTCCGCCGTGCTTGTTGACTGCCCAAGAAGGAAGCTTTGCCTCAATGGCTTCTTGGATGGTGGGCGGAGTTCCCGAGGGTTCTTTGGCCAACCACCCCCCGGGGCTCCCGCCATTGCAGCCGCTGCGGACACCGCCCATGCCTAGCTCTGCGCTAGAGTTCATGCCGCTGCCAACACCATCGCACTGGTCCTCACCATCGTTTGGTTGCTTAGGAAGTTGGAAAAGGTTTGGAGGTTAGGGAAAGGGGCCTTAGAACCAAGGCTCTGTAAAAATTTCCGACGAGCCTCGACTCCCCCTTTAATAGCCTTTCCGCCTCTAGTTACTACATTTCGAACATGCGTTCACTTAGTAGGTTCGACTTCTATAGCTGACAGGTGGGGTCAGAAGATAAAAAAGGTGTGAACCTACGATAAAATTTTGTCCGTTACTTTTTCTGGGAGCCTAACGGTTACTTGAAGGGTAACGACTAAAAATTAATGGCTCTTTGCGATGCTTTGCCTCCGCATCGGTTCATTTCCTTGTGAAGCGTTCACACAGGTGTCCCAGTTCGAAGATTTCGTCAGACATACTCTGATGTTGAAGACACTTCGAATGGTTGTAATACCTTCAAATTTTTCTAAGTCCTTGAATATGAAAATATTTCTTACGTATACTGCTCTCGTGCTATACAGGTTAAATTGGAGAAGCATATTCGATGGGCTACTGTTGGGGGGAAATACTTCATCCCCAGGACCATTAAGATCAAAAGGCAAAGACAATTTATGCAGCTTTAAGACAGAAGTTCATCTCCAAGTTGATGAAGTTTCTGAGCCGAAGGGTCCTCCAAACCCCAATTCGAAGATACCCTCCAAAGGCTCCGTCTCTACAGTGGAAAATAGCAAGACTGACGGGATGTCTTCCTTATCTATCCTCTTCGGACACATTTTACTATTTTATCCCTATTCGGGGTACCGAATAGTTTCCACTATGTCGGTTGTAATTGAGGGGTAAAAGGTCTTTTCCTTAGAGTTTTTACCTATAAATACCCCCTTCTCACCCTGTAATAGGCATCGAATACTTAGATATTCAATACAAAACTTCGAACTACTTCGAGCTATTATCCTATTCGGAGGCTTGAGATAGTTCACTTCACAAACTCCTTATTTGTTAGTTCTTAATCTTAGAGAACCTGTTAGCATAATCTTTTACACCAACAGTACTGATCGATGATCTCACACGCGCATGAGCCTAGGGCCATAGGGCAGAAATTTTGAATTTATCGGCTAGCGTAGCTCCCCTATTCCCCAATAGAGGAGACCCGAAGGGGTCCTGGAGGCTTGGCTGCGGAGCGGACCTGGAGGGGTCCCAGAGGCTTGGCTCTAGAGGGGTAAATCTTGGCTATACTTGGAGTAATCTTCGATGGAGGGGGTCAGAGTTTGTCTTTAGGCTTTGCTAGTTGATGGGCTCTGAACCCGAGGCCTTCGGAGGCTAATGTCATTTGACACTTGTTTAAGGGAAAACTATTTCCCCCAACAGTAGCACCTCGCATGTAGCCCTTCACAGAGAAGGGTTGCGTGCGCCTTGGGGCAAATGACACCAAAAAAATATGATTCAGGCATGGACATCGGTCAGGCTCGAAGTGGCCTTGTGAACCCCTGAGGAGCCATGCTGAATAGCGTGGGACTCATGGCTCCACATGTGATGAGTCATTGTCAACGATAGTCAAAGAGGATAGAAGAAGAGAGGAGATCTGCTGCATCTGGGTCGCGTGTGACTCAGGTACACGGGCAGTGAGCGACTGTCGGGCAGAGCGGCCGCGAAGTCGGGGCTGGCCCAATCCGGGTACATGGGCCAGGAGCAGCAGAAGACCCACTAGGCTGTTGACCAGGATTGACTCAGGTACACGGCGGTGAGCGATTGCCAGGCTGAGAGAGCTGCGGAGTCGGGCCGGCCCAATCCGGGTACCTGGTGCAAAGTCGGTGGAGGCTTTGTCAGTTTCGGCGCAAAACTGATTACCGCTGATCTTGTATCAGACTGTCCAGAAGAGAAGCCGTAGTCGCTACGAAAGATTAGCTTCCGGATAAGTCATCTGTAAATAGGAGTTTACTATTTTGTCATTAGGCCCACAGTCAGTCAGTCGAGTCTGTAAAAATATCCTAAGGGCATTTTAGTCTTTTCCTTCTATTTCAGCATCTGTAAAAAACCCTAAGGGGCTGGTGGAATATTCCTAGCTATTGGGCAGCCTATAAATAGGGCCCCAATCCCTAGGGTTAGGTCTCCCTTCTAGAATTCACTTTTTAATCAATTGGGTCATTTTTATTCTCTTTGTTCCCTGTTCATTCTCCTGCGCGCCGCTAGGCTCCTGCTCACGCGATTTCTATTCCTACATGCCTTCTGTTCTTCATGATGCTGTGAGATTCTATTCTCTGTTCGTGTCCTTTGGTGTGTAGCGATTTCTGTGATCTAAAGCTTCGTTTTTCGTGCGCCTATTGTTTATTCATGAGATCACGCACTTCTCTGTTGGTTTTTGTTCTACGGGCTGAGGAGTACTAGTTCTACTAGCTTGTTCCTGTGGCAAATAGTACTAGTTTCCTGTAGCAGCAGTACGCTAGTACTCTAGCTTTGCTTTTTACTGCATAGCCTTTTTGATCGAATAGACAGGGTATAAGATTTCTCTGGTTGTTTCTGGCGAAGCCCTCTATTTTGTTTGAAGTCCTTCAGCTCTGTGAGGCAGGCTTCAACCAGACTCCTATGAAGGCTCTGCTAAAATGTTCAACTCCATTTTTGAACTGTGAACCTAGCTACAAAGTATGTTCTATGCTTAGTCTCTGTTCTCTTGGCATACTTCGGTAGTTCTTGCGAAGGTGTACTCCGACTCGAGCTTTTCATAGTCAATACTTCGACAGACTTAGAAGTTAGCTTCGAAGCATGTCTCTCTGGTAGACTTCGCTCGGAGTATGTTCTCTGAAGTTTTTCTGCTGCTGTCTTTTCCGAAGGTCCCAGTTTGTGGGTTTGAAGCTTGTCATTCGAAGTTACTCCTTGGGTCGAAGGTTACTACTTCGGTAGTCATACCTCGATCAAGCTAGCTTCGAAGGTAGAGTGTAGGCTTCGATTTGGTCTTGCTGCTGCGTGTTTGGCTTCGCTTCTCTTTCGAAGTTTGCTTTTCTGCAAACTTTGTTTGAAGCTGTCTGTTCGAATTATAGGCTTCGAAGTACACTGTTCGAAGCTGGCTTCGATACTTTCACACTTCGCTTCGAAGCATACTTCGCATTCTGCCACCCTTGACCTAGGCTAGTTTCCACAAACCTTCGGCACTTCCACAACAGCCTTCGCTAGACTTCGACAAGGGACTCCAAAGCAAGCTTCGACACAGCGAAGCAGGCATCGACACTGCGAAGCAGGCTTCGACACAGCAAAGCAGGCTTCGCCAAGGTTCGAACAGGAGACAAATTTGAACAGTAACTTCTCATCTCTTTTCATGAACACTTAGATCATCTGCTGAGAAGTTTGATCGGCCAGTTTTTGAATATCTTGTGCATCTTCCTTTTAGCACTGTGTTTGTGTTTCTCTGTTTAGGTCACCGGTCATTTCTAGGCTAGATACTTTTAGATTTAGGCAATCTATTCACGCTTTGCTGCTTAGTCTTTTGAGGTGCGTTGGGTGTTGGGAACAGACCATTGATTCGAAAGAATTTTAGGCGCCCATTCACCCCCCCTCTGGTTGCTACTTTCGGTCCTACAAGTGGTATCAGAGCCTGGTTAGGGTTTTTCCATACCTTAATCGGTTCTAAACCCCAGTAGTGATCATGATTCTCCTAGCAAAGTCCCGTCCTTGGAAGCTTATGGCTATAATTATTGGAAGACTCGCATGCGAGCCTATCTTATGAGCCAAGGCTCGGACATTTGGGACATTTGCGTTCACGCTACGTTCGTTATATTGCCAGTTGCTGAGCATGGTACACCTGGTATCATTGCCCAGCATCTGAACAATAGTAAGGCTGTGAACATCTTGTTTTCTGGTTTAGGTCCCACTGAGTTTGAGCATGTGAGCCATCTCTCCACTGTGAGAGAGATCTGGGCTACCCTCAAGGCACACCATGAGAGAACAGCCTAGGTCAAGGCTCGGCTCTATCAGACCTACTGACGTGAATATGAAGATTTCACACAAAAGCCGGGTGAATCTGTTGAAGCGTTGTTTGGTCGTTTTCAATCGATCATAAACAAGCTTCGGGACAACAAGGCTGAGGGTGCTCAGTTAGTCTCAGATCACGAGCAGGTGCTCAAGGTTCTCCATACCTTGGACCCAAAGATCTGGGAGATCAAGGTATCTTCTATCATTGAGAGCACATCTTATGATACCTTGACCATTTCTGAGTTGTTTAGCAAGCTGAAGGCCACCGAGGTTGATATCCAGTTGAGATCAAATCTCACTGGCTCTGGATCAAAGTCCCTGGCCCTTGCTACACCTTCTGTTGATCCCACTTCTGTGAGCTGTGCTGGGTTCTCCTTGATGTCTATCACTGACGACCAGCTTGAGTCTTTGGGGGATGATGACTCGTGTCTTTTTAACAACCGGGTGCATCGTGTTTATGACAAGAGAATGTTCAAAAGACACGGCACGAAATCCGGCTGCTTTGAGTGTGGTGACCCAGGACATTTCATCGCCGACTGCCCCAAGCACAATGGTCACAAGAAGGGCACCGGTGGTGGCTTCCACGACTCCGGCAAGCACGACAGCTCCTCCTTCAACAAGGGCAAGCCAAAGACCAGATTCTTCAGAAAGGCCCTGAAGGACTACCAGCGAGAGAACAAGAAGCGCGACAAGGCCTTCTTCACCGAGATGGAGAAGAGCTACTCCAAGCGGTCCACGTCTTCTTCCTCTTCATCGAGCTCAAGCTATGAGGAGATCGTCATTACAAAGGGGAATGACAAGGACGATCCGGCGGGTCTTTGCTTCCTGGCCTTCGGGGACAGACCGAAGAGCCGCTCACATCAGCACCGAAGATCCCGCAAGAGCTTCTGCTCAATGGCTCTTGGGGATAAGGAAGAGAAGAGCTCCTCCGATGACTCCGACAACGACGACAACGAAAAGGTATCATCTTATGAACGCGAAATCATTGATTTACTTGAAAGTAATCGTCAGGAGTTAAAATATCGGGAAAAACTGCTTAGGGGGGGCAAGAAGAGGATAGATGAGTTAGAAAGTGAGCTTGCCATGGCCAACGGCAGAATTGAGAGTCTATCTTCTTCCCCTTGCTTGGGTGATAGCAGTGAGCGCCTGAAGTGTGAGGTGCTTCTGTGTGACCTGTCGACTCTGAAGTCCAGGTACACAGAAAGGGTTGATGAGAGGGATGCTTTGGCCACTAAGCTTGAAAGCACTCAGCTGGAGCTGAAAGATGCTCAAGCTACTGTCATCGTGCCTTGTGCTGATTGCCCATGTCATCAAGCTAGTTTAGCTGAGCTGAATGTCAAGGGCGATGAGCATTTGGTGGATTTGGAGAAAGTGAGAGTTGAGCTGGTGCAGACTAGGCTAGAGCTTGATACACTGTCAGTTCCACCCACTATCTGTGAGAACTGTCTGTCTCTTAGACTGGAGTTGATTAAGCTAAAAGCCGAGAAGACTGTCCAGGTAGATAGCGAGTGTGAGACTTGCTTGTCTCAGGTAGAGGTACTAGCTTCCTTGAGAGAGGAGCTAGCTGATTCTCAGAATGAGAATTTTTACCTTCGTTCTATCCTGAGTTGGATCAGTGCCAGAGAGCCATAGCTCGGCATGATGATGCATTAGTTTAAGAGGCAGGATGGGTTTGGAGTAGGTTACACCTACACCAAGGCTGACTTTGAGAGTGCCATTAGCCGAGCAGTGGAGTGGAGTAAAATGACTCCAGAGCAGAGGTACCCCAAGACTCACTCCACTAAGTCTTCCCTGGCTAGTCAGCCCAAGGATGGAGTAATTCATGAACAGCCCAAAGCTCCACCCAAGAAGCCCATCTGGTTTCCAAAGCCCAAACTCCTCCACACTTCTCTTGACTCTCTTCCTGGACCCTCTCAACCCACGAAGACTACACCAAACACCACTAAGCCCAAGAACCCCAAGCCTCAACCACATCCCAAGAAGCCCACCTACCATTGTGAGTATTGTCAGAGAGAAGGGCATCTTGCGGAGTTTTGCTTCAGGAGGAAGCGGGTTGAGAGAGCAGAGCGTGCTCGTGGTGGTCAGGAGCAGTTCTACCAGCGGGGTGGTATACTGCGTGCTCCTCGACGCGGGGAGAGGCTGGAGGAAAGGCCGCGTCGTGTAGGTGGTGGTAGAGGAGATGGCTTTCATGCCCGTGCTCCAGATGGTGGTGTCCGTTCCGGCAGAGCTCCAGGCTGTTTTGGCTACGGTCCTGGATCTCGTGGCCGAGGCTTTAGGCAGAACTGAGGACCGCGCTTTGATCTGTGTTTTGGTCTGAATTCTCATGATGATTTCTGCTTTCCTTCTTTTGAGCAGATGGCTCGACACTAGTTTAGCTCTTTTGCTAAATCTGGTGCCGAACCATTTGCTCCCCCTTACAACCACTGATTATGCAGGATCGGGGACTGGAGGACGTTTGGATCATGGACTCAGGATGCTCTCACCACATGACGGGACATCGCAGATGGTTCTCCAGTCTCACTCCCCCGTGCTCCAAAGAGTACATCACCTTCGGGAACAGTGGTCAAGGGAAGTTAAGTGGCATCGGTTCAATTCGCATTTCAGACCATTTCTCTTTGAAGAATGTTTCTTTGGTTAAAAATTTGAACTTTAATTTGATTTTTGTTTCGCAACTTCATGAGGATGGTTTGGAGGTGCGTTTTCAGAAGGGCAATTCTTCTGTGTTTGATTCTAGAGGGTCTTTGATTTGCCAGATCTTACCATTCGGTAAAGTTTTTCGAATTGACTTCTCTAGTTCTTTTGGCCCTTCTTGTTGTTTGATTGCTGGATCCTCCTCGGAGCTCTGGAAGTGGCATATGAGGTTAGGTCATTTGAGTTTTGATCTGCTAGTCAGGTTGAGCTCTATGGACCTCATCCGAGGATTGCCCAAGCTTAAGATGGAGAAGGATCTAGTTTGCCATCCCTGTCGTCATGGGAAAATGGTTGCCGCTTCTCACTCACCTGTGACTCAGGTGATGACTTCGTATCCGGGCGAGCTGTTACATTTGGACACTGTCGGTCCACCTCGGGTACGCTTAGTCGGTGGGAAGTGGTACGGGCTTGTCATTGTTGACGATTTTTCTCGATTCTCGTGGGTTTTCTTTTTGGAGTCTAAGGATGAAACTTTTCAGTTTGTTCATGACCTGATTTTGAAGCTGAAGAATGAGAACAATGGTCGGATGCGAGCAATTCGCTCCGACAACGGCTCTGAGTTCAAGAACTCTCAGTTCGTCAGTTTCTGTAGTGATCAGGGTCTTGATCATCATTTTTCTGCTCCTTACACTCCCCCACAGAACGGCATTGTGGAACAAAAGGACTGCACGCTAGTCGAGATGGCCAGGACGATGCTCGATGAGCACAGGACTCCTAGGCGTTTTTGGGCTGAAGCCATGAACACGGCTTGCTATCTGGCCAACCGTATTTTTATTAGAGCTTACCTAGGTAAGACCTCGTACGAGTTGCGGTTTGGCAGACAGCCCAAGGTGAACCACTTGCGAGCGTTTGGCTGCAAGTGTTTTGTGCTCAAGAAGGGAGGGCATTTGGACAAGTTTGAGTCTCGTTGCTGGGATGGTGTTTTTCTTGGCTATGCTTTACATTCTTGAGGTTTCCGTGTTTGGAACCTCGAATCCCAGCAGCTTGTCGAGACTTGTGAGGTTTCATTTGATGAGTCGTTGCCTTCTTTGACTCCTTCTTTTGAGCTTTCTAGTGATGGTGAGCTTGGAGAGTGCATCTTCGAGGAAGATTAGGATACTCCAGCTGTTGATGAGGCTGGGCCTTCTGCACCTCCTGCAGAGCCCACACCTTCTGAGACTTCGACTAAGGACGAGGGCGGACCTCTGATCACTTCTTCCACTTCGATCGAGCCCCCTCAGTCAAGTCCAGAGGTGCCGGCTGCTGACTCCGGTGAGGTGACTTCAGATCACAAGGGAACCCGAGCAGTTCAGCGTGATCACACATCAGAGCTCATCATCGGTGATTTTACTGAAAGAACTTTGCATTCATCTGGTAACTCTCTTGCTGTGTTTGCTGAATCTGCTTTTGTATCATCTTTTGAGCCCAAATACGTTTCTCATGCTCTTTCTGATTCTAATTGGATTAACGCTATGCAAGAAGAGCTTGAGAATTTTGTCCATAATAGGGTTTGGACACTAGTTGAGCCGCCATCAGGATGCAACCCCATAGGCACCAAGTGGGTGTTCAAGAACAAACAAGGTGAAGATGGGGTTGTGGTGCGCAACAAAACTCGACTAGTTGCCCAGGGTTTTTGCCAAAAGGAAGGTATTGACTTTGAAGAAACCTTCGCTCCTGTTGCCCATCTTGACTCCATTCGCAATCTTTTAGCTTTTGCCACTTCGAAGGGTTTCAAGCTTTTTCAAATGGATGTCAAGAGCACTTTTCTGAATGGGTACATAGAGGAGGAGGTTTATGTTAGGCAGCCGCCAGTTTTGAGAACTCTAAGTTTCCTCGACATGTTTTTAAGCTGGAGAAAGTTTTATACGGGTTGAAGCAAGCTCCCAGGGCTTGGTATGACCGGTTGAAGCAGTTTTGTTGGGGAAGGGCTTTGTGATGGGTTTTGTGGATAAGACTCTCTTTTTGCTCAGAGTTGCTTCAGATTTACGTGGACGACATTATTTTTTGTGGTACTACTGATTCTCTTGTGTCCAAGTTTTCTGAGCAGATGCACAGCGAGTTTGAGATGAGCCTCATGGGTGAGCTCAAGTACTTCTTAGGGCTCCAGATCAAGCAGACCAAGGACGACACCTTCATCCACCAAGGTAGGTACACTCGTGACATGTTGAAAAAATTTCACTTTGGTGGGGAGTTGAAGCCACAGATGACCCCGATGGGCACATCTGGAGGACTGGACAAGGATGAGAATGGCGTCAAGGTCAATGAGAGAGAGTTTCGAGGGATGATCGGTTTGCTGCTGTACTTGACGGCGACAAGACCGGACATACAGTTCGCCGTGGGACTTTGCGCACGTTTCCAGTCTTCACCACGCGCGTCTCATCGACAGGCTGTCAAGCGCATCTTCAGGTATCTCACTTATGCACCCGATCTCGGTCTTTACTATTCAGCATCATCATCCCTTGATTTATGTGGGTGCCGGTTGGATCGCAAATCGACTTCCGGTACTTGCCAGTTTCTTGGTTCTTCCCTTGTCTCTTGGTCTTCTCGAAAGCAATCTGGAGTTGCTCTTTCGACCACTGAGGCTGAGTATGTAGCTGCTGCTAGCTGCTGCTCACAGTTAGTTTGGATGATTTCCACATTACGAGATTTTGGGTTGTTCTTTCCTACCAGAGTTCCTTTGTTTTGCGACAACACCAGTGCAATTAGTGTAGGGAAAAACCCTTGTCTTCATTCAAAAACCAAACATATTGATGTGCGTTTTCACTTTCTGCGGGATCAATATGAGAAAGGTGTCATTGACCTTGTTCATATTAATACACATCATCAGTTGGTTGACATTTTCACCAAACCCCTAGATCAGTCTACTTTTGAGCGTTTACGAGGGGATTTGGGTGTTGTGTATCCTTTCTAGGATATTTTGCGTCAGTTTTCTTTCTTCTTTACTCTTTTCTTGAGTCTTTTTGTGTGTGTTCATATCATACATATTCACATATCACACTTTTGAGCTGCTTCTATTATATGATTGAACTGCTTTACTTATTCTAGCTGGTACATGCTTTTGATTACTTGTCAATGATCATGCTTTGGTTAAGTCCACTTGATATGTCTGATATCTGTCATATGCATGGCCTTTACGCTTTAAACTTGAAAAATGATCACCATTGCTTCTGGTAACAGGCATGCGTAGGCTGAATGCTTTTGCTATCTGTTACATGCGTTGTAGCTAGTTCCTCACATAGATGTAGATATGCAACTTGGACATCTCTATGCTTTAACATAGAAAATATGCTATAAAAATGATAAAAATCAAAAATGAATGAAAATTTCATGCCTTTTATGCTTGAATTGAAAAGATCCAAGTGGGTTTGCTTTGTCGCATTACATTGTTCTGGACCGCTTACCATAGCACTTTGGTATGAACTAGGACGGTGTAGTGTATGCCAAGACCAATGTCTTAAGCTTCTGATGGTCCAGCGCTGGCCTAGGCTTGACTTAGTCGGTTAGCATAAGGTTTGACATGCAAATAACCCTTGGCAAAAATGAAAAAGGACAATGAAAAAGCCTGAACTTTAAAAAGATAACAAGTTTGCTGAAGCACTTTGTTTTGAACAATGCTTATCTTGGTAGATATCAGTTAGCTTCTGCATCTCATCCTTTACTTTGCTTGTCAACTGGAAAAGGTGGTGATGTTTTTGTTTGCAAAAAATTGAAAATGTGTGCTAATGACTTTCTTTAGATATCATCTGTTGCACTGATCATGCCATGTATCTTAGATAGTATGTCCTTTACTGTATCTGTTAGATGTTGTAATTGCCGTCAATCATATCTGAGAAGCATGCTTTATTCACTCCACCTGCACCCCAATTGCATTCATTGCATATTTTGAGGGGGAGTTGCGTTTCAGCGGGAGTCTGTGCCTCTTTCGAATGCTTTCAGTCTCACTTGATGAGTCCACTTGTCAACAAGGGGGAGAAATTTTGGGAGAAGAGTTTAAGGGGGAGTTTCTGTCCCGTTTGTTACTCTTTTGATATCCTAGTTGATGTTTCTGAGACTGCACTCGTTTTGAGGTTTTACTTTTGGTTAACCATAATGACCGCTTCTTGCTTTTGTTTGGCTTTTGGTCATTAGGGTTAAACTTTTACTTTATTTTCTTCTTCTGTTTTTTTCTTGTGCTTTGTTTTTCGTGTTTCCACATGTGTTCGCAGGTACTGAAGAAGTGAAGTGTTGACAATGCACTCATAAAGGGGGAGATTGAGGAGCCATGCTGAGTAGCGTGGGCCTCATGGCTCCAGATGTGATGAGTCATTGTCAACGATAGTCAAAGAGGACAAAAGAAGAGAGGAGATCTGTTGCATCTGGGCCACGTGTGACTCAGGTACACGGGCAGCGAGCGACTGTCGGGCAGAGCATCCATGAAGTCGGGCTGGCCCAATCCGGGTACATGGGCCAGGAGCAGCAGAAGACCCACTGGGCTGTTGACCAGGATTGACTCAGGTACACGGGCGGTGAGCGATTGCCGGGCTGAGAGAGCTGTGGAGTCGGGCCAGCCCAATCTGGGTATCTGGTGCAAAGTCGGTGGAGGCTTTGTCAGTTTCGGCGCAAAACTGATGACCGCTGATCTTGTATCGGACTGTCCAGAAGAGAAGCCGTAGTCGCTACGAAAGCTTAGCTTCCGGATAAGTCATCTGTAAATAGGAGTTTACTATTTTGTCCCTTGGCCCACAGTCAGTCAGTCGAGTGTGTAAAAATATCCTAAGGGCAGTTTAGTCTTTTCCTTTTAATTCAGCATCTGTAAAAAACCCTAAGGGGCTGGTGGAATATTCCTATCTATTGGGCAGCCTATAAATAGGGCCCCAATCCCTATGGTTAGGTCACCCTTGTAGAATTCACTTTTTAATCAATTGTGTCATTTTTATTCTCTTTGTTCCCTGTTCATTCTCCTGTGCACCGCCAGGCTCCTGCTCACGCGATTTCTATTCCTGCATGCCTTCTATTCTTCATGATGCTGTGAGATTCTATTCTCTGTTCGTGTCCTTTGGTGTGTAGCGATTTCTGTGGATCTAAAGCTTCGTTTTTTGTGCGCCTATTGTTTATTCCTGAGATCACGCACTTCTCTGTTGGTTTTTGTTCTACGGGCTGAGGAGTACTAGTTCTACTAGCTTGTTCTTGTGTCAAATAGTACTAGTTTCCTGTAGCAGCAGTACGCTAGTACTCTAGCTTTGCTTTTTACTGCATAGCCTTTTTGATCGAATAGACAAGGTATAAGATTTCTCTGGTTGTTTCTGGCGAAGCCCTCTATTTTGTTCGAAGTCCTTCAGCTCTGTGAGGCAGGCTTCAACCAGACTCCTACGAAGGCTCTGCTAAAATGTTCAACTCCATTTTTGAACTGTGAACCTAGCTACGAAGTATGTTCTATGCTTAGTCTCTGTTCTCTTGGCATACTTCGGCAGTTCTTGCGAAGGTGTACTCCGACTCGAGCTTTTCGTAGTCAATACTTCGACAGACTTCGAAGTTAGCTTCGAAGCATGTCTCTCTGGTAGACTTCACTCGGAGTATGTTCTCTGAAGTTTTTCTGCTGCTGTCTTTTCCGAAGGTCTCAGTTTCTGGGTTCGAAGCTTGTCATTCGAAGTTAGTCCTTGGGTCGAAGGTTACTACTTCGGTAGTCATACCTCGATCAAGCTAGCTTCAAAGGTAGAGTGTAGGCTTCGATTTGGTCTTGCTGCTGCGTGTTTGGCTTCGCTTCTCTTTCGAAGTTTGCTTTTCTGCAAACTTTGTTCGAAGTATAGGCTTCGAAGTACACTGTTCGAAGCTGGCTTCGATACTTTCACACTTCGCTTCGAAGCATACTTCGCATTCTGCCACCCTTGACCTAGGCTAGTTTCCACAAACCTTCGGCACTTCCACAACAGGCTTCGCTAGACTTCGACAAGGGACTCCGAAGCAGGCTTCGACACAGCGAAGCAGGCTTCGACAATGCGAAGCAGGCTTCGCCAAGGTTCGAACAGGAGACAAATTTAAATAGTAACTTCTCATCTCTTTTCATGAACACTTAGATCATTTGCTGTGAAGTTTGATCTGCCAGTTTTTGAATATCTTGTTCATCTGCCTTTTAGCACTGTGTTTGTGTTTCTCTGTTTAGGTCACCGGTCATTTCTAGGCTAGATACTTTTAGACTTAGGCAATCTGTTCACGCTTTTCTGCTTAGTCTTTTGAGGTGCGTTGGGTGTTGGGAGCAGGCCATTGATTCGAAATAATTTTTAGGTGCCCATTCACCCCCCTCTGGTTGCTACTTTCGGTCCTACAACCCCTCGGACCAAGAAGCCCTCTAGAGCTTGGCTAGCGGAGAGAAGATCGAAGCACTCCGCCGCCAGCTTCGCTCTGGCCTCCTCCGAAGACCGAAGAATTTTTCGAAGCCTCTTCATCTTTGAGGCCATTGTCTCTAGGGTAGCGTTTGCCTTGTCTTCCTCGAACCTCACCGCATCGGCCGTAGCTTCGGCCCTATTCTGCCTCTCGATGGCCTGCGAAGCTTGCCGCCGAAGGGTTTCACCTTCCTTCTCCAAGAAGTTTTCCCGGTGGCCCATGGAGGTCACTGCTGCCATAGTCAGCTCGTAGGCCTGGCAAGATTCAAGAAATCTTTAGCATTGCTAAAAGAGTTAAGTGTTGCATGAAGCCTGTGTTGACATTCGCTCACCTGAAGGAGGGTTTCGCCTATGTTTGCATAGAGGTCAAGTTGGCTGGCGCGGCTGAGCTGCTCCACCAAGTCCCTCCTCGTTGAATGCATGCAACCATCGTAGAAGGCATCAATGGCCGCTTCCTTCATGGCGCCCCTCGGAATCAGGTGCCAGATCACAGGCACCGGGAACACTGGCCACACCGGAGCAGGGCTCCGGTCTACTACATTGATCTCTTCTTCCTGATGCTCCCGAGGGGTCCCTCCGCTATGGTTGCCCCCTCATCTTCTTCGGACGAAGAGCTCTCTTCAGACACAGAGCTGCTGTTGTCTCCGCTGCCTCCGCTGCTGTCAGAGTTCCCCTTCGCGTCTATCACCGCAGGCCATTGAAAATTGTTTTGAATCAATGGCCTTTTCCCAACACCCAACGCACCTTAACAGATAGTCAGCGAAAACAAATAGATCAAAAATAGTGAAAATAATCTAGCCTAAAAACGACTGGTGTCCTAATTGAAATTACACCCACAAAGTGTTCAAAGGCAGATTAAAATATCATTTAACTCACAGACCTTTCAAACAGCAAAAATCAATTCATCAACAATACTCAGGCATGTAATCAGATAAATAAAAGCAGATGATTAACTATGCTCACAAAACGTTCAAAATGCACTAAGGATATGAAGATATATCAACACACATTCATAGTGCAATCTAAAAATAAAGTGCTTAGAACAATTTAATCTATCTACAAAATTTATGCACGTGCACAAAAACGAGGGAAGATCGTTTACTATTAATGGTTGTCTCCTATTCGAGTATATCGCCGAACACCTGGGCTGTGCAATAAAGAGAACTGTTGTTGCTGCTTCTAGTTCTGCACGAGCAAGATAAAACAGGTACAAGAAAAAAACAATACAAGCTTCCAAGCAATGTGCTATGCATAACTCACCGAACAGGAATCAAAACAATCAATGCAAGAATTTAATTAACAAGCGTGGAAATCGATGAACAGAATACTACTTGTCGTGATGCATGAGCAGAGAAATGCACATGTGGTGTGTTCGCTGGGCATCGGTAGGCGCCATGCTCCTGGCGGCCCCACGCTTCAGCAGTAGAGCCTGCGTGAGGCCTCCACGCCAGCTTGCGCACGGCGTTCCTGGCAATGGGACTGCGCTGCACCGCTCAGGAAAGCCAGCAATGTGATGGCTCTTCTCCCCATGCACTGAGCCTGCATCTTGCAACAGCAACTCCTCAGGCGCCTGACCCGTCACCTTAGCAGTAGAGCCCACGGGAGGCCTCCACGCCGAAGTGACACGCGTTGTAGCCGCGTGTGCAGCACTTCGCACAGCCCTCGCACGGGCTTCGCCTGCCGCGTACTGCACGACGCCACATGCACTCCGCCGGCTGGAGAAGAGCACTGCAGCGGTGGTGGCTTGGACCAGAAAAGCGGCGGTGCAAGAGATGAACAGCGGAAAAATCCAGAGAGGAAGGAAATCACCCTAAAGTTGAACTCTCTGATTTTCAGATTAAAGTGAGTTAACCGTAACCCTAGGGATTAGGGCCTATTTATAGGTTGCCCAATACACTAGACAAATACCAAAATATCCTTAGGGTTTTACAGACTCTAAAAATAAAATGGTGAGAAACCAAGGGTTGGTTTCAGAGTCTGTGATGAGTGATTGACTGTGTTTAACCTCTGGCTCGAAGGTGTACCTCCGAAGGGGTTCGGAGGTTGTACCTCCAAAGGGGTTCGGAGGTGGTTTCACCGAAGGGTTCGGTGGACTTTGTTTGCTGCAGCTATTGCAGCGGAGTGTGCCTGTCGGAGGGGTCCAACAGTACACGATGACTGGGTTTGTACCGAAGGTCTCGGTACTTTTGGGTGGTACACCGGAGTGTGTACCGAAGGTCGCTAACCCGGAGAGGTATCCGGAGTACTGGATACACTTGTCTGTTTGTCTGTGGTGCGCAGGGGACTTCGGAGGCGACGGACAGGTTCGTAGCAGGTGAACCTGGGTCAAGCGGGAGGCTTGATGCCAGGGGAGCAGGGAGCTCCGTCACGGTGGCTGCAAAGGGGTCGAGGTCGGTCCTCGGGTCGAGGTGCGCCAGGTGATGGCAGTAAGTGCGGAGCGTGGCTCCGGGTGAAGGTACTCCGAGACGAAGTCCTCGGAGGCGAGGCACTTCGAAGGGTACTCCGGATGGAGTGACTTCGGAGTTTGGTGGATCAAGTCCTCAGCAGAGGCAAGGTGTTCGATGTGTGCTCCGGATGGAGACACTCGAAGGTACCCGACGAAGGTCTCAGAAGTCGAGGTGCATCGAAGGCATGGTCCGGGTGAGGCTCGTCGAGGAGTGTGCTCGGGGAGAGACACTGCGACGAAGTGCTCATGGAATGCTTCGTGCGGAGGCCTTGGACGAAGGAGGGACTTCGAAGGGTGGTACTCCGAAGGAGGGCTTCGGAGTGACGCAGGCTTCGGAGCGAGGCTAGCTCCGGAGTGAGGTTGACTTGTGGTACTTCGGCCATGCATGGCTTCAGTACACGGACTGACGGAGTTCGAGCTGGGAGTAGCTACGAAGTCGTGGTGGTCCACTCCGGAGGTGGTGGTGCGAAGGCCCAAGGGCTTTGACGGCTTCGGCTCAAAACCGTCACTGTATCGGAGGCTAACTTCGGTGAAGCGAAGGCCGTCAGGCTCAAGGCTTCTCACCGAAGCTACCGCACCCCTCGCGTGCGAAGGGGGGCTCCAGAAAGGTCAAAGACTGCAAAGGCTGACATTGTCTGCTCTGCAAAAAGCTGACGCTGTCCCCTCTGCAAAGCTGACGGAGAAGCCTCCAAATAAAGTTGACTACCTTTTGTACCCCTCTGTTCTGTAGAGACAAAACCGATGTAAACCCTAGGGGTAAAGTAGTCAATTCACTTGGGTGAATAGTTGCTATAAATATGGGGGCTGGGTAGGTAACATTTAACACTTTGAGCATTCACTGTTGAGCTCCTGTACTAGCCACCACACTGTATTCATCCTGTGAGTTCATTTATTGTGTTCCTTGTTCAAGCAGTGAAGCCCTGCTTCTGTGTTGAGTTTCTGCTTGAGCTTGTTTGCATACCTCGCTTGTTGTAGTGCACCGAAGCCTGTCTAGGCGAAGGGTGTTTTGTGCGAAGTGTGTTTTTCAGTGTGTGTTCGCTCTGTTTAACAAGAGGCTAGACCTCGCTGCTTACTAGCGAAGCCCTGATCGAAGCCCGTGTTTCTTAGCGTGTCCATTCCCCTAGCAAAGTCTGTTAGTGTGCGTTTAGACCTTCGGTGTACGAAGCCCAGCACCGGTTGCTGTCGCTAAGTACCTGGTCGAAGTCCTCAGAGGTCAGTCTACTCGTGCGAAGGGTGAAGTGCGAAGCCTGCTCGAAGCACCTTGTGTGCGGAGCCTGCACTGACTTAGCAGAGTAGATTTTCAGGGTTGTGAGTGGAGCGAAGTCTTCTTTGCTTTGAACTTTTGCTACTTGCGAAGCCTGTGTTCGGAGCCGTCAAACACCTCCGAACCAGAACTTCGAAGGTTGTGTTCGAAGCCTGTTCCGCAGTAGACTGTATTAAAACAGAAGGCTAATTTTAGCCTGAAATTTTAAAAGCTCCCATTCACCCCCCTTTGGTCGCCATTTCCGGTCCAACAATTGGTATCAGAGCGGGTTAAGATCACCAGTTGACCTTAACCGGTTTTGTGATCTGTTGGCGACATGGACAGAGCAAGTAAAATTCCTCTGTTCGATGGGACTGACTTTGCATACTAGAAGGTGCGCATGGAGGCTTACTTGTTAAGCCAAGGAAATGCAATTTGGGAGATTGTGGACTCACAATACTCCATCCCTGAGACTCGCACCTCTCAAATAGAGAAAGATCAGTATAATGCCAACTCCAAGGCTAGGAATATATTGTTCATTGGTTTGAGCCGGAGTGAGTTTGATAGGGTGCAGCACCTTAGGACTGCTAGGGAAATTTGGACAACGCTCACTATTTTTCATGAGGGCTATACACAGATTAAGGCCAGGCGCCAAAGCACATACAATCAACAGTATCAGCCGTTTGTGCAGGCACCTGGTGAATCTATAGATGCCATGTTTTCTCGCTTTGATGCGATAGTGAGTAACTTGAGGTCCAACGGGACGCTTGCTTACAATGATCACGATAGTGCTATCAAGCTTCTCTATGCTCTTGATCGTAGCATATGGGAAGTGAAGATATCCAGCATTGAGGAGTCTGCAGGTTATGACACATTGACCTGTGATGAGCTCTTCAGCAAGCTGAAGTCCACAGAGATTTCCAAGGCATCTCTTGCAGTGCACAGAAACTCTTTGGCACAGCCATTGGCAATGGTTTCTAGCACTAGCCGTGGCACCACTGCAGAACCAAGCACATCTGGCACTTGTGTTCTTGCAGATGGTTTTGCTTTGTCCTCCCTGGTCTCCATCACAAAGGAGCAGGTGGACACTCTGGATGATGATGAGCTTGCTCTCATTGCCAGAAGGTTCACCCGTTTTCACCATGAGAGACGGGATCAGAGGAGAAGTGGTTTTAGTGGTTGCTTTGAACGTGGCGACACTTCTCATATTAAGGCAAATTGCCCTAAGCTCAAAAGAGAGATGAGAGTGAGCGCCCCAAATACCACAAAAAGGAGAGGAAACCCTTTGTGAAGGGCAAGCGCGGCAAGATGGCTAAGAGAGTAGCCAAAGCCACTTCCAGAGCATTTGTTGCTGCTCTCAGCGACATCGACACTTCCTCAACTGAGGAGTCAAGCTCTGAGGAGGAGGAGTCCCCAAGGAAGGAGGACAAGAAGGAGAAGAAGGGACGAGACTTCACCGGCCTTTGCTTCATGGCCGACTGCGATCACAGCAGCGATGAGCTTGACTCATCTGAGGTACCTCTATCCTATGACCAGCTTTCAATAAAATTAGATGAGCTGAATGAAGTAGTTCTTGGTCAGGATAGATTACTTGTGCAAGCCGCTAGAGAAAGAAAAGACCTTAGACTTAGGCTAGAATCTGTTTCTACTAAATATGCCATGCTTAAGTCTAAAGTAAATAATGCTGAATGTGAATCTTGTACTGTAGTCATGGGTGAGCTTGCTCAGTTGTGTTCTGTACATGCTCAAACTCTTTCTGAGCTTGAGACTGCACAGAAGCAGCTTTTGGTGGTGGATTCTAGACCTCATGATAATATTGAATGCATGAACTGTTCTTTATTGCGCGAGAGCATTAATTTACGTGATAAACATGTTCATGATTTAGAGGCTAGATTGGAGAGGGCCGGTAGTTCTAAGGATGTGCAGCCTGTTTGTGACACTTGCATAACCCTTAAGGACCAGCTAGGCACTGTTAGAGAGCGAGCTGAGAACCTCATGTCAGAAAATGAATACCTTCTTTCCGTGGTTAATAAATGCACTGAGGGAAAGGGTCGGATGGATTTGCTCTTGGCCAAGACCAAGATGTCTGCTGACAGAGCAGGGTTAGCTCTAGGTTTGGGTTTTTAGAGGATTCCTTCAGATAGTGGAAACAAAACTGTTTTTACCTCTCCCACTACCCTAGAGAAAGAGAGAGCTCTGTTAGACACTCCATCAGCCAAAAAGCCTACCCGAGCTCAAAAGAAAACCACTCCTCCTGCCAAGAAAATCCCTCCCAAGAAAACCACTCAGCAGAAGCCCAAGGAGCCTGTGAGAGTTGCTCCTGTGACCCATGAGAGTGCCCCTAGGAGAATTTTTCATTGTTCCTACTGTCAGCGGGCGGGTCATTTGGTTGGGTTCTGTTTTCGTCGCATCAAGGATGAGCGACGCTCTCAGGCGATGAGTTACCAGGACATGCATTACCCATCTTTAGGTATGCATGAGTCTGAGTTTTACTATCGTCCTGCTTTTGAGGCTCCTCGTGCTTCTCAGAGAGGTTTTGCTCCTCGAGGTTTTCACCATGTTCCATGGTGGTAGACCCCGAGCGAGTAGCTTTGTACCTCGTCAGAGTAGGAGACCTCGACATGTTGTTCGATCACAGCATGTAGGTAGACCTCGACTTTGCATCATTCAGATTATCATGTGCGTAGACCATCTACTTTTACTGCGCCTACTACTCGTGTCACTTAGTGTTGGATGCCTCGTCATTTTTTCACTCACCCCAGCACTGAGCGATCGAGATATTCTTATCATGTGTAGGCGACAGATCGAGGCTTGGAGGGCACGTGGATCATGGACTCCGGTTGTTCGCGCCACATGACCGGAGATGCAACATGGTTCTCCAGCCTCACCACAACCAAGCAAAGGGAACATATCACCTTCGGCAACAATCGAAGGAGTAGAGTGAAAGGTAAAGGTGTGATAAGAATTAATTCGAATTTCACTCTCAAAGATGTTGCTTTGGTTGAAAACCTGGGATACAATTTGCTGTCTGTATCTCAGTTGCTTGATGAGGGCTTCGAAGTGCGATTTCATCGCGATACTTCGCAAGTACTCAATTCTGATGGCGTTGTTGTGTGTAAGATCTTTAGAGTTGGGATTGTTTTTGGAGCTGATTTTTCAGAGTCATCTGGTTCTTCTCATTATCTTGTTGCACATTCTACTTCTGAGCTTTGGAAGTGGCATAGGAGACTAGGGCATATGAGCTTTGAGTTGCTCGCTCGACTGAGTGCCCTAGGTCTGATCCGAGGATTGCCCAAGCTCAAGTTTGAGAAGAATTTAGTTTGCGCTCCATGTCGACATGGAAAAATGATTGCCGCTTCGCATTCGCCAGTCACCACAATGATGACTGAACAACCCGGAGAACTTCTCCACATGGACACTGTAGGTCCTTCTCGGGTTAGTTCTTTAGGCGGCAAGTGGTATGTTTTAGTCATTGTCGATGATTTCTCTCGCTACTCTTGGGTCTTCTTTCTTGCCAGCAAGGATGAAGTGTTTTCACACTTTCGGAGCTTGGCTTTGAGACTTTTCACTGAACTCCCAGGTGCATTGAAATTCATTCGAAGTGATAATGGCACCGAGTTCAAAAACAGTCTCTTTGTTGACTTTTGCATGGAGCATGGCATAGAACATCAATTCTCTGCTCCGCAGGTTCCTCAACAAAACGGTGTCGTTGAGAGGAAGAACCGCACTTTGGTTGAGATGACTAGGACGATGCTTGATGAGCATAGGACTCCTAGAAAATTCTGGGCTGAGGCCATGAACACTGCATGTTACATCTCAAACCGAATCTTCTTGTGCTCAATTTTAAACTTGACATCTTATGAGCTATGTTTTGGGAGACAGCCCAAGGTTACTCATCTTCGAGTTTTTGGCTGTCGTTGCTTTATCCTAAAACGTGGTAATTTGGATAAATTTGAGTCGCGTTCTTCTGACGGGATCTTTTTGGGTTACACTACTCATGGTCATTCTTATCGTGTTTATAATTTGGAAACTAACACTGTCATCGAGTCATGTGATGTGACTTTTGATGAATCAACCCCCTCTGTTAGTTCTGCTCTTGAACAGGCAAATGAACACGACATGGAACAGACCATCTTCGAAGAAGAAGATCCCAGAGATTTCGAGGATGAACCCCTACTACCCTCGACGTCAACCCCCGAAGCTGACCCCGCTTCGACTACTTTGGCACAAGGTCCCGAAGCGACTACCTCGACATCGGTTATCTTGGACCACTCCAACGCACAAGTTGAGGGGGAGACTGCATCCCGCCGCGAGGCTCCACATCATGTTCAAAGGATGCACCCTCCCGAGCAGATCATTAGTGAGCTTGATCAAAGGGTAACACATTCTCATGCTCATTTCACTAATGCTGCTTTTGTTGCTTCTTTCGAGCCCTTAGATGTTAGTCATGCACTTTCTGATTCTAGTTGGATCAATGCCATGCATGAGGAACTTGAAAATTTTGAGAGAAACCAAGTCTGGACTTTAGTTGATCCTCCACCAAATGTTCATTTCATTGGAACAAAAAGGATTTTCAAAAACAAACAAGGGGAGGATGGGACTATAGTTAGAAACAAGGCTAGGCTTGTAGCTCAGGGTTATTCTCAACTAGAAGGGATTGATTTTACTGAAACTTTTGCACCTGTTGCTCACCTTGAGGCCATTAGGATTTTGCTTGCCTTTGCGACATCCCGGGGATTCAAACTCTATCAAATAGATGTCAAAAGTGCTTTTCTTAATGGCTTCATAGGTGAAGATGTTTATGTAAAACAACCCCCTGGTTTTGAAAACCCCAAGTACCCACATAAAGTCCTTAAACTTCATAAGGCTCTTTATGGACTCAAGCAGGCCCCTCGGGCATGGTATGACAGACTTAAGTCTTTTCTGCTTGAGCGGGGGTATTTGATGGGCTCTGTTGATAAAACCCTGTTTACTCTCAAGCATGGCAAAGATTTCCTCCTAGTTCAGATTTATGTGGATGATATCATCTTTGGTGGGTCTTCTCATGCTTTGGTTGCCGAGTTTGCAGATGCCATGAGCAGGGAGTTCGAGATGTCCATGATGGGCGAACTCACATTTTTCCTTGGTTTGCAAATCAAGCAAAGCAAACAAGGTACTTTCGTCCACCAGACGAAGTACACCAAGGACCTGCTCAAGAAGTTTGACATGGCAGATGCGAATCCCCTCGCCACTCCAATGGCTACACCTGTAGCATTGGATCCTGACGAAGATGGAGAAGCCGTAGATCAGAAGGAGTTCCGAAGCATGATCGGCTCCCTCCTCTACTTGACTGCTACGAGGTCGGACATACACTTCGCAGTGTGTCTGTGCGCTCGTTTTCAGGCTTCACCATGAGCTTCGCACTGCCAAGCGGTAAAGCACATCCTAAGGTATCTCAAACATACCCTTGAATTTGGCATATGGTATTCAGCGTCTTCATCTTTATGTCTTCGAGGTTATTCCGATGCGGATTTTGCTGGGTGTAGGATTGATAGGAAGAGTACCTCTAGTACTTGTCATTTTCTGGGTACATCACTGGTTTGCTGGTCTTCCCGCAAACAGTCTAGTGTTGCACAATCGACGGCTGAGGCCGAATATGTTGCTGCAGCTAGCTGTTGCTCTCAGATTTTGTGGATGTCTTCCACTTTGCGGGATTTCGGGTTAGATTATAAGAGTGTTCCACTTTTCTGTGATAACACTAGTGCTATTTGTATTGCAAACAACCCGGTTCAGCACTCCAGAACCAAACACATTGATGTGCGATATCATTTTATCAGAGATCACAATGAGAAGGGTGATATTGAACTTCAATATGTTGATACCCAACACCAGCTAGCCGATATTTTCACAAAACCCCTCGATGCTTCTCGATTTGCCTACTTGCGTGGGGAACTTGGTATTTGTCACCCTTACGGCATTTTATGAGGGGGAGCAGATTTTAATTATCTTGCATTTGCTCATCATGTGTGACATTGCATTTACATCTGTTGCACTTATATGCCTCATTTTAATTCATGAAATCATGACAGCTCAGCTCTTTTTAATTTATCTGAAACATTCATGTGCATGATGTTTTCTTTCCAAACTCAAATCATGCTCACTGCTCAATCTTGAATCTAGCATGTTTAGGCAGGACTGCTTTAGCTATCTTTTATCTACTTGATAGCAAGACACTTTTCCTTGGATGCTAAAAATTGCAACTTGAAAAATTGTTCCACATTTTCATGGATATTCCTAAAGTGCCAAACAATTTGTTCACTTAATCGCAAATTCCAAAATCCATGATTTGCATGCTTTAAGTGAAAAGATCCAGGTGGGTTTGTTTGTCGCACTACTCTATTCTAGACTACTTACCATTGCACATTGGTCTGAACTGGGATAGTGTAGTGTATGCCAAAATCACCGCCTTAAGCTTCAGATGGCTTCATGCCTAGGCTTGGCTTGATTGGACAGTATAAGGTGGACAAACAAATAACCCCTGGCATTATGAAAAAGAACAACAAAATTCATTGATCATCAAGTTTGCTTTTAATGCTCCATTTAAACTGGACTTGTCTGTCTAGAGTAGAAATTGACTAGCTTTGCACAGTCCTTGCTGTTCCTCGTCTAGTTATCTTGATTGAGTGGTGATGCTTTTATTTCAAACTGATAAAATCACATGTTGTCATCATGTTTGTTAGAGAAAGTTAAATTGAACTGAGCACATGATAATTGGTATTAATTTTGGCATATTTTTGCTTTATATGTCTTTGCAATTCTGCCCATTTCGAAGCTATGCATCTTTTGAATGCTCCTTGATGCTTGCATTGCCAAAGGGGGAGAAATTTGAGTTCTCTGTCGCAAAAAGGGAAAATTATCTCAGGGGGAGTTTTTATCTTGAAAAAGGGGAGATTTGCCGAAGGGGCTTTTACTCTTTTGAAAAGGGGGAAGGAAATTCTTTTGTCAAGTGACATGATTTGGCTCGTTTATGAGCTTTTATGGTCACTTGTGTGTTGAAAGTCTTTAAATTTTCTTGAACTTGAATTTGGTTGTCAATGCACTCATCAAGGGGGAGATTGAGAAACCAAGGGTTGGTTTCGGAGTCTGTGATGAGTGATTGACTGTGTTTAACCTCTGCCTCGAAGGGGTACCTTCGAAGGGGTTCGGAGGTTGTACCTCCAAAGGGGTTCGGAGGTGGTTTCACCGAAGGGTTCAGTGGACTTTGTTTGCTACAACTGTTGCAACGGAGTGTGCCTGTCGGAGGGGTCCGACAGTACACGATGACTGGGTTTGTACCGAAGGTCTCGGTACTTTTGGGTGGTACACCGGAGTGTGTACCGAAGGTCGCTAACCCGGAGAGGTCTCCGAAGTACTGGATACACTTGTCTGTTTGTCTGTGGTGCGCAGGGGACTTCGGAGGCGACGGACAGGTTCGTAGCAGGTGAAACTGGGTCAAGCGGGAGGCTTGATGCCAGGGGAGCAGGGAGCTCCATCACGGTGGCTGCGAAGGGGTCGAGGTCGGTCCTCGGGTCGAGGTGCGCCAGGTGAAGGCAGTAAGTGCGGAGCGTGGCTCCGGGTGAAGGTACTCCGAGACGAAGTCCTCGGAGGCGAGGCACATCGAAGGGTACTCCGGATGGAGTGACTTCGGAGTTTGGTGGATCAAGTCCTCAGCAGAGGCAAGGTGTTCGATGTGTGCTCCGGATGGAGACACTCGAAGGTACCCGACGAAGGTCTCAGAAGTCGAGGTGCATCGAAGGCATGGTCCGGGTGAGGCTCGTCGAGGAGTGTGCTCGGGGAGAGACACTGCGACGAAGTGCTCATGGAATGCTTCGTGCGGAGGCCTTGGACGAAGGAGGGACTTCGAAGGGTGGTACTCCGAAGGAGGGCTTCGGAGTGACGCAGGCTTCGGAGCGAGGCTAGCTCCGGAGTGAGGTTGACTTGTGGTACTTCGGCCATGCATGGCTTCAGTACACGGACTGACGGAGTTCGAGCTGGGAGTAGCTACGAAGTCGTGGTGGTCCACTCCGGAGGTGGTGGTGCGAAGGCCCAAGGGCTTTGACGGCTTCGGCTCAAAACCGTCACTGTATCGGAGGCTAACTTCGGTGAAGCGAAGGCCGTCAGGCTCAAGGCTTCTCACCGAAGCTACCGCACCCCTCGCGTGCGAAGGGGGGCTCCAGAAAGGTCAAAGACTACAAAGGCTGACATTGTCTACTCTGCAAAAAGCTAACGCTGTCCCCTCTGCAAAGCTGACAGAGAAGCCTCCAAATAAAGTTGACTACCTTTTGTACCCCTCTGTTCTGTAGGGACAAAACCGATGTAAACCCTAGGGGTAAAGTAGTCAATTCACTTGGGTGAATAGTGGCTATAAATATGGGGGCTGGGTAGGTAACATTTAACACTTTGAGCATTCACTGTTGAGCTCCTGTACTAGCCACCACACTGTATTCATCCTGTGAGTTCATTTATTGTGTTCCTTGTTCAAGCAGCGAAGCCCTGCTTCTGTGTTGAGTTTCTGCTTGAGCTTGTTTGCATACCTCGCTTGTTGTAGTGCACCGAAGCCTGTCTAGGCGAAGGGTGTTTTGTGCGAAGTGTGTTTTTCAGTGTGCGTTCGCTCTGTGTAACAGGAGGCTAGACCTCGCTTCTTACTAGCGAAGCCCTGATCGAAGCCCGTGTTTCTTAGCGTGTCCACTCCCCTAGCGAAGTCTGTTAGTGTGTGTTTAGACCTTCGGTGTACGAAGCCCAGTACTGGTTGCTGTCGCTAAGTACTTGGTCGAAGTCCTCAGAGGTCAGTCCACTCGTGCGAAGGGTGAAGTGCGAAGCCTGCTCGAAGCACCTTGTGTGCGGAGCCTGCACTGACTTAGCAGAGTAGATTTTCAGGGTTGTGAGTGGAGCGAAGTCTTCTTGGCTTCGAACTTTTGCTCCTTGCGAAGCCTGTGTTCGGAGCCGTCAAACACCTCCGAACCAGAACTTCGAAGGTTGTGTTCGAAGCCTGTTCCGCAGTAGACTGTATTAAAACAGAAGGCTAATTTTAGCCTGAAATTTTAAAAGCTCCCATTCACCCCCCTCTGGTCACCGTTTCCGGTCCAACAAACAGAAAAGACCACAATGCCCTTAGGATTTTTACACACTCAACCAACAAACTGTGGGTCTAAAAAGCAAAATGGTAAAATCCTAAACGCAGATAAATTGTCCTGATGCGGAGCTTTCGTAGTAGCTACGACTTCGCTTTAGGACGACTCGATCACGGATCAGCATTCTGGATTGGGCATCTATTTTGCACTAAAACCGACAAAGCATCCACCGTCTTCGCACTAGGTACCCGGATTGGGCAAGCCCGATTCCGCGGCTCCCTTAGCCCAGCAATCGCTTGCCACCCATGTACTTGAGTAAATCCCGGTCAATAGACCAATGGATCCCTTGCCGCTTCTAGCCCATGTACTCGGATTGGGCTAGCCCGACTCTGCGGCCCCTCTGCCCGACAGTCGCTTGTCGCCCGTGTACCTGACTCACATGCGGCCCAGACACGGCAGGTCTCATCTTCTCATCTCTTCTCACTTTGACATCCGTTGACAATCATTCATCACTTCTGGAGCCATGAGGCCCATGATCTTCAACATGGCTCCTCAATCTCCCCCTTGATGAGTGCATTGTCAACACTCTCTTCATCATCGCTTTGTAACCTACAAAACATGTGGAAACACAAAAACAAAACACAAGAACACAAAAAGAAGAAACTAATATAAAAGGATTAACCCTAATGACCAAAAGCCGAACTAAAAGCCAGAAAACGGTCATTATGGTTAAACAGAAATAAAAATTCAACCGAGTGCAATCTCAGAATTATCAACAAGGATATCCAAAAAGTAAAGGCAAAAGAGACTAAAACTCCCCCTAAAACAAATCCCAGAGAAAGCGAAAACTCCCCCTAAACTCTTCTAAAAGATCAAGTAACCCAAAATTTCTCCCCCCTTGTTGACAATTGAACTCATCAAGTGAGACTAAATGCACTCAAAAGAGACACAAACTCAAACTCCCCCTGAAATACAGCTCCCCCTCAAAATATGCAATGAATGCAACTGAGGTGCAAGTGGAGTGTAAAAAGCATGTTTATCAGATATGATTGACTGCAAAACAACATCTAGCAAGTATAGCACAAAATACTGTCTAAGACACATGGCATGATCAGTGCAATAGATGATATCCAAAGAAAGTCATTAGCACACATTTTTAGAGTTTTGCAAACAAAAGCATCACCACATTTTCTAGTCGACAAGCAAGGTAAAACATAAGATGCAAAGGCTAGTTGATATCTACCAAGATAAGCACTGTCCATAACAAAGAGCTTCAACAAACTTGTTATCATTTTAATTTTCTTGCTTTTTCTTTTCCTTTTTCATTTTTTGCCAAGGGTTATTTGCATGTCAACATTATGCTAACCGACCAAGTCAAGCCTAGGCCAGAACAGGACCATCAGAAGCTTAAGACATTGGTCTTGGCATACATTACACTATCCTAGTTCATACCAAAGTGCTATGGTAACCAGTCCAGAACAATGCAATGCAACACAGCAAACCCACCTAGATCTTTTCAATTAAGCATAAAAGGCATGATTTTTTCATTTTTCTGATTTTTATCATTTGATAGCATATTTTCCATGTTAAAGCATATAGATGTCCAAGTCGCATATTTGCATCTAAGTAAGGAACTAGCTACCAAGTATGTAAAAGATAGCAAAAGCATTTAGCCATGCATATGACAGATATCAGATATATCATGTGAACTAAAGCAAAGCATGATCATCGACAAGTATTCAAAAGCATATACTAGCTAGAATAAGTATAGAAATTCAATCATATAACAGAAGAAAGCTCAAAGTGTGATATGTGAATATGCATGATATAAACTCACACGAAAAGACTCAATAAAAGAGTAAAGATGAAATAAAAGAGACTCAAAACATCCTAAAAAAAGATACACAACTCCTAAATCCCCTCACAAACGCTCAAAAGTAGACTGATCTAGGGGTTTGGTGAGAATTTCAGCCAACTGATGATGGGTATCAACATGAACAAGGTCAATGACACCTTTCTCATATTGATTCCTTTAAAAGTGAAAGCTCACATCGATATGTTTGGTTTTTGAATGAAGACATGGGTTTTTCCCTACACTGGTACTCTGGTAGGGAAGAACAACCCAAAATCTCTCAAAGTGGAAATCATCCAAACCGACTATGAGCAGCAGCTACATACTCAACCTCTATGGTAGAAAGCGCAACTCTAGATTGCTTATGCGAAGACCAAGAAACAAGCGAAGAACCAAGAAACTGGCAAGTACCAGAAGTCGACTTGCGATACAGCTGGCACCCACCAAAATCAGCGTCGGAAAAGCCAGATAACTCAAGAGATGATGATGCTGAATAGTAAAGACCAAGATCAGGCGCATAGGTAAGGTACCTGAAAATGCGCTTGACAGCCTGCCGATGAGATGCACGTGTTGAAGGCTGGAAGCGCGCACACAATCCCACGACAAACTGAATGTCTGGTCTCATCACCGTCAGGTACAATAGCGATCTGATCATCCCTCGATACTCTCTCTCATTGACCTTGACGCTACTCTCGTCCTTGTCCAGGCCCCCAGATGTACCCATTGGGGTCATGTGAGGCTTCAGCTCTCCACCAAAGTCGAACTTCTTCAGCATGTCCCGCATGTACTTGCTCTGGTGGATGAAGATGTCATCCTTGGTCTGCTTGATCTGGAGCGCTAGGAAGTACTTGAGCTCACCCATGAGGCTCATCTCAAACTCGCTATGCATCTACTAAGAAAACTTGGACACAAGCTCATTAATATAACCACCAAAAATAATGTCGTACAAGTAAATCTGAGCAATCAAGAAATCTGAGCCAACTCTAAGCAAGAAAAGAGTTTTGTCCACAGAACCCATCACAAAGCCACTCCCCAACAAAAAACTGCTTTAAACGATCATAACAAGCCCCAGGGGCTTGCTTTAGACCATATAAAACTTTTTGCATCTTGAAAGCATGTCGAGGAAACTTAGGGTTCTCAAAACCGGGGGGCTGCCTAACATAAACCTCCTCCTCTATGTACCGTTCAGAAAAGCCTCTTGACATCCATTTGAAAAAGCTTAAAACCTCTTGAAGCAGCGAATGCCAAAAGTATGCAAATGGACTCAAGACGGGCAACAGGGGCAAAAGTCTCCTCAAAGTCAATACCCTCTTTCTGGCAAAAACCCTAGGAAACTAATCGAGCTTTGTTGCGCACCACAACCCCATCTTCACCTTACTTGTTCTTAAAAACCCACTTGGTGCCTATGGGGTTGCATCTAGGTGGCAGCTCAAATAGTGTCCAAACCCGATTGCGAACAAAGTTCTCAAGCTCTTCTTGCATGGCGTTTATCCAATTTGCATCAGAAAGAGCGTGAACAACATCTCTGGGCTCAAAAGTGGCAACAAACGCAGACTCAGCAAAAACAGCGAGTGAGCCAGCATGAGAACACAAGGACCTTGAAGTGAGATCACCGATGATGAGCTCTGAGGGGTGATCATGCTGAACTGCTCGGGATCCTAGGTGATCATATGTCACCTCACCGGAGTCAGCAGCTGGCACCTCTAAACTCGACTAAGAGGTCTCGATCGAAGTAGAAGAAGTGATGAGAGGTCCACACTCGTCATTAGTCGAAGTCTCAGAAGGTGTGGGGTCTGTAGGCTGTGCAGAAGGCACACCCTTATCAACAGCGGGAGTGTCATCATCTTCCTCGAAGATGGACTCTCCAAGCTCATCATCACTAGAAAGCTCGAAAGAAGGAGTAACTAAAGGAATGGACTCATCAAAAGAAACCTCACACGTCTCAACATGTTGCTGGGAGTCGAGGTTCCAAACACGGAAGCCTCGAAAATGTAAAGCATAACCAACAAAAACTCCATCCTAGCAACGAGGCTCAAACTTGTCCAAATGCCCTCCCTTCTTGAGCACAAAGCACTTGTAGCCAAACCCTCGCAAGTGACTCAACTTGGGCAGTTTGCCAAACCGCAACTCATATGAAGTCTTACCTAAGTAAGCTGTAAGAAAAATGTGGTTGCCTGATAGCAAGCTGTGTTCATGGCTTCAGCCCAAAAGCACCTAGGAGTCCTATGCTCATCGAGCATCATCCTGGCCATCTCGACTAGCGTGCGGTTATTTCATTCCACAATGCCATTCTGTGGGGGAGTGTAAGGAGTAGAAAACTGGTGCTCAAGACCCTGATCACTACAGAAGCTGACGAACTGAGAATTCTTGACCTCAGAGTCGTTGTCATAGCGAATTGCTCGCATCCGACCATTGTTCTCATTCTTCAGCTTCAAAACCAGGTCATGAACAAACTGGGAAGCCTCATACTTAGACTCTAGAAAGAAAACCCACGTGAATCGAGAAAAGTCGTCAACAACTCCAAGCACGTACCACTTCTCACCGACTAAACGTACCCGAGCTGGACCAATAGTATCCATGTGTAACAACTCTCCCGGGTACGAAGTCATCACGTGAGTCACAGGTTCGTGAGAAGCGGCAATAATTTTCCCATGACGACAGGGATGGCAAACTAGATCCTTCTCCATCTTAAGCTTGGGCAATCCTCGGATAAGGTCCATAGAACTCAATCTGTCTAGCAGATCAAAGCTCAAATGTCCTAACCTCCTATGCCACCTCTAGAGCTCAAAAGAGGATCCAGCGATCAAACAGCGAGAATGGCCAAACGAACTAGAGAAATCAATCCGAAAAACCTTACCGAAGGGTAAGATCTGGCAAACCAAAGATCCTATTGAGTCAACAATAGAAGACATGCCCTTCTAAAAATGAACCTCTAAACCATCCTCAAGAAGTTGCGAAATAGAGACCAAATTAAAACTCAAGTTTCCAACCAATGCAACATTCTTCGAAGAGAAATGCTCAGAGATTTGAATTGAACCAATGTCGTGTACGTTCCCTTGACCATTGTTCCTGAAAGTGATGTACTCCTTAGAGCTCGGGGAAGTGAGGCTGGATAACCATTTGCGATGTCCCATAATGTGGCGAGAGCATCCTGAATCCATGATCCAAATGTCCTGTAGGCCTCAATCCTGCAATATCAATGGTCATAAGGGGGAGCACATGGCACGACACCAGGTTTAGCAAAGGAGCTAAACCAGTGTCGAGCCATCTACTCAAAAGTAGGAAAGCAGAAAGAATCATAGGAGTCTAGACCAAAACACGGTTCAAAGCGCGGTCCTATGTTCTGCCAAAAGTCTAGGCCACAAGGTCCAAAGCCGTATCCAGAACAACCTAGAGCTCTGCCGAAGCGAAAACCACCCTCCGGAGCACGAGCAAGAAAGCCATCTCCTCTACCACCACCTACACGATGCGCCCTGGCCTATAGCCTCTCTCCACGTCGAGGGACTCTCTGTCTACTACCCTACTAGTAGAACTGCTCCTACCCACCTCGAGCTCTCTCTGCTCTCAACTCACTTCCTCCTGAAGCAAAACTCCTCAAGATGCCCTTCTTGATCACGATCTCCTCATCGCTTGAGCTCGATGAAGAGGAAGAAGACAATGATCTCTTGGAGTAGCTTCTCTCCATCTCGCCGAAGAAGGCCTTGTCTCGCTTCTTGTTCTCACGCTGGTAGTCCTTCAGGCCTTTTAGAAGAACTTGGTTTTTGCCTTGCCCTTAGTGAAGGTGGAGTTGTAGTTGTGCTTGAATGAGTCGTAGGAGCCACCGTCGGTGCCTTTCTTGTGACTGTTCTCCTTGGGGCAGTCAGCAATGAAGTGACCTGGATGACCACACTCAAAGCATCTAGATTTTGTGTTGTGTCTATTGAACATTCGTTTATCATAGACACGACACACCGGGCTATTAAAAAGACACAGATCATCATCTCCTAATGAATCAAGCTGGTCCTTAGTGATAGACATCAAGGAGAATGCAACACAGCTCAAAGAGGAGGAGTCAGTAGAAGGTGTTGCAAGGGACAAGGTTTTTGAGCCAGAACTAGTTTTATTTGATCTCAACTGGATATCAACCTTTGTGGCCTTGAGCTTACTAAAAAGCTCTGCGATAGTAAAGGTATCGTAAGAAGTGCTCTCAATGATAGAGGATACCTTGATCTCCCAGATCTTAGGGTCCAAGGTATGAAGAACCTTGAGCGCCTGCTCATGATCTAAGACCAGCAGAACTCCATCGGCCTTGTTGGCCAAAAGCTTGTTGATGATCGATTGAAAACGACCAAACAAAGATTCAACAGATTCACCCAGCTTCAGGGTGAAATTTTCATATTCACACCGGTAGGTCTGCTAGAGCCGAGCCTTGACCTGAGCGGAGGTCTGCCTAGAGGGTAGCCTAGATCTCTCTAGCAGTGCTGATATGGCTCACACGATCAAACTAATTGGGACCTAAACCAGAAAATAAAATGTTCACAGCCTTGTTGTTATTTTGATGCTAGGCGACTAACTCATGGGTAGTGCGCTCAGCAGCTGGAAGTACATTAAAAGTATCGTAAACACAAATATCCCAAATGTCTGAGCTCTGGCTCATGAGATAGGCTCGCATGCGAGTCTTCTAGTAATTGTAGACAAAAGCTTCAAGGGACGTGTTGGGGGAGATAATCCCGACGGTAGTTGGAGCATGAAGAGCAGGAGTACGGTTTGAACAGAAGGCCTCGTTGGTCGAAGGCCCGACGCCCCGTCCCGGAGGCGTCGACGAGCCCCAAGGCAGGGAGGCCTGGGGACCTCCGGAAGCTCCGAAGGTGACAAGAGGGGCCCCCGAGTAGAGACCCGGCGGGAGGCCGGAGCCAAGCCTCTGGAGGGTGCGAAGGTTACAGGGCGCGACAGAGGATGAGGGGCCGGTCTGGTCAAGGTGGTCCAAGGATAGGATCGCGATCGCTTGCACAATGTCATGCAAATGCTGCAACGCCCAGCACGGTTGATACGCTGTCAGGGCTACACTTTGTGTCTGTACTATGTGGCTGCTACCCTTGTCTGTATTATAGGCCTGTGTCAGGCAGTGTAACGGTTAGGGGATTTTGGAAGTATTGGACCCCTCCTAGCTGGGTTCCTCTATAAATACTCCTGTTCCCCTGTTGTAAAGGACACGGGATCCAAGAATACAACTCGATCTTAGTGCTCAATTACTCTCATTCCAAAACCTGTTGGTTCAGTTCGCTGTCCCAACAGTTGGCGCCGTCCATAGGGATCCTATTCAGAGAAGCTAGCGTCCTCTACATCCACTCCAAAAGAATATGTCAGGTCGGAAGAGCGTGAGCACGGCTCCCCTGCGGAGGTCAGCCCGCACCGCTGGGGTCGAACCTGCTCTAGTCATCGGTCTAGACCGTCCTGCCATCACTACCACCGAAGTGCCGAGCATGGAACCGGGCCAGACTCTTGGGGGGTGTCGGAGGTACGGGACCCCACCGGTTTTGCAGAGCCGACCTCTATGAACCCCTCAGGGCTCCAAGAGGGGCCTTTCAGGCTACAACCCCTAGGCGGGCCCCAGCGGTGGCCCTCCGGACTGATTATGTCCGCTCGCAAGACCAAGAGACTGCCTCTGGAGGTAGCATGAGCCAGGCTGATGCCTTGGTAGCCAAGAACGCAAGATTGAAAGCGGAGCTGGCCTAATGGCGTCAGGAGGCGTCGATCCACCCTCCTGAGCCTTCCAGGGCGCTAGGGACTGCAGCCGTGGCCCTAAGCGATGATGAAGACAAAGGGGAGGAAGAGAACGCATCATATGACAAAGAGTCTCCTTGCACCCTGACCTGTAGAGGGTGCGGTTCGACTCCAAGTTCCATGCTGCGAAGCTTCCTAAATACTACGGGGATTCCGACCCTAGGGAGTTCTCCCGCTCATATTCTCTAGCAATAGAAGCTTGTGGGGGGAGCCGTGACACCATGGCCAAGTGCTTCCCTCTAGCGCTCGAAGGAATTGCTCTCCGGTGGTTCTGGTCACTGTGGCCTGGGACCATCAGGTCGTGGGACCAGCTGAAGAAGAAGTTTATCAACAATTTCTTGGGAACCTTCATGGCCCCGATGTCGATTGGGAGCCTCTTCCAGGTGAAGAAGCAGCCTAGAGAGACGCTCCGATAGTACTCCCAGCGCTTCGCGCATACCAAGGCTCAGATTAAGGGGCTGTCGGCCTCCTTAGTCATTGACGTCGCCCGGGAGGGCGTCACCAACCCGGGTCTCCTTGATAAGCTCCATCGGAAGCCGATATCCTCGGTAGCCCAGCTTATGGCATACTTCGAGGAGTATGCCCGGTCTGAAGAAGGCCAGCTGTGTCGACAGGCGATGATCATTCCCGTTCGAGCTTCGAGCGCCAAGATATACGACACACCTCCCGATCCTGCCCGCCCTGTTCCGGACCTTCGTCATCGGGATTCCCGGCGAAGCCGAAAGCACCTTCGGGGGGAAGCCTCAGTATTATCCCGAGGGCTCCGGCCAAGAACCCACACACCGCTGGTGGGGGACGTCCCTCTGGAGCCAAAGTACCAGCAAGAGCGCTCCCCGGGGGGACAACCCTCTACTGTAGCGTTCACGGTGAGAACCAGAGCCACGACACCGACTCCTGCCGAACCATCCTCACCCTCCAGAACGACTACCTCGAGCGAAGCTCCGGCCGTGGCTCCTCCGACAAAGGGGCTCCGGTCCCCCGCGCCGATGGTGTCCAAGTAGTCGGGCACCGGGACGAGCCAGAAGCTTCAGGGCTAGCCCTAGAGATCGGCAGGTTCCAAGCCCCCAAGATCGAAGACGGAGCGGACCGAGGGAAGCGGGTGGTCCTTACCATATCTAGAGGAGGAGATTTGGGAGCTATGTCCAAGCGACAGCGAAGGGAATATGTCCGGGAGGTTGGACATATCGGCACTTCAAGCTTCACCACACTTCCCAAGTGGTCCCACGTCCCAATCTCCTTCACCGCCGAGGATGCCGCCGGAGTCAAGTTCCCGCACGGTGATCCCCTTTTCATCTCAGCAGACATTGCGGGCGTCGAGGTGCGTCGCATCTTGGTTGATGGAGGAAGTTCCACTGACATCATTTTTGTGCAGGCTTTCAACCAGCTATGCCTTTCCCGGAAGCATCTGTTGCTAGCCTCCTGGCCGCTCCAGGGCTTCGTAGGGCCACCCCTTGATGCTCTCGGCTAGATTGGGCTGGAGGTGACCTTCGGAGAATCCCCCCTTTGCCACAGCGAGGAAATCATCTTTGATGTCATCGACGCTCCATATGCCTACAACGCCATCTTCGAAAGGGGGATGCTCAACCGCTTCGGGTCCATCGCCCACCACAACTACTTATGCCTCAAGATGCCGACTCCTGGAGGGGTACTCTTGGTCCTGGGAGATCAGGCTGCGGCCCGCCGGGTCGAGTATGGCCACTCAGGCCCCCTGGAGCCAAGGCAAGTCCACAGCGTCCGCGGAAGCCCGAAAGAAGCTGGACTAACAGGCGCCGGAGATGCCCCTCTGAAGGGGCCCTCGGCCAAGCCACTTCCGAAAGGGGAGGTCGTCACGAAGATCCTGGTCCAAAATGGGAAGGAGTACCCAATCCAATTCGGAGGTGGCCTCGAGCCAGAGGTGTCGGAGCAGCTCAAAAAAGTCATTCGCAGCAACCTGGACATCTTCGCGTGATCCGATGAAGACATACCAGGCGTCGACCGCTTGATTATCGAGGACTCACTGGCGGTCAACCCAAAAGCTCGCCCAGTACGCCAGGGGCTCCAGAAGCTATCCATCGAATGAGCTGATCTCGCCAAGGCCAAGGTAGAGAAGTTGCTTCGGGTAGGAGTCATCCGGGAAGTTAGTCATACTGAGTGGTTGTCAAACCCGGTGTTCGTCCAGAAGAAAACATCTGGAAAAGGGCGCATGTGTATCGATTTTACATCTCTAAATAAAGCTTGCCCCCGTGTCCCCTACCCCATGCCTCGCATCGACCAATTGGTTGATTCTACTATCGGTTCCAAGCTCCTTAGCTTCCTTGACGCCTATTCAGGGTATCATCAGATTTGGCTGAAGTAGGAAGATCAGGTCAAGACAAGGTTCATTACCCCCTCGAGAGTGTTTTGCTATGTTCGGATGCCCTTCGGTCTCCGCAATGCTGGGGCCACCTTCTCTAGGTTAATATCTAAGGCCCTAGGGCACCAGATCAGCCGAAATATCGAAGCCTATATGGACGACATCATCATTAAAAGCACGGATAAAAATTGCCATAGCACAGATATAGCTGAAACATTTGGCAGCCTTCGGAAGTGCGAAATCCGCCTCAATCCGAAAAAGTGCGTCTTCGGAGCACAGGCCGGAAAGCTACTCAGATATCTAGTATCCAGCCGGGGTATTGAAGCCAGTCCAACACAAGTCAGTGCACTACAGAATATGTCTCCTCCTTAGAATTTGAAGCAGGCGCAGAAGTTAGTCGTGCGCCTCGCCGCTCTTAGCCGTTTTTTGGCAAGATCGGTTGAGCGAAGTCTGCCCATTTTCAAGGCACTACGAGGCTCCAAGGACTTTGAATGGACCCCTGAATGTCAAGATTTTTTTGACAGGATAAAAGAATATCTCGCCATTCTCATTGCCCTCGCAACACCCCGGGACGGTGAACCTCTTCTGGTCTACCTCGCCGCCTCGGGCAGCACGGCAAGTGGAGCATTGATTCAAGAAGAAGACACTAGTGGGAAGCTGGTACAACGCCCGGTGTACTTTGTGTCCGAAGCTCTCTCCGGAGCAAAAACCCGGTACATCGAGCTCGAAAAGGTGGCGTATGCTCTCGTCATGGCATCCGGAAGCTTCGGCACTACTTCTTGGCTCACGATATAGTCATTCCGACCACCTATCCCCTCGGCGACATGTTCCGGAATAAGGACGCGGCCGAGCGAATTGGCAAGTGGGCAGTGGAGCTTGCTCCGTTTGGTATCACCTTTGTGGCTCGAACCGCCATTTAGTCTCAGATCCTTGCCGATTTTGTCACTGAATGGACGCCAGCAGCTAGCTGCATCACTAACGAAGCCGGCGAAGGGGTGTGGACTATTTACTCAGATGGTGCCTACCAAGCTTTCGGAGTAGGGGCAAGAGCAGTAATTGTTTCCCCTCCGGCCAGCAAGCTTTATACTCTGTTCGGCTGAACTTCAAAGCTACAAACAACGTCACTGAATATGAAGGAGTGTTGCTGGGTCTCCGCAAGGCGCATGTGCTCGGAGCCACCCGGGTGATTGTCAAAACCGACTCTCAAGTCGTCGCCGGACACGTAGATAAGAGTTTCCAAGCCCGGCATCTCGATCTCGCCGCCTATCTCGAAACCATTCGGAAATTCCAGGAATCTTTCATGGGGATTTCCATCCAAAGCATACCAAGAAGTGAAAATTGCTAAGCTGACATCCTCGCTAAAGCTGGGACTGGCGAACAAGCCCTTTCTCCCACTGCCTTTTTTAAGGAACTGGCCAAGCCATCGTCATCTCTCCGCGGAGATACACCGACTCAAGTGCTAGCAGGTCCTCCGGCATCCCCTCGACCGGCTGCAGTCCTTTGCGCAGTCGATAGCTATTGGCGTGAGCCCATTCTATGGACGCTCAACGGCGACATGGATGACCGGCCTAATTTGGAGCTAGCGTGGCTTCAACTCCGCGCAAGGCCTTATCAAGTCATTAACGGAATTCTGTACAAGTCAGGTGTATGCTCTCCACTGCTTCAGTGCATCTCTCGTCCGGACGGACTATGGATGCTCCGGGAAATCCACGAGGGCATGTGTGGTAGCCACTTAGCCCCTCGAGCACTCGCCGGGAAGACTCTCTGTCAAGGTGTGTACTGGCCCACTATCGTCGCCGACGCCGAAGATCTGGTGCACACCTGCCAAGGGTGTCAATGGATGGAACAGCAGAGCCATCGGCCCTCGGTCAGCCTACAGCTCATCGCACCTGTCTGGCCCCAAGCTCGGTGGGGTTTGGACCTTATCGGGCTGTTTCCTAAGGCAAGGGGCAACCTGCGCTTCGCTGTCGTCGCTGTCGAGTACTTCTCTAAGTGGGTCGAGGCCGAGCCGTTGACTGCCATTACCTCCCGAAGCGTCCAGAAGTTCTTTTGGCAGAATATTGTCTGCCGCTTCGGAGTGCCGAAACAGCTCATGCTAGATAACGACACTTAGTTCGACGTTGGGTCCTTCAAAGCATTCTACGAAGAGCTGGGAGTGCAGCTATGCTTCGTAGCGGTACGGCATCCCCAGTCCAACGGAGTTGTCGAGAGGGCCAACAGGCATATACTATCTGGTCTCAACAAGCGCATCGTGGGTTTAGCCAAGGGATTGTGGCCCAAAGAGCTACCTAAGATCCCGTGGTCCATCCGGACCACCCCTTCCCGAGCAACCGGTTTTACCCCGTTCCGGCTGCTATTTGGAGATGAAGCGATGATGCCAATGGAGCTCCGGGCCGGTTCCCTAAGGGTCACAACTCTCGAAACTAACCAAGAGCACACTGTCTCTCTTGACCTCATGGAAGAGTCAAGGCTCCGAGTCGTCGCCAACCTCTCTCAGTACCAAAAACAGACAAAAATGTGGTACGACCCCAAAGTCAAGCGCAATGAGTTTTAGCCAGGGCATCTCATCCTACATGCGGTGGCCGCTCTAACGAAGCTGGGCAATAAATGGAAAGGTCCATACATCATGGTCGGCACCAGGCGGCCAGGGTCCTATCGTCTAGCTACCCTAGAAGGCGAAAATCTGAAGCACACCTGGCACAAGGAGCACTTGAAACGCTATTTCGCGTAATTTCATATACATGTGTTCCGATGTTGGTTCTTGTTGTATCAGACCTCCGATTCAATAATAATATATGGTGAATGTTTTGACCGAAGTGGATGCACTGAGGTACTAAGCGTAATCCCATCGAGCTATTAGGGTTCTGAGCTCCGGCTCGACGCACCCTATGTTAGGATTCCGAGCTCCGGCTCGACGCACCTTCTATCAGGGTTCCGAGCTCCGGCTCGACGCACCCTCTATCAAGGTTTCGAGCTCCGCCTTGACGCACCCACTTCTTGGGTTCCGATCTCCGGCTCGACGCACCCCCTACTCGGGTTCCGAGCTCCGGCTCGACGCACCCCCTACTCGGGTTCCGAGCTCCGGTTCGATGCACCCCTACTCGGGTTTGAGAAACCATGTTGAAAAACATGGGTTTGATACTCCAGATATGATGAGTGATTGTCAACAGAAGTCAAAGGAAGAGAAAGGAAGACCTGCCGAGTTTGAGGCGTGTGTGACTCAGGTACACGGGCAGCGAGCGACAGCCAGGTAGAGGAGCCACGGAGTTAGGCTGGCCCAATCCGGGTACATGGCTAGGAGCGGCAGAGGATCCACTAGTCTGTTGACTGGGTTTGACTCAGGTACACGGGCGGTGAGCGATTGCCGCGCTGAGGAAGCTGCAGGGTCGAGTCGGCCCAATCTGGGTACCCGGTGCGAAGACGGTGGACGCTTTATCAGTTTCAGCGCAAAACTGACAACCTATGATTATTTTGATTATTTTGTTTTTAGGATATTAATATTTAGTTTTTAAGTTTAGAATATTTTTATTTTGAGCCGGGAGATTTTTCTAAGAATATTTTAGTAATTTTAGGAATTTATTTTAGAGTCAGTGATAATTTACCCTTGGGGTAAATTAGTCTTTTCATGTATTAGGAGTCGCCTATAAATAGGCCCCTATCCCCCTGGGGATAGATGACTGTTATTTTTCAAGATCTATCTACAGTCCATAAATGATTTTCGGCCGTCTGTGATTTTGATCTCCTATTTTTCGCCACCGTGATCTTTCTCCTCCGAAAATTTTCTTCTTTTCCGGTGTGCGCGGAGAAGCAGCGCAGCAGTGTGCCGGCGACGAGGCGTGGCCTCACGGCACATGCGGGCCCCACGGTGCATGTGGCGCAGCTTTTTGTTGCCTCGCTGTGGCGCAATCTATCAAGTGGCGTGCGATTTGTTTTTGTGCTGCAGCAGCAAGTCACGGCACAGGAAACCTCAACGGGCGGAACTAGGGATGGATTCAGATCGGATACGGATGGAAACGAATCCGGATAGCACTATTTACCACATTTTAATTCGAATACGAATACGGATTCGGATGTTCTCGAATACGAATACAAAACGGATGTTTCGAACACGAATATGTATTCGGATGTTTACTCGGTTTAACTCCAAATGTTCGTTGTTTCACAAAATTTTTAAAAATTCAAAGGGTACAATATACCAAATTAGAATAATAATTAATAAGAAACAATGATACACAATAAACCATGCACAAAATAAATTTTTAAACAACACTAGCTAAAATTAATCATACGCAACAACCAATAAGAACTACATAAAGTCTTGAACCGAAAGTCATCATACATTTCAACCAACAAGAACACACAAATTGAGTCCAGATGCGCAAATGCAGAAAAAACAGGCGGCAATTTGGAAAGAATTGGCTGGATTTTATTGTTTTTAAAAATTAAGCATTTTCAAAAATTTATTAACATCCTATATGATAAATTTCTCAAAACATTTGCAAAATTTTATCATGGTATCTAAGTATAATATTATAATACTATGGCATGTCTCATATTTTTTAGACTTTATTTGATTTTTTTATAATTAAAAAACCCTTAAGCTCCACATTACTGATGAAGTGTTGTAACATAAATTTTTTAAAATTTCTTTAAATTTAGTGGATAACAACTAAAAATGGAAACAAAATAATGAATGTGATTTTTCTATAAATTTTAGTGCATTATTTTAGGTACTTACAGTTCAAATTTCACATATTCCAATTTAAATACTAGAAACACAATTAATGAGTTAAAAATAGCAAATAGATCTAGAAAAATACAAAACAATTATAGTGAAAGAGATATGTTGTATTTTAATTATATAAAAAAATTCAAGTTCAAACAAATATTTAACCATAAATTTACTTTAAATCATAACATATTCCTTCTCAAAACTCTATTTCCTCTCAACAAAATCTCAAATTTCTTAACATTTTATATGATAAATTTCTCGAAACATTTTCAAACTTTTATCATGGTATCTACGTATAATATTATAGTACTTTGATAATTCTCGTATTTTCAGACTTTATTTGATTTTTTTATAATTAAAAAACCCTTAAGCTCCACATTACCGATGAAGTGTAGTAACATAAATTTTTTAACATTTCTATAAATTTAGTGTATAAGAACTAAAAATGGACACAAAATAGTTAATGTGATTTTTCGATAAATTTTAGTGCATTATTTTAGGTACTTGCAGGTCAAATTTCACATATTCCAATTTAAATACTAGAAACACAATTAATGAGTTAAAAATAGCAAATGGATCTAGAAAAATACAAACAATTTATATGGTATGAGATATGTTGTATTTTGATTATATAAAAAAATTCAAGTTCAAACAAATATTTAACCATAAATTTACTTTAAACCATAACCTATTCCTTCTCAACACTCTATTTCCTTGTTGGGGAAATATACTTCCCTTAAACAGGGGCCAAATGACGTCAGCCTCCGACATCCTCCGGCCCAGAGCCAGGTACTGTTGGAGCCTGTTTTCTCTATAAGTATTGTTCCCAGGTCCCAAGGTGCCTTTCGGGGTCCGTAGCTTCGGAGCCCTCAGACCAGGGGGTCCGGTTCGGAGCCCCCAGCCCGGGCCCTGGCGCGAGGCGCCGGAGGCCACCCTCCGGGCGCAGAAGTCCGGAAGCCGTCGTCCGGAGCCAAGTCCGGAGGTTGTCCTCCGAGAGCCAGGCCCGAAGGCCGCCCTCCGGAGTTCAGTTCGGAGGCCACCCTCCGGAGTCCAGTCCGGAGGCCGCCCTCCGAGAGCCAAGTCCGGAGGTCACCCTCCGGGAGCCAAGTCCAGAGGTCACCCTCCGAGAGCCAAGTCCGGAGGTCACCCTCCGGGAGCCAAGCCCGGAGGCCACCCTCCGGAGTCCAGTTCGGAGGCCGCCCTCCGGAGTCCAGTTCGGAGGCCGCCCTCCGGAGCCTAGTCCTGAGGCCGCCCTCCGGAGTCCAGTCCTGAGGCCGCCCTCCGGAGTCCAGTTCGGAGGCCGCCCTCCGGGAGTCCAGTCCGGAGGCCACCCTCCGAGAGCCAAGTCCGGAGGCCACCCTCCGGGAGCCAAGCCCGGAGGCCGCCCTCCAGAGCATGCTTCGAAGCTCCCCTCTGGGGTGCACTCCGGAGCCTTTCCCCCAGCCTCTGCCTTCGGCATATCTTTTAGCTGGTCAAAAGCCTGGCGCAGTCTGACAAGTCAGTAAAGCTGTAAAGTTGCCTGGCACCCTTTGTACCGTAGCTAGCTCCTTTTCCCCTCTCTGCCCCTATGAGCCAAAGGCTCATAGGGGGGGCATCCCAGTCTTTTCCTCTGGCCTGCGTGCCTATAAAAGCAGGGCCAAGCCCTTGTAACGGGACTCAGGCTCCAGGGGGCCAGGAGACCCTGGAGTTATCCTCTTCACATCAAGGCACACCATGCCAAATCCACTACAAACTGGACGTAGGGTTATTATCCCCTAGGGGAGGCCCGAACCAGTATAAACCCTATCTCCCCCTGTGAGAACCCATCGAGGTTCACTCTCCGCATCATACTCCACCACAGAAAAACCTGCTGGAACTAATGCAATTGTTCCAACAGTTGGCGCCGTCCGTGGGGATGCTTAGTCCTAGAAGCTAAGTTCTCTACCACTGCCTGCAACCCGAAGCTAAAGGGGCTTCGAGGGCAGATCGAAGGCCACCTTCGCCTTTCTCCATCCTTCGCATACCGGAGCCCACTCTCCGGCAAGGGGCTCCGCTCCACGTTTCAAAGGTCATCGAAGCCCGAGGGCTACAAGGTAAGTACCGCCCGAAGCCTTACTCCGATGCACCAATCTGTAGTTACATTAACATAAGCTCGAAGTCTTGCCTCACTTTACTTAAAAACCGAAGCCACGCTTCGCCTTGTTCAAAAACCGAAGCCACGCTTCGCCTTGTTCAAAAACCGAAGCCACGCTTCGCCTTGTTCAAAAACCGAAGCCACGCTTCGCCTTGTTTAAAAACCGAAGCCATGCTTCACTTTACTTAAAAACCGAAGCCACGCTTCGCCTTGTTCAAAAACCGAAGCCACGCTTCGCCTTGTTCAAAAACCGAAGCCACGCTTCGCCTTGTTCAAAAACCGAAGCCACGCTTCGCCTTGTTTAAAAACCGAAGCCATGCTTCGCTTTACTTAAAAACCGAAGCCACGCTTCGCCTTGTTCAAAAACCGAAGCCACGCTTCGCCTTGTTCAAAAACCGAAGCCACACTTCGCCTTGTTCAAAAACCGAAGCCACGCTTCGCCTTGTTCAGAAACCGAAGCCATGCTTCGCTTTACTTAAAAACCGAAGCCATGCTTCGCTTTACTTAAAAACCGAAGCCATGCTTCGCCTTATTTAAACCCGAAGCCACGCTTCGCCTTATTTAAAACCGAAGCCTTGCTTCGCTTTATAAAACCCGGAGTATCCCTCCGAAGGCTACACAGTGCCCCCGGGCCCGTAGCAGTGGGCTAAAAGGACTCCGGGCCACTGGCCCGACGCGTCCAGGGATTCCGGGCTCCGCGCCCGAAGCATCCCAGGGATTCCGGGTTCCGCACCCGAAGCATCCCAGGGTCGAAGGTGACCCAGAGTCGAAGGTGGCTCAGAGTCGAAGGTGGCTCACACTATCACAGGTTCGGTGAATCCACACCAAATATCCTTCTCATTACAGGACCAAGTTTTGAAGCCTTGCTTCATTATCTAAACACGCTCCGAAGCCTGGCTTCGCGTGCTCATATACTATACGCCTAAGCATCTCGAAGTCATACTTCGCCATGATCTAAGTGCGTTTCAGAGCCCCGCTCACGCACAGCATCCAAACCCCGGCATGCCGAAGCATGCTTCGCTCAAATTGGGTATGCGGAAGCCTTGCTTCGCACCAAATTGATGCGTTCGGAGCCCGTAAGAGGCCCTCGCTCGGTACAAATCCAAATATCCGAAGCCGCCGAAAAGGCGCACCCCTTCGCATGTTTATTTTTTGCCCGCACCAGCAACGGTTGAGTCCTTAACTGCCACGAGCAAAAGGGGGGAAGAATGTATGCGAGGTGTGCGAGTGTAATGCGCCGTGCGAGCGTGACAAGCTAAGCATTCGAAGCCAAACAATGCGAAACATATAAACAAAGTATGCAGGTATAATAAACTCCGTTCATTAAAGGACAATTGAGAAGTATGTTACAAATGTACTTCGAGCACAGAACTACGAGTAATCTGTGTCTAAGCCTAAAAAGAACCGAGTGCGAGGCCCCAACCCTCGCTTGCCTCTCCTTCGGCGGGGGCCCCCTCGGCTGGATGTTGCCTCGTCGGAGCCCGCTCTCCCTCGACCGGCCCGTCCAGGCTCCGAAGCCCACAGGCTTCGGCTTCCGCTTTGTAGGTTGCTCCAGGTCCGCGAAGCAGGCGGAGCCGTGTCGAAGGCAGAAAAGTCTAGGGCTTCGTCGCTCGCTAAGGCCGCTCGCGAAGGCAAAGGTAAAGGGCTCTGAAGGGGCTCCGCCTTCACAGCGGCTAGCAAATCCTGGGCTATTTCGGAGATGGCTTCGCCCCTAGGCCCCCTCGGAAGCTTGAACCGAGGGGGGCCTTCGGACCTAGCTACTTCAAGAATCGCCCACAGTTGTCGAAGCCCTTCAGAGTCCTCGAGGACTTCGAGGTCTATGCTCGAAGGCTGAGCCTGGGCAGCTAGGTATTACAAGGAAGCCTAAGGAGATCTACACCTTCGGAGGCGGAGGCGGAGGCGTCGAGGTCGGAGGCTTGTCCGAGTCAGCGGGCCCCTTGAACCGGCGTTGTCGAAGGGCCTTCATGAGGTCAAGGACTGCCTCGCAGCCTTGCTCCTTCCAAGGTTCCTGCAGCCGCCGCCAAGCCCCACGGACTTCGCCCGGAGGCGTCACCAAGTGCGGACCCCCGAAGGCCACTGGGGTCACGGAGGTCGCAGCCCGAAGGTGGTCGCACCCCGCGGCATGAAGCATATGCAGCACCCCTTGGCCCGCGACGCGACCGGCCATAAGAGCGAAGCCCGTCAGCGCTTCGTCCGCTACCGAAGCCGCAGTCTTCAAGAAATCGGCGCGGTCCCCAATCGGGTCCTGATCGCCAAATTCCGGAGTCCGGCACTCGGTCCCTATCTTTTCAAGGACCTCAGTCAGGCTCTGGGTGGCCTCGCCAAGATTAGCCACGACAAAGCTTTCAAGATCCCGAGCTCGCTGGCGGAGCTCCTCGTTCTCCTTCGCCTGACGGGCCTCGGCGTCCTTCGAAGCTTGGAGCTCCGCGCGGAGCCGAGCCGTCTCCGAGGCCAAGGCTTCCTTCGCCTCAGCAGCCGAAGCCTCGGCCCGCCTCCGCTTCTCGGCCTCCTCCAAGACCTCGCGGCGAAGGGCCTCCTTCTCTTCTGCAAGGCGCTCCATCCGCTGGTCAGCAGCAGTCGAAGCTGCCGCGTTCAGTGCGAAGGCCTGCAGGAATTCAAGAAACCTTAAGTATTAACCAAGAGACAAAGTATAGCTCGAAGCTGCAAGGGGCCCGCTCACCCGCATGAGGACTTCGTTCGAACTAACGAAGAGCTCCGTGGGATCTCGGTGGCTAAGCTGGGCCACCAAGTCCCCCTCCTCCGCAGAAGCGCAGGCCTCGCGGAAGCCGAGGATCGCCGCCGCCGTCACGCCCCCCCTCGGCTTGAAGGGGTGAATCACCGCCACGGTGGTCTCCGCGGGCTCTGGCGGGGCAGGGCTCAGGCCCACCACGTCCACCTCTTCTTCGCCTCGAGGGACTTCGCGGCTGCCGCTGCCTTCATCGTCGGACGAAGTACTCTCGGACTCCGAGCCGCTGCTGCTGCCGCTGCTACTCGAAGCTTCCGTGGGCTTCGCTTCGGCAGACTTCGATCCACCCTCGCTTGTCGGCTTCGTCTTAGCGGGCCTCGCATCGTCCTCGTCCTCTGCAAGGAGCCAAGTCAAAACCTGCATATTAAAGAGAAGCATGCAAAAAGAAAAAGGGGGTTACCATCATCAGAGATCTCTTGGAAGGAAGCAGGGGCTAAGTGTGTCCTCCAGCTCCCTCGCTGCGAAGCTGGCGCATCCACCTCCGCGCCTGAAGTTGGTTCCGCCGGAGCATCCGTGGCCTCCTTGGCAGCAGGAGTGCGCGCGTCGACCTCCGCCTCCGAAGCCCTCGCCGCCAGGGGCTTCGCGGCCTTCTTGGGAGTCGGAGTAGCTGCGGGCTTCGCCGCAGCCTCCCCCGAGGCGTCCGCTTCGTCCTCGTCCCCCCTCTTCCTCTTGGCTCCGGCCGACGATGTAGCCAAGTGGGCGAAGTCCGGCAGAGCGGGGAGCCCTCCGAGGCCATGAGCGGTCCACACTCTGTTCCAGCGCTCCCAGGACCCCACCAGGGCAAGGCGCTGGTTCTGCTCCTCGGGGGTCGGAGTCCCGACGACCCGGTCCGCCGCCGCGATGGCCTCCTCCGGGGTCCTCATGTCGAGGTCGGCTACGCGAAAAGGTTGAGTCAGGAGCAAGCATTCGAAGTATTAAAAGCAAGAAGAGCGCGAAGCCTTACAGAAGCAGTCGAAGGCCAGCTCGCTGAGTTCGCCTCGGCCCGAAGCCTGGAAGAGGCCCTCCGGCCAAGAGCGCGCGAGGGGGCTGAGCCGAAGGGTGATGAACTCCTCCGCGAGGTCCCTCATGCTCATCTTCGCCGCCACCCTTCGGAGCAGCGAGATCCTCGAGTGAAGAAGGCCTTCGCTGGTCGTCACCACCCCTTCGCGCCGGTACAGGATGTGGGCGTTGGTACTCCGAAGGGGAGAGTTCGCGCCGACGGAGGCGTAGAACCACTCTTGATCCCATCTCGAATACCACTTGTTGTTCATAGCCCTCGCAGGGAAGGCGTCCTGGAACTCCTTCCGGAGCTGGAAGTTGGCGCTGCCGAAGGCCAGCGCCCTCTTGACGCGGTCCGTCCCCTCCCTGGGCTTCGGCTGGCAGTTGGCGTCATGAAGAGCAACGAAGACGTCCGCGCGGCCTTCGCAGCCTTCGGCCCTCATGGCCCACTCAAAAACAGCTAGCCTCGCCACTGCGTTGGGCGAAAGCTGAGGGAGCTCAAGGTTGTAGGCCTTGAGGACTTCGCTCAGCATCCCCACCGCAGGCAGTCCGAGGCCAGCCTCGAAGAAGGCTTCAAACACCACCACTTCGTCAGCACGAGGCTTCGGTACGGCCTCCGACTTCTCTGGGACCCTTAACTGGATTTTCGCTGCAATCTTCCCCTCGCAGGCTCTCCGGACCGACTCCTCCGTAGAGATCGAAGCCCTCATCTCCAGGGTCTGCTCAAACCTGTCGGAGGGCGTCCGAAGGTCCCTCGGCCCCAGTCGCCTAGCTGCGGGCTTCGCTGCCGCGGCCGCTGCTGCCGCCGCCTGCACTTGGGCGGAGCCCGAGCTCGAGCCCAAAACCAGGGGCTTCGCCACCGCCTTCTTCGGCATTCTGATCAGACTTCGGCACGAAGGACTAAAGGACGGCGAAGGGCTAGAAGCTAGCGAAGGTCGCTCTGCAAGGCTAGGAGGAAGAGGAGAGCGAAGGTGGTAAGGCGGTAAGAAAGAAGTGAATGAAAGTGTGCCGGAGCTGCACGCGGTAAGTCTCTATTTATAGGCGCGGTAAGAATGCCAACCGTCATGGGCCGAGCCCACCGCCAGATGGGCCTCCGGCGAGAGCGAATCGAGCCCAAGCAAGGTAACGGTAACTTTCTCGACCGTTGCGAAGTCGTTCGGCCTCCCCGAGGCCGTTCTGGCGGCAAGCGCGGGCATTTATTACCCCCAGATATCGAGTTCACCTTCGGTCCAGGCTCCGAAGGTATGTTTCCTCCGAAGTCATGTTTTCAGGTCATTTGTCCTAAGGGCGCGTGCACCCCTTCGTCTCGAAGGCCTACACGCGAGGGGCTACTGTTGGGGAAATATACTTCCCTTAAACAGGGGCCAAATGACGTCAGCCTCCAACATCCTCCGGCCCAGAGCCAGGTACTGTTGGAGCCTGTTTTCTCTATAAGTATTGTTCCCAGGTCCCAAGGTGCCTTTCGGGGTCCGTAGCTTCGGAGCCCTCAGACCAGGGGGTCCGGTTCGGAGCCCCCAGCCCGGGCCCTGGCGCGAGGCGCCGGAGGCCACCCTCCGGGCGCAGAAGTCCGGAAGCCGTCGTCCGGAGCCAAGTCCGGAGGTTGTCCTCCGAGAGCCAGGCCCGAAGGCCGCCCTCCGGAGTTCAGTTCGGAGGCCACCCTCCGGAGTCCAGTCCGGAGGCCGCCCTCCGAGAGCCAAGTCCGGAGGTCACCCTCCGGGAGCCAAGTCCGGAGGTCACCCTCCGGGAGCCAAGCCCGGAGGCCACCCTCCGGAGTCCAGTTCGGAGGCCGCCCTCCGGAGTCCAGTTCGGAGGCCGCCCTCCGGAGACTAGTCCTGAGGCCGCCCTCCGGAGTCCAGTCCTGAGGCCGCCCTCCGGAGTCCAGTTCGGAGGCCGCCCTCCGGGAGTCCAGTCCGGAGGCCACCCTCCGAGAGCCAAGTCCGTAGGCCACCCTCCGGGAGCCAAGCCCGGAGGCCGCCCTCCAGAGCATGCTTCGAAGCTCCCCTCTGGGGTGCACTCCGGAGCCTTTCCCCCAGCCTCTGCCTTCGGCATATCTTTTAGCTGGTCAAAAGCCTGGCGCAGTCTGACAAGTCAGTAAAGCTGTAAAGTTGCCTGGCACCCTTTGTACCGTAGCTAGCTCCTTTTCCCCTCTCTGCCCCTATGAGCCAAAGGCTCATAGGGGGGGGCATCCCAGTCTTTTCCTCTGGCCTGCGTGCCTATAAAAGCAGGGCCAAGCCCTTGTAACGGGACTCAGGCTCCAGGGGGCCAGGAGACCCTGGAGTTATCCTCTTCACATCAAGGCACACCATGCCAAATCCACTACAAACTGGACGTAGGGTTATTATCCCCTAGGGGAGGCCCGAACCAGTATAAACCCTATCTCCCCCTGTGAGAACCCATCGAGGTTCACTCTCCGCATCATACTCCACCACAGAAAAACCTGCTGGAACTAATGCAATTGTTCCAACATTCCTCTTAAGAGAACCTCATATTTCTTAACATTCTATATGATAAATTTCTCGAAACATTTTCAAAACATTATCATGGTATCTACGTATAATATTATAACACTGTGATAAGTCTCGTATTTTTCAGACTTTATTTGATTTTTTATAATTAAAAAACCCGTAAGCTCCACATTACCGATGAAGTGTCGTAACATAATTTTTTTAACATTTCTTTAAATTTAGTGGATAAGAAATAAAAATGGATACAAAATGGTGAATGTGATTTTTAGATAAATTTTAGTGCATTATTTTAGGTACTTGCAGTTCAAATTTCACATATTCCAATTTAAATACTAGAAACACAATTAATGAGTTAAAAATAGCAAATGGATCTGGAAAAATACAAAAAATTTATATGGTATGAGATATTTTGTATTTTGATTATATAAAAAAATTCAAGTTCAAACAAATATTTAACCATAAATTTATTTTAAACCATAACCTATTCCTTCTCAAAACTCTATTTCCTCTTAAGAGAATCTCAGGTTTCTTAACATTCTATATGATAAATTTCTCAAAACATTTTCAAAATTTTATCATGGTATCTACGTATAATATTATAACACTGTGATAATTCTCGTATTTTTCAGACTTTATTTGATTTTTTATAATTAAAAAACCCTTAAGCTCCACATTACCGATGAAGTGTCGTAACATAATTTTTTTAATATTTCTTTAAATTTCATGGATAATAACTAAAAATGGACACAAAATAGTGAATGCAATTTTTCTATAAATTTTAGTGCATTATTTTAGGTGCTTGCATTTCAAATTTCACATATTTCAATTTAAATCCTAGAAACACAATTAATGAGTTAAAAATAGCAAATGTATCTAAAAAATACAAAAAATATATGAAATGATATATGTTGTATTTTGATTATAAAAAATTAAAGTTCAAACAAATATTTAACCATCAATTTATTTTAAACCATAACTTATTAATATTCACTAACTTAAGTATTCCATAATTATATAAATAATAAACAAACCATTAATATAGTGATAATATATTATCTTGAATCTAAGTTTAATCTTTGTGAAATCCTAAAACGAATACGGATGTATCCATTTCCATATCCACATTCAGTAGAATTTGGATATCCATTTCCATATCCATATTTGTAAAACGAATTCGGATATTTCCGAATGTCATCTATATTTAATTCGGATACGAATACGGATATCCATATTTACAGTAATTCGAATACGAATACGGATAATTCGGATATTCTGACATCCATATCCATCCCTAGGCGGAACTTGTTTCTCAAGCGCGAGGATAGAAGCAGCACTCAGGCATCCACGGTGGAAAGTTTTTTTTGGAGGCAAGTTGCAGCAGGCTACGCAACTAGCTGCAGGTTGATTATCATCACGTGGGACCCGCTGCTACAGGGACCAAGTATTTCCGCCGATCTCCATCCCGGGAAGCCTACAGCACTTGCATGCGGAAACGAAGAAAGACCAATTTTTATGCAAGTTAGTTATATTAATCTCCTATTTTAGTCTTTTATTTAACCCACTATTTATCTAGTTTTAATTAGCATAAAAAGAAATTAATCACGTAGTTAATTTTTAATATGTTAAATTTTTATTTCTTATATCGTAGTATTTATTTAAGTGGTTCTTTTAATCTGCTTATAAAGAAAAAAATTATTAGTCACATTAATATTTTTATTCTAGTTTTTACATGCAATACTTTAGGTTTATTTCTGAATTAATTTTTGAATGATCCAAGTTTTATTCATTTGATTAGTATCTTATTTCTAGAATACAATATAAATATATCGTTATATAACTAGTGGTTTTATTCGCTGCAATAATTTTATTTAGTTTATCTTTAAAATCATTTTAATTAGGACACCGGTCATTTTTAGGCTAGAGAATTTAAATTCCTATAATTTGGTTTGCTAATATTATTTGTCTGGTTAAGTTCGTTTGGGTGTTGGGATTAAGTCATAGTTTAGCAAGAACTTTTTTAAGCGCCCATTCACCCCCCTCTGGTAGCTACTTTCGGTCCTATAGGGTTCTGAGCTCCGGCTCGACGCACCTCCTACTTGGGTTCTGAGCTCCGGCTCGACGCACCCTCCACTCGGGTTCTGAGCTCCGACTCGACGCACCCCCTACTCGGGTTCCGAGCTCCGGCTCGAAGAATCCCAGCTTAGGTTCTCGAACTCCGGGCCAACGTCCGAGCTCCATGTCGAGGTACTCCAGCTTTCTTTCTTCCCTTTCGATCTCTCCTGGTGCCTGTCCTAAGTGTAAGCGCATTGCGCCCAGCCGACAAGTCGTCTACCCGCAAAGGAGGGGGGAGAAGGAGAGGGCAGGGAAATAATACGAATTCGTAAATGCCACAAGTAAGGCTTCGTTAGATGCATAGAACGTAAATAACATCTGTTACAAAATCAAGCCGGGAAGTAAGACTAGGAAAATTCATCATCTAAGCCAAGCTGGAATCAGAAGCCTTTTCGGTCTAGAAAGTTGTCCGGGCCCTTAAAGCCCCGTTCGGTTTGTGACTCCGTAGCCACGCGGCTGGACTTCTCTTTCTTCTTTCTCCTATTCTCTTCCCTCTTTAGAGCCCGGAAGGCTTTCTGATCTTCTTGGAGTTGAGCCCAGCTGCGTAGATCTTGATCTCCGAGCCGTAGTTCGTCGGGCTCGGTCTCCACATCAGACCAGTTCACTGGTTTGGGTGATGAGGATGGAGCTCGGGTTTTCTGTTCCTCTTCCTTGATTAAACCCAAGAGCTCATGAAGGATCTCGGGGACAGCGTGCCCATCGTCATTCTGAGGGATGATGAAGCGTGCAGGCCGGTCGGCCCTAAGAGCCTCGAAGACGGCCCATTGACACCGAAGGGTCTCGCCCTCGTCAAGAATCTCGATGTCAGAATCACAGGCAGTGCGAATGCCCTGGATGATTTCTAGAAAACAATTACTCTTTATTAATAAAGATTGTCAAGTTCCTATCTATTACAGGAGTCGCGATACTAAGGCCCTAAGGAGACTACACCTTTGGGTACGGTTGGGGTGCTGCGGCCAGGGGCTTCGAGGAAGATGAAGGCAAGCTTGAGCGAAGGGCCTCGTCTATCTAGGCCTTGACTACGTCAGGGCCCTCTACCTGCCAAGTCACCTGGAGGGCCCTCCAGGACTGCTCAACCGCCGGACTAGGGGAAAGAAGGTGGCTCCCCCAAAAGCGATGGGAGGGGAGCTCGAGGATGAAGGCAGGGAGCCCCCGGAAGCTTCCAATTGGTGGAGAATGCCGAGGGCAGCCACCCGGGCCGACACTTCCCCGTACCTTGATACGGTGAAGCTTATCTGCCGGACGGCGGCCTGGATGAACTTCAGCCAACGGCTAAGGGGCTCCCGGGTGACATCACAAGCCATACACCCAGTGCCGAAGCATGCCAAGACCCTTCGAAGGGACACCATGGTGTCAGCCGCCATCTTCTCCCACTGAGCCAGCGCCTCGGTCGCCGCTTCATTTCGGGCCAGGAGGTCCACCACGGTCCACTCGAGCTGGAGTACCAGGGCTCCGTGGACTTCCGTGACAGCCACCCTCTCCCGGAGCTCCTCTATTTTGGAGACCTGGGCCTGAAGCGCGAAGACCTCTACCTTGAGTTGGTCCACCTCCTCGGCCCGAGATTGGAGCCTCTCTACCTCCGCAGCTTGGGCCTAGAAGGCATTGACCTCTGCTTCGAGCTCATTCACTTCGGCCGCTCGAGCTCGAAGCCCATCCAGCTCAGCAACTTGGGCCTTGAGGGCACCAATCTCCGTGACCTAGGCCTGGAGCGCCCTGAGAGCGAAGGACCTCGACCTCTCACTCCAGCGCCCGGAGCTAGTCGATCTCAGCCGCGCGCTCCTGGACCATCCTCTCGGCAGCCTCAGCGCGCCCGGAGAGCTCTGAAGCATTGCTCTCGTGGCGGCTATGCTCGGAAAGCAGGGACATTAGTGAGCCCTGCGCCAGCGTGACTATCTGCGCATGAAACAACGAGTTAGAGCAGGGAAGGCTAGGGGCTTGTCCGAGAGGGTCTGAAGGTGTACCTGACTCACGGTGCTCTCAATAGCCCGGCCGAGACTGACACCGTCCAGTTGGCCAAGCTCCTCTTTCAGCCCGGTCCCTCTCAGGTGCAAGTAGGAGTCGTGGAGAGGAGTAGTCCTCACCGCGAAGTTTGGGCCCCCAACAGGAAAGGAACCAGAAGGGGCATGCTGGAGCGCGCGCGCCTTGGGTTGGTGGGCGGCCAGATCTCAGTCTCCCGAGCGGCCCCCTCTGGGGTCTCCTCCGAGGTTTCCTCCAGCTCCGCCTCGCCGCCTAGCCCCGGGGCATCCGCCACATCCACGGGAGCATCGGGCCTTGTGTCGGCGGCGCCCACGGAGTATACCGGTGATGGAGCCGGGACTCGGGCGGAAGTGCCTGCTTGAGAGGAGTAAGATTCAAGACCAAGGAGATTTGATACGTCAAGACAAGGAGCCAGAGTGAAGTTACGTACCATAGTCCGCAGTTTTAGCCGGGAGATCCAAAAGCCAGACTCCTCCGGGAGTGCCGGGCCGATAGAACAAGTCGTCCATCGAGTTCATCGGGGAGCCCGCCAACGCCGCAGCTAATTCAGCCTCGACATTGGCGCTCCCCTCGACAGCACCCAAGGGGTCGGCCAACCCTCCTCGGTCCAGGCTATCGGTTTCCCGGCTCCCACGGGAGTTGGCGGAAACCCCCTCTGATGCCAGACCACGAGGAGGGGTGGATTTAGGAGACGCCGTCACTCTAGTGCTCGGCACCTCTTGCCCAGCCCTTGGGGTAGGCGACTGTGGGCTCGGCGAGGCTAGTGCCCGTAGATCCGCAGCACAACCAGAGACCAGCTGTTCCAGACGAGTCGGACCTAGATCCACCAGGGAATCATCTGGCTCTGTCCCCGCCCCTTCGCTGGAATATGCCCATTAGGAGTGGGAGGCGGAGGAGTGAGCCGGGGAGATTCTCTTCGGACCCTTCACTGTCGTCTTCTTCTTCTTCGAGGGCCGCATGGGAGACAGCCCGGTGTCGAGGTCCGCTATCCTCTTCTTCGAAGGCGGGCAAAGGGCCTCCCTATCCGGGAGGGGCGGAGGAGGAAGCTCGAGTGCATCCCATACGCGGTTGAACTGCTCCCAAGACCCGACGAGTTCCATCCGACACTTATATTCGGCCAGAGTGGGGCCCCCAAGAATCAACTCGGCGAGTCAGGCCACCTCGTCCGTAGTCTTGGTGACGAGCGACCCTGCATTCAAGATTAGATGTCTTAGCCCTTCGAAACCTTGTGGTTGAATTGTGAAGCTTGAAGGGAAGCAAGGGGAACCGTAACTTAGCCGGTTGGAGAGCTCTGCCGGATGTGAGAAGAGACCGAACCAGCACTGGCTTCGATGGTCGTCTCCCTCCGAAACCAAATGTGGCATGGAGGCCCGGCGAGCCCGGAGTTCAATCCTACCCGGTCGTAGAACCAGTGGTGTATCCACTTGGAGTACCACCGCTCGTTGATGGCTTTCGCAGGAAAGGAATCGGCATACCTCTTCCGGAGCTAGAAATTAATGCTCCCGTAGGCTTGTACCAAGCCATCCTTCTTCTTCGGCTGGCAGAGGGCTTCATGCATCTGGGCGAAGACCTCCGCTTGACCCTCACAGCCCTCCATACGCATAGCCCACTAAAAAATGGAGAGGCGAGCCACGGCGTTCAGAGACAGTTGGGGGAGCTCAAGGTGGAAGGCGTCCAGAACCCCCGAAAGGAGCTCTGAGGCCAGGAACCCAAGCCCTGCATCAAAGAACGCCTCTAAGACGACGACTTCTCCTTCATGCGGCTCCGGGATAGACTCCGAGCCCGGCTTCCTGGCCTCCATGCCGGGACCAAGGAGGCCCCGGGTCGCAAACTCGATGGACCCAGCCGAGCACGCTGATGGCCCTAGCTCCAAGGTCTGCTCCCGAAATCTTTCTGAAGCCGGGAGCCATCGCCGCCGCTCCCGCCGCTGCCATCTTGCGCTGCAGGAAACGAGGATACACTGCTGCCGCAGGAGTGCCCCTTTCCACCATGGCTGGAGATGGTGGTGAAAGGAAGCTGGAAGTCTGAAGCTTGGAAGCAAAGCTTGAAGCTCTAAGGGCTGGGCAGGTGAGCAGGAGGGGTTCTTCCGGCCGGTAGGGGCTATTTATGCGCACGGGGCAGCCGCTTGGCTTGTTTGGTGCTCCGCCGGTTCGCATTCCCCCACGCGTCGCGCGCGCGTCGGCCGCGCGGACGCCGCATTAAAGTCCCGCCGGTCCACCTTTACCATGCGCTGGCCCCCGACGGTTCGAACGGAAGGCCTCGTCGGTTGAAGGCCCTACGCCCCATCCTAGAGGCATCGACGAGCCCCGAGGCAGGGATGCCTGGGGACCTCTGGAAGCTCTGAAGTTGACGAGAGGGGCCCCCGAGCAGAGAACCAGTGGGAGGTCGGAGCCAAGCCTCTGGAGGGTGCGAAGGTTCCAGGGCGCGACAGAGGTTCGGGGACAGGATCGCGATCACCTGCGTAGTGTCAGGCGATCGCTGCAACGCCCAACATGGTTGATACGCTGTTAGGGCTACACTTTGTGTCTGTACTATGTGGCTGCTACCCTTGTCTGTATTATAGGCTCGTGTCAGGCAGTGTAACGGTTAGGAGATTTTGGAAGTATTGGACCCCTCCTAGCTGGGTTCTTCTATAAATAATCCTATTCCCCTATTGTAAAGGACACGAGATCTAAGAATACAACTCGAGCTTAGCGCTCCATTACTCTCATTCCAAAACCTATTGGTTCAGTCCGCTGTCCCAACAGGACGGGACCTTGCTAGAGGAAGTCATGACCGATTAAGGTATGGAAAACCCTAACCATGCTTTGATACCACTTGTAGGACCGAGGGTAGTGGCCAGAGGTGGGTGAATGGGCGCCTAAAAAATTCTTTCGAATCAATGGCCTTTTCCCAACACCCAACGCACCTCAACAGATAGTCAGTGGAAACAAACAGATCAAAAACAGTGAAAATAATCTAGCCTAAAAACGACCGGTGTCCTAATCGAAAAGACACCCATAGAGTGTTCAAAGGCAAATTAAAATATCATTTAACTCACAGACATTTCAAACAGCAGAAATCAATTCATCAACAATACTTAGGCATTTAATCAGATAAAATAAAAGCAGATGATTAATTATGCTCACAAAATGTTCGAAATGCCCTAAGGATACGAAGATATATCAACAAACATTCATAGTGCAATCTGAAAATAAAGTGCTTACAACAACTTAATCTATCTAGAAAATTGATGCACGTGCACGAAAAATGAGGGAAGAGCATTTACTGTTCATGGTTGTCTCCTGTTCGAGTATATCGCCGAACATGTGGCTGCACAACGAAGAGAACTACTGCTGCTTCTTCTAGTTCTGCACAAGCAAGATAAAACATGCACAAGAAAATAGTAACATAAGCTTCCAAGCACTATGCTATGTAGAACTCAGCGAACAGGAATGAAAACAATCAATGCAAGAATTTAATTAACTAGCGTGGAAATCAATGAACAGAATACTACTTGTCGTGATGCATGAGCATAGAAATGGACATGTGGTGTGTTCCCTAGGCATCGGCAGGTGCCACGCTCTTAGCAGCCCCACGGTTCAGCAGTAGAGCCTGCGTGAGGCCTCCACGCCAACTTGTGCACGGCGTCCCTGGCGATGGGACTACGCTGCGCTTCTTAGGAAAGCCAGCCAGGCGATGGATCTTCTCCCCATGCGTTGAGCCTATAGCCTACAACAGCAACGCCTCAGGCGCCTGACCCATCGCCTCAGCAGCAGAGCCCACGTGAGGCCTCCACGCCAAAGTGATGCGCGCTATAGCCGCGTGTGCAGCACTTCGCACAGCCCTCACACGGGCTTCACCTGCCGTGTACTGCACGGCGCCACATGCACTCCACTGGCTAGAGAAGAGCACTGCGGCGGTGGTGGCTTGGACCAGAAAAGTGGCGGCGCAAGAGATGAACATGGGAAAAATCGAGAGAGGAAGGAAAACACCCAAAAGTTGAACTATGATTTTACGATTATAGTGAGTTAACCCTAACCCTAGGGGTTGGGGCCTATTTATAGGCAGCCCAATACACTAGATAAATACCAAAATACCGTTAGGGTTTTACTGACGCTGAAAATAAAATGGAAAAGACCACAATGCACTTAGGATTTTTACAGACTCAACCAACAAACCGTGGGCCTAAAAAGCAAAATGGTAAAATCCTAAACACAGATAACTTGTCCTAATGCGGAGCTTTCATAGCAGCTACGGCTTAGCTTCAGGACGGCTGGATCATGATTCAGCGGTCTAGATTGGGCGTCGGTTTTGCGCCAAAACTGACAAAGCGTCCACCATCTTTGCACTGGGTACCCGGATTGGGCCGGCCCCATTCCACGGCTCCCTCAGCCCGACAATCGCTAGCCGCCCATGTACCTGAGTCAATCCCGATCAATAGACCAGTGGATCCCCTACCGCTCCTAGCCCATGTACTCAGATTGGGCCGGCTCGACTCCGCTACCCCTCTTCCCGATAGTCGCTCGCCACCCGTGTACCTGAGTCACATGCGGCCCAGACACGACAGGTCTCATCTTCTCATCTCTTCTCACTTTGACCTCCGTGGACAATCACTCATCACTTTTAGAGCCATGAGGCCCATGATCTTCAACATGGCTCCTCAGAGGCCACCCTTCGCAGTAGTAGGATCCTCAATTGGAGTGTCTCGGAGCTCAATGACACCTTGCCTTCGCGACTGTAGGAGATGGGCGCGTTGGTACCCCGAAGAGGGGAGTCCGCACCCACCGAAGCGTAGAACCACTCCTGGTCCCACCTCGAATACCATCGGTTGTTGTCTGCCCTCGCTGGGAAGTCATTCAGGAATTCTTTGTGAACCTGGAAATTGGCACTCCCAAAGGCCAAGGCCCTCTCGACGCCATCTGGTCCCTCCCTCCGCTTCGGCTAGCAGCTTGTGTCGTGAAGGGCGACGAAGACATCTGCTCACCCTTCGCAGCTTCCGGACCTCATGGCCCACTCGAAGATCATGAGCCTCGCCACTGCATTCGGAGACAAGTGCGGGATCTCGAAGTTGTAAGCTTCTAACACGTCACTCAGCATGTCCACCGCTGGCAGCCTGAGTCCTGCCTCGAAGGCCTCGAACTCAACGACTTCGTCAGGCCGAAGCCTCGTGATTTTCTCTGACTCCTCAGGTACTCGAAGCCGGATGTCCTCAGAAATCTTCCCCTCGCAGATCTGCCGAATGAACTCCTCTATCAAAACCGAAGATCGTAGCTCCAAAGTTCACTCAAACTTATCTTACGGTGACTGGAGGTCGATCGGCTTGAGGCACCTCACCGCAGGCTTCGCCACAGTTGCCGCCACCGCTTGGGCTTGAACAGAGCTCGAGCTCCTACCCAAAGCCAAAGCCATCTTTGGCATATTTCAAAGGCCTTCTGCACGAAGGATGGTAAGGGGCATCGGATCGAAGGGCGCACAAAGTCGAAGGTGGAGAACAGAAAGCGAAGGTGGCTAGGAGCAATTACCGGAAGCAAATATAGGTGTGAGCTGCGTTGTGGTATATCAAGCCCCTTTTATAGGCGGTAAAAAGTGACTGCGCGCCGTGCAGCCAAGGGTTTTTCACCAGTTACCTGACCCCCGCAGTCTCTGGCCGCTGTGGCCATGGTGAAATTTGAAGCGAACCGTCGCGCCCCGCGTACTGTAATGGCTCAAATTTTGACCGTTGCGAAGCCGCTTGGGCTCCCCCAGGGTGTCCCATCCTCTCTGTACGAGCATTTATTGCCTGCGCAATTTGAAGCTAGCCTTCGTCCTAGGCCCCGAAGGCTTGTCAATCACGAAGCATCATTTTTTCAGTGTCATTTGCCCCAAGGCGCATGCACCCCTTCACTACGAAGTGCTCCGTGCGAGGGGCTATTGTTGGGGGAAATAGTTTTCCCTTAAACAGGGGTCAAATGACGTCAGCCTCTGAAGGCCTCAGGCTCGGAACACGATGGCTAGCAAAGCATAAAGACGAACTCTGGCCACCTCCGTTGAAGATTACTCCAAGTACAACCAAGATTTATCGCCCCCCTGGAGCCAAGCCTCTGGGACCCCTCCGAGTCCCCTCTAGAGACAAGCCTCCGAGACCCCTCCGGGTCACCTCAGGAGCCAAGCCCCTGGGACCCCTCCAGAGCCCTTTCATAGCCCTCTACGGAATATCTCAAAGTCCTCTCTGTGAGCCACTTCGGAGCCCTCTTTAGGTCCCCTTCGGAGTCTTCTTCGGAGCCCCTCCAATGAGCTCCGGCCGATACCCTCCAATAGGTACTCCGGTCCAGAAGAAATATCCCTATACCGCTATAGTATAAAAGCCATATCGGGGGCCCCAGCCGCTGGTATGTTGTATACCTACTCCAGAAGTGATGTATATCTACCACGTCTATAAAGTTATATGTACAGTAGCCTAGACTTTTCCCCTTTTACCCCTACGAAGCCTATGGCTTGTAGAGGCCAACTAGGTCTTTTCCTTTGGCCTGTGTGCCTATAAAAGCAAGGTCATGCCCTTGTAATAGAGACACACTCAGTTTTGCCTCTACTGAGTGTGTGTCTCAATTACAAGGGCATGGCCCTGCTTTTATAGGCACGCAGGCCAAAGGAAAAGACCCAGTAACTATTGTAACAATTGCATTAGTTACAAATAGGTTTCTATGAGATGGCGTATGGTGTATGGTATGAACCTCGAAGGGTTCTCATAGAGGGAGACATGGTTTATACTGGTTCGGGCCTCCCTAGAGGGATAATAAACCTACGTCCAATTTACAATGGATTTGGCATTGTTTTTCCTCTACGGAGCATGTGTCTCTATTACAAGGGATGACTCTGCTTTTATAGGCACATAGCCCCTTATTGTATTGAATAAGAATTTGGAAACAGTGGTTCGAAAATCGAGTAGATGGTTGTTACGGACCTCGTAGGTCTCTTTGAACCCATAGGTACGGAGTCCGTAAATGATAGCTTAGTAGTCTTTTTCGGATGTATTGTAATCTGATTATTTTGGTCGCTTTGGACCCTTTTACGGATGCTTTCAAGCCGATGGCTTAGAATCCGTATAATTTGGACTCCTTGGACTCTTTTTGCGGATACTTTCAAGCCGGTGGCTCGGAATCCGTTTTTCATGGTCTCCTCCGACTCTTTTTATCGATGCTTTCAAGCTGATTGCTCAGAATATGTATCATTTGGTCTCTTTGAACTCTTTTTATGAATGCTTTCAAGCTGGTGGTTTGGAGTCCATTTTTCATGGTACTTTCCCACCATGACGGATGCTTCGAGCCGATGGCTCGAAGTCCGTAGATTGGGATCAAATGAATAATACTTACCTCCGCAATCAGTTCCGTCCCTCTAGTGCATCCACTAGGAGTAGGAATCATCTTGAGAAGCATGCATTATTCGAACCATAAGCTTTATTCATTTAGAAAGGTGTTTACAGATCATTACAAGGAGCCCCTAAGCGAAGTATCGTTTAAGGTGCTCCAAACCTCCAAAAAGAAAAACTATTGAATTTGTACTCTTAGCAGGCATTACAATCGTTGTGCGTAACCATCTTCGCTTGAAAATCGATGGTGCTCACCCTCAAAGAGGGGCTAGGAGGTAATTAGACAATTTCGAAACAATTCACTTTATATTACTCAATAAATTATATTACATTATGAAAAATCAGTGTCTAAGCCAAGAAGAAAGCGAAGACCCCTTCGGTCCCCAGAGCTAGACTCGGAGTTAGTTCGAATTCGAAGGCGACTTGTCCCGGAGCCTAAAGTCTTCAAAACCTTTCATTTAATCTGTTTCCCCTTCATTGAAGCCCAGAAGTCTCGTTGTTCTTGCTGAAGCTCGGCCCAGGTCCGATGTCGTTCAGGGCTAGTCCTCGCTTGATCTTCGCTAGACCACTCTTCTTCGGACCAGTCAACGTCCTTCGAAGATGAAGATGCTATATTTACATCTACCTTTTCCCCTTCTCCTGCTTAATATAAGCTAATATTTCTTTATAGATCTTGGGTATAACCTCTCCATGGCTCCCTTGAGGAATTGAAAATCACGATGTCTGTGAGACCTTAAGACTTTGAAGGTAGCCCACTATTGATGGAACCATTCGTTAACTTCTAACACTTCGAGTTCATCATCCAAAAAAGTCGGAAATCCTCAAAACATTTCCAAATAAGTATTTTTATTCAAAATAAAGACGCAAACATGAGTTTTTACATAACGGATCCCTAAGGAGAACTAGACCTTCAGGTCCGAAGGAGACTTGCTGGTTGAAGGCAGCGCCCGCGCTTGCTTTTGATGATGGCCTTCATCGATCCATGCCTTCACAGCTGACCGGCCTACAACTCTCCAGGACGGCTGAAAAGCTTCCCAAGCTGCGACTACGTTAGGCGAAGGGGTCAATAGTTTGTCACCGCCAAAGCTATCGGGGGCTGCTCCTGGCTCCGGCGAAACAGAAAGTCCAATGTCCTCGAAGTAGCAAAGTTCTCCGAGAGCGGCTACTTGGCCAGAGATCTCTACGTACCGAGTACACGAAGTCTTCATCATCTTCGCTACTACTTGGATCATCTTCATTTTCCGCAGTAAGGAATCATTGGTTGATGAAGAGGAAGAGGAAGCGCAAGAAATCCCGAAATACTCTAAGACACCCCGAAGGACATCGATGGTTTCGGAGGCCACGCTGTCACACTTCGTTTGCTCCATGGCCAATGCCTCGCTCAAGACATTCATGTCATGGATTAAAGCGGAGAGCTCAGCCGTCTTCGTCATAAGGACAATTTTTTGCCCGAGCAACTTCCTCGCATCTTCAGCCAAGCATTGCTAATCTTCCCCAAGCTTTACAAGCTCAGCTCTAGAAGCTACCTGCTCCCTTCGAAGCCTTTTGACTTCGGTCTAGAGCACCATCCGCACGGCCTCAAGCTCCTCCTTCGCAGCCTCTAGTTTAGCTTTGGCGCTACGCTCTGGTTGAGCCATCTCCTCCAAGCTCGAAGCCCAGTTCTCGGAGTAAGCAAGACTACCTTGAAGAGTCGTCACCTTCCCCTTGAGCCTGTTGCACTCTCGCTCGTTGGAAACAGTAGCTGCTCGAGCTAGAATGACATTCTACAGAGGAAAAGAAAAGCAGTTTAAGTGAGTTATATATATGCTTCAGATAAAAATGACTTTTGTAGGTTCTTCATACCTGGTAAGCTGCCCGTTCGAGGACGATGTCAAGATCTGACCCTTCGGCCTCAACAAGGATGGAGACCAATTCAGTCTCCCCAACTTCGCGACTAGCCCGAGCCAAAGTCTCTCGCCAAGTCTGAAGCCCTGTCCTCCTTTCAAGAAACGGGGCCAAGAGTGGGATCCTTGTCAAGGTGCTCTGATCGTCGTCGCTGGGAGAAGGGCCGAAGCGCAGTGAAGCATCTTCGGAGGCTTCTGTCCACTGGCCTCCGTTAGCCGACTCTGACGGAGTCCACCCTAGAGCAGGAACATGCATTGGCCAACCTTTGCCTTTGCACTTTCCAAAACCCGTCTCTTGCTTCAGAGCCACCTCTAGTGCTGGAAATACCTCCGCCACAGTCGGCAATGGCACCGAAACTGCCTCAGGCTCCAAGACCACCTCCGTAGCAGAGATCACCTTTGCAGGAACTAATTCTGTGAAACACAAGGTATATGATATTATTTAAATGATGTAGGTAAAGGAAAAGGAATTTATGTTCAGTCGAGGCTTACCTACAACACCTTGTTGCCGTGTGAGCACCGGACTGCTCGGTGGCTCAAACATTTGGCCGAAGTCCTCTTCGGTCTCCGGAGTTCGAATCGAAGGAACAACTGCTGGAATTTCTTCGGTCGAAGCAACTATCATTTCGTCTAGAGCCGAGACCTCCGCAACTAGGGCTTGAACCCCTTTGGTCTCGACTCTGCCTTCGTCCAAAATATGGACGTTTGTCTGGCCATACGGAGCGGTTCCAGCATTCGTTTGCCCAGGATCACCCTCAACCATCGGCGCCACCTCCGCACTATCTTGGACGAAGGCCTTGGTTCCCATCCGAGACTCTTCGTCCTACCCCATAAGAAGAGCTTCGAACTCCTTCGCCATCTACAGGTCCGCATCATCTTCCTCTTCGGATTGCTCCAGCAATGAGATAGGAGACTTTGAAGTAGTAAGTGCCTTTGGTTTGCGGGCCTCCTTCTTTGTAGGCATCCTCACTGGTCCTGAAGACCCCCGCCTCGGCCTTCCTCTTCTTCGGATCTTGGTCTGGGGCAGACTAGTCTGGAAGGGTCGGAGGCTCAACTCTGAGTACACTCCATACTCGGTTGAACCGCTCCCATGTCCCCACCAACTTCATCCTCCCCTCATTTTCTACGGGTGTACGGGCTCCGAGGACCTTCTCCGCAGCCTGAACAATTTGTTCTGGAGTCAAAGTCATACGCAGGACTGAAAGATGAGATATCATTCGATTAAATTATTGAAATAAAATCAATATTTGTGTGTGAAACACCTTGATGCAGGATATGCAGAGAGCTTACCTACGGAGTTCGAAGGAATTTCCTAAAGTCCCCCCTCCGGGTTCTCTTCGAAGTTGATTGGTCAGGAGGCCATCAGAGGATGAATCTGAAGCCCGATGAATTCCTCCGCTAAGTTGTGCATGCTCATGTGATGACTCACGAAGTGTAGCAGCCCAAGGCAGGCCTATAGTTGGCTCGGATCAGGATGGATCTCCGCCTCCCTCCAGTACAAAATCTCTTCCAAGGGTCCCGCCAAGGCACAAGTTGACCCCACCTCCGCGTAGAACCAACGGAGGATCCAGGCGGAGTACCACCTATCATTGATGGCCTTCGCTAGGAACCGATGTTGGAACTCATCGCGGAGTTGAAAATTTATGCTCCCGAAGGCAATCACACTCTTCTCCCCTCCGAGTCCAGTGAATGTCTTCGGCTAGCATGAAGCTTTGTGAAGGGCAGCGAAGATCTCTGCCCTCCCCGCACACCCTTCGGCCCGCATGGCCCACTCAAAAATAGCCAGGCGGGCAATCGTGTTGGGAGAGAGTTGAGGGAGAGTTACATGGAACAAGTCCAGTCCCTCTGCCAAGAAATCCATAACGGGAGTCCCAGTCTAGCTTCGAAAAATGCTTTGAACACTACCACCTCTCCCGCCTTTGGCACTGGGATCACCTCCTTCCCGGGTTGGTGCACCCTCACTCTGGGCCCCATCATCCCAGTGACTACCGTGGCGATCATCTTCTTTGAGCAAGCTGATGCCCCCAAGCTATACGATTGGTCCGTATACTTGGCAGATGCCGGATGCCGGATGGAGATCATGAGGACCGGCTAGATGGGGGTTCTCTGATGGCCCCGCCGTCGTAGTCGGAACCATCACCTGTTGCCGAGCCAAGGTCGAAGCAGGAGCAGGGGCCATGTTGCTAGTCTTCGCCATCAGGGGAAACAAGAGGCTGGGAGTATGTGCTCAGGAAGAAGAAAGGCGATGTGTGAAAACAAGGGGTAAAGTGTCTAAAGTTAATTTTTACTTTCCTATTTATAGCACTCGAAATTCCTTGTACTATACATTACAAAGCGATGTTTGGTTTCTCTTTTTCGGTTTCGACGCTGTCATAACTTGAAGGATTGAATATCTGAGTATCCGATTATTCTGGTTGCTTCGGACTCATTTACGGATGCTTTCAAGCTGATGGCTCGGAATCCGTATAATTTGGTCTCCTTTGACTCTTTTTATGGATGATTTCAAGCCGGTGGCTCGGAATCAGATTTTCATGGTCTCCTCTGACTCTTTTTATGGATGCTTTCAAGTTGATTGCTCAGAATCCGTATCATTTGGTCTCTTTGGACTCTTTTTACGGATGCTTTCAAGCCGGTGGCTCAGAATTCGTTTTTCATGGTACTTTCCCACCTTGATGGATGCTTCGAGCCAATGGCTCGAAGTCCGTAAATTGGGTTCGAATGAATAATACTTACCGCCACAATCAGCTTCGTCCCCATAGTGTGTCCACTAGGAGTAGGAACCATAAGCTTTATTCATTTACAAAGGTGTTTACAAATCATTCAAGGAGCCCCTAAGCAAAGCATCGTTTAAGGTGCTCCACATGCCATGCATGCTTCAATTCCTCACCTTCTAAATTAACTAATTTAGAATATGTGGGGCGTCCAGAACGCCCATACTGCAGACGGGGTCAATTCTTCTACAAAATCAACCACCACTTGTGACTTGATTATTGTTCTTGCTTTGAAAGAGATACCAAAGGGAGCTAGCTCATCGGCCCACTTTCCAATTCTCCCTGTAAAATCCTTACTTCGGAGCATATCACCCAGAGGATAAGAAGTTGGTACAATTACATTATGTGCCAAAAAATACTGTCGTAACTTTCTCGAAGCCATTACTAGAGCATAGGTAAATTTCTCCATCTCTGAGTACTGAGTTTTTGCTCCGGATAAGGCTTCTGATATGATGTATATCGGATTATGTACCTACTTCCCATTAAAATCCATTTCTCGAACAAGGACAACATTGACAACGGAGCCTGTGGCTGCAAGATAGAGAAGAAGAGTTTCATCTATGAGGGTCACAATGAGTGTTGCAAAATTTCCGAGATAGTCCTTGATTTCATTGAAACTCTTCTGGCACTCCGGTGTCCATGCAAAATCTTTGTACCCTTTTAAGGCTTTAAATATTGGGAGGCTCCGTTCTGCGGACCTTGCCAAAAATATGCTAAGGGTCGTGAGGCGTCCAGCGAGCTGCTGGACTTGCTTCAAATTTTTCAGTGGAGCCATCCTTTGCAATGCACTTATCTGCATTAGGCTAGCTTCGATCCCCTGCTCGAAACTAAGTACCCTAGCAATTTCCCAGCTTGAGCCCCGAAGATACATTTTTCGGGGTTGAGGCGAACTCCACATGCTCGGATGCTCTCAAAAGTTTCTGCTAAGTCTAGACTATGTTGATGCTTTAAAGCACTCTTTATTACAATATCATCCATATAGGCCTCAACATTGCGACCTATCTAGTGACCTAGAGCCTTAGCAATTAACCTTGAAAAAGTTGCCCCGGCATTTCTTAAGCCAAAGGGCATTCTAACATAACAAAAGACTCCCAAAGGAGTTATAAAGCTTGTCTAGGCTTCGTCTTCGCGTTTTAACCATATTTGATGATATCCGGAATACTCGTCGAGGAAGCTTAAAAGCTCGGAGCCGGCAGTGGAGTCGACGAGTTGATCAATTCGGGGCATGGGGTAGGGGTCACGTGGGCATGCTTTATTCAGGGATGTGAAGTCAATGCACATGCACCAAGGGTTGTCAATGGATGGGAAGACGGAGTCATCGTCCACCAACACCTCTTCAAGTTATTACTCCGGTGTGGCCAATGGCCCGGTGGGGGATGGATCTTATTGGCCCCTTCCCAATGAGAAAGGGCAGTGTAAAATTTGCAGTGTAGTGATTGAGTATTTTTCTAGGTGGGTCGAAGCAGAACCCCTCACCGCTATCACTTAAAAGAATGTGCAAAAAGTTTTCTAGCAAAATATTATTTGTAGATTTAGAGTGCCTAGGCAGCTAACAATTGACAATGGCACTCAGTTTGATGTCGAACCTTTCAAAGAGTTCTACGAAGGTCTTGGTATTGAAATGTGCTTTGCAGCTGTCCGTTATCCACAATCGAATGGAGCCGTCGAGCGAGCTAATGGTAATATCCTGTCAGGCTTGAATTGAAGAATAGTAGGATTAGCGAACAGGCTATGGACCGAAGAACTTCCAAAGATTTTGTGGTCCATTCGGACCACTCAAGCAAGGTGATGAGAACATCTCTACCATTGATACAACAACAACGACAGCCCCTTCACCGCTTACACCTAAGCAAGGACCAATGACACGCACCCGTGCACGTGAACTTAATTATCAGGTGAACTTGTTCCTAGCTGTTCAAGTTAATTATTTTTCCAATGGGGTACTATTAAAGCCTTGTGATGACTTTATTATCCTTAAGTGTTTAGGAATTGAACCAGCTAGGAGTGGAAAAGGCAACAATGAAATAAATATTGCTACTCCCGAAGGAACTCTTGTAACTGCAAAAATCCAAGATTAAATGGAGCATATCTTTCAACTCCCAAGGTTGTTTAAAGCAAATAAGTACTTGTTGGAAAAGTCTCTTTGTCTACTTTCCAATGGATCAAGAATCAATGGCAGAAAACAGACGAAACGTCCAGAAACTACCGAAGAGCACTCGTGACTCCATCTCGAGTTTCTAGTTTTCCTTTTAAGCAAGTAGTAGCCACAAAAAGAACTCGGGTTTTGTTTGATGTAAGTAAGCTGCTGCTACTTCCTTGTAAACGCGTGTGTTGGCTAGACCACCGGATTACTTGAATCAAAACTCCATCTTCTATCAGATCCGTGAGTGTTTGCTTGTCATCTTGTTCTTGCTTGTTCTTTGATTGCTTGCCGGTTCAAGGTTGTTCTTGGTATGGCAAGAGAAGCAACAAATAGAGTCAGTGTAACTATCGCTAAGACGCAGCATCCTTGTGGTTGTTGTAGTCGGGTAGCACAACGTCAATCTCCACCCCCAAATCGTAGTTATCAGGAGACGGTGTACCTGTCGCTCAAGGCGCCACACCATCTTGGTTGTGGTAGTCAGGAAGCCAACGTCGGCCTCCACCAAATTCACCATATCCTTCATCTCTCATCGAAAGATCAGGCTCCCCCGTACCCGTCGGGTCCATTACAAGGTCCACAGGGTTCACCCCTTTTAGGTTACTATTCGGAGATGAAGCCATGATGCCGACGGTGCTCAAGGGAGGATCCCACCGCACCATCGAACCTAAGCTGGATAATGAAAGACAGACTTCGCTGGACTTAACTGAAGAAACAAGGCTTCGAGCTATTGCTAAGCTAACGAAGTATCATCATCATACGAAGACTTGGTATGACCCAAAAATAAAGCTTAACGAACTTAAGCCGGGCCATTTAGTATTGCGAAGCATTATTGCTCTGGTGAAATTAGGAAATAAATGGGAAGGACCATATATCATCCTGCGTTCTGGATGCTCCGTATCTTTTAAATTAGCTAATTTAGAAGGTGTGGAATTGAAGCATGCATGGCATGCGGAGCACCTTAAACGATACTTCACTTAGGGGCTCCTTGTAATGATTTGTAAACACCTTTCTAAATGAATAAAGCTTATGGTTCGAATAATACATGCTTCTCAAGATGATTCCAACTCCTAGTTGATGCACTAGGGGGATGGAGCTAATTGCGGAGGTAAGTATTATTCATTCGAACCCAATTTACGGACTTTGAGCCATCGGCTCGAAGCATCCGTCAAGGTGGGAAAGTACCATGACGAACAGATTCTGAGCCACCGTCTTGAAAGCATATGTAAAAAGAGTCCAAAGAGACCAAATTATATGGATTCCGAGCAATCAGCTTGAAAGCATCCGTAAAAAGAGTCGGAGGAGACCATGAAAAACGGATTCAGAGAAACCGTCTTGAAAGCATCCGTAAAAAGAGTCCAAGGAGACCAAATTATACGGATTCTGAGCTCCACATGCTCATAGGCTCTCAAAAGTTTCCGCTAAGTCTAGACAATGTTGGTGCTTTAAAGCACTCTTTATTACATTATCATCCATATAGGCCTCGACATTGTGACCTATCTAGTGACCTAGAGCCTTAGCAATTAACGTTGAAAAAGTTGCCTCGGCTTTTCTTAAGCCGAAGGGCATTCTAACATAACAAAAGACTCCCGAAGGAGTTATAAAGCTTGTCTTGGCATCGTCTCCGTGTTTTAACTATATTTGATGATATCTAGAGTACGCGTCGAGGAGCTTAAAAGCATGGAGCCGGTAGTGGAGTCAACGAGTTGATCAATGCGGGGCATGGGGTAGGGGTCACGTGGGATGATTTATCCAGGGATGTGAAATCAATGCACATGTGCCACTTGCTGGAGGCCTTTTTCTTGACAAAGACGGTGTTTGCTAACCACTCCGTGTGGGCCACCTCTCTAATGATCCCGGCTTTTAATAACTTCTCCACCTCCACTTTGGCAAGGTCCGCCCTTTCTATCGACAATTTGCGGAGCCCCTGGTGAATAGGTCGAACCCTTGGGTTGACGAGTATGCTATGATCGATAATGCTTTGGTTGACTCCAGGAATATCTTCATCAGATCAGGCAAATACATCTAGATTTTCTTTAACTACTTCTTCTAGTGAAGTGGCAATTTCCGGAGGTAGTTCCTTGCCAAACTGAATGGGATAGTCTTTGTCGTCCTTGACAGTGATCTTCATTATAATTTCACCTTTGGGTCTTGGCTTGAGGGAGGATATCTTCCAGGGCTCACTTGATTAGGAGGCATCCTTCGAATGATCATGTACATTATTTATCTACCTAGGATCAAGAGGTAGACCATGGTCGTACTCCGCTCTCCGCACCATAGCTAGGTCACCGAGGACTGTAAGCACTCCTCCTTGTGTGGGCATTTTCAGCAATAAATAATTATGATACGCCATATCTCCGAATTGATTTAGCATTCCCCTTCCAAACATAACATTATAAGTGTAAGGGGCATCGACGACGTCAAAAATCACCTCCTCCGATCTAGCTAGGAGCCCCTCTCTGAAGGCGACCATGAGGCCTATTTGGTCGACAACATCGAGAGGAGGGCTGTGAGGCCTTGAAGCGGATAAGATGTTGGAAGTAAATGCTTCAGCGGGATGCACAATTGGTTAAATGCCTCGATGAAGATAATATCTACGGAGCTTCTGCCATGAACCAGCTCTCTCCGGACCTCCGTTCCTACAATGTCAGCTGTAATAACAAGAGGGTCAACATGAGGGAATTTAATACCAGCTGCATCGGCTACGAAGAAGGATATGGGCACGTCAGACCACTCGTGCATTTAAGCAGCTAATGAGGAGGTCCCAATATGCCCTACTTCGCGAACATATTCTCTCCGTTGTCGTTTCAACTTGCCACCTAGGGTCCCTCCTCTGGAGATAGGGAGAACTACCCGTTTGCCGCTGTCTTATGTATCTTTTTGCTTTTGAGGTGGCATAACACTGGCCACCGAAGGCTATCTTGGGGCTTCGAAGCTGTCTACACGTCTGATGGTCTGCACCGGCTTCGGACGTGTCTCGGGAGGGGCTCAATCAATAGTGCCTTGACCGGAGCTCCTCTCGAGATACTCGCTCTGCAGAGCTAGTATAGACTTGCATGCGATGGTAGCATGGCTTCGGTTCTCACCATGTACACAGCAGAAGAAGGCCTAGCCTCAGCCAGCCGGCTTCCTTGATGGCCCACAGCTGCTGACCTTGCTTCCCTGAGCCTACGAATACTTAGGAGGCAATTTCAGAGCAGAAGGGTTAATGTTTAAAACCTCGGAGCAATGATGTTTTCGCACTCTGTGACTATCATTGTGATTATTCTCGAAGAGAGAGACTTGTGAAAAACTTAGGGGCTTCGGCTCAATCTTTGACTTCTTGAAGGAAGGTCGATGAGGACGAAGTAGTTCGTTGAAGCCATCCTTCTTCGGACTTTGTGTATTGCTCGAAGTAGGTCATCAATTGCGCTATTGAATATATATGCTTCCGATGAAGCTTTTTGAGGAGGCTCGCATTTGTGACACCTTCACGCGTCGCATCAACGACAGATGATGTAGATAGCCTCTTTATCTGTGACTTCGTATGAGTGAAGCGCTTGAAAAATTGCCGCAAAGTTTCTCCAGGTTGCTGCTTCACCTGAAAATGACTTCCAATAGACATAGGGGCACGAAGGTCCCTTGGAAATTACTCACAAACTTCTTCCTCAACTACTCCCAGGATTTAATCGATCCTGGTTTCAAAGACCAGAACCAACGTAGCGCAACTCCTTCGAGCGCAAGCGGGAAACACTTTTCCATTGTGTCTCGAACCCCTCTGCTGGCTTCAATTGCTAGAGCATAAAGCGGGAGAATTCTCCGAGATCTTCCTCTCCGGAGTACTTGCTTAACTTCGAAGTCCTAAACTTGGGGTCGAAGCGCACCCTTTGCAATTCTAGGTGTAGCGGAGATTCATCATCGAAAGAAGCATTCTCAATGCTTCTCTGAATCTCAAAGGCTTCATGATAATAGATAGGGTCGTCATCTTGAGGCACCTCCAAGATGATAGGGCTAGCCTGAGGGTAAAGCCTGTTGGCAGCTTCCTGCCTCCATCTTCCTACTTCGGCCTGAAGACGAGCCATCTAGGTCGCCACGTCATCAGGACGGTCTTCTTTTCCTCCGGAGGGGACCTCCGGGTCTTGAGAACTGAAGAAGTCAGTTAAGAGCACGGACGGAGCCGCAGGAGAGGCTCCGTCAGTTCGGAGCACGGATGGAGCTGCAAGAGAGGCTTCGTATGCTCGAGGAAGAATATTCATTTCAGGAGTTTGAGGTGGGGGGACCACGGTGGATCCTCCGACCTCGATGGTGTTCGAAGACCTCAAAGTAAATGAAGGATTGGTAGAGAACGATGTTTTTGTACTAGTTTACACATGGATGGGGCCAATGGTTGGCGTAAAAGATTATGCTAACAGGTTTAAAGCACTAGAAAGATTAACAAATGGAGTGTGTGTTTAAGAAGATTATTCCAAGCCTCCGAATAGGATAATAACTTGAGATAGTTCTAAGTGTGTATTGAATATATGAGTATCTGATACCCCTTATAGAGCGAAGAGCGGTATTTATAGACATAATACATAGGGAAAAGACTCCTTTACCCTCTAATTACAATCGACTAAAAAGATACTATTTAATATTCTTCGTAGGGTTAAAAGAGTAAAACACTAGTCTAATCAGTGAGAAGATAACCCTTCTGTCCTTGCTGGCGGTACCCCTTCGGGTAAAGAGCCTCTGGAAGGCTTCGTCACGCCAAAGCCTTGACAGAGGCCTTCGCTATGAAGAGCTACGAATACAACGAAGCCTTGATGCTTTTAGGATCGTCGAAGACCAACTCTTTAGACTTCGTTTCTTCTGCTTGTATTGAAGTGGATGATTTCTTGACCTCTGGAGGATGAAATATTTTCCCCCAACAGCGTTTAAAAGGCATATCAACACCGCATTTAACTCACATGCATTTCAAGCATCATAATTATAACCATCATAGGCATTTAACCAGACAAATAAATGTAGATGATAAATTGTGCTTACAGATGAAGCAAAATGCACTAAATATACAAAGATACATCAATAGCCAATCATAGTGCAATCTGAAATAAAATTCATGCAGTAATTAAATCTATCTAGAAAATTAATGCAAGTACACGCAAAACGAGGGAGGAAAATATTATTGTGCTATTGATGCCTCTTGTTCACATCCGCATACTATCAAACATCTGCCATGCGCTTCTAGTTTGACCCGGCATGCGTCCTGCTCAGCGCCAAAGTTGAACCAAGTGCTCCGGCTAGTTTTTAAGAGAAACAAAAAATTGGCTAAAGGAATCCAGCAGCCGCCACACATTATGTGCCGATTGCTCCGCCGCCGAGTTCTGTAGCCGAGTTCCTACGCCACGCGCTGGAATGCGCCCACCACTGGCGCCTCACAGCACCGAACGGCTCTAGTGACACGCTCTCAACTTCTCCACATGCCACGCGTGGCTGCTCTGCACCAACCGCTCCACATGCCGCCTTGAACCTTCCGCGCTGCCACAACGAAATAACACCACTCAACAGAAAACCAAATCCTGGCGATCCTTATGGCCGATGTGTGGAGAACTAAAAAGGCGGAGGAAATCAAATAGGAAGGGAATGGCAGGAGATTTCTATGGGTGTTTGGGAAAGTGAACTCTAATTTGTCATTGACTGAGTTGGTGAAACCCTAGGGGTACAAGCCCATTATACAGGCAATTCAAAAATGGAAAAGGCACATTTACCCCTAGGGTAAATTACACGCAGATGCAAAAATAAAATTGCAGGACCAACATGCAAAATAGTAAAATCCTATCAACAGATAGCTTGTCCTGACGCGGAGCTTTCGTAGCATCTTCGACTTCGCTTCAGGACTGTCGGATCTCTGATGAACGGTCTGGATAGGTGTGTCGGTTTTACGCTGAAACCGATAAAGCATCCGCTGTCTTCGCACCGGGTACCCGGATTGGGCCGGCCCGATTTCGTGACTCCCTCAGCACGATAATCACTCGCCACCCATTTACCTCTGTCAAACCGAGTCAACAGACCAGCGGATCCCCTACCGATCCTGGCCCATGTACCTGGTTGGGCCGGCCCAACTCCACGATCCCTCTGACCGGCAATCCCTCGCCGCCCGTGTACCTAAGTCACATGTGTCCCAAGACACGACAGGCCTCATCTCCTCTCTCTCTCTCTCTTCATCGTTGACTTCCGTTGACAATCACTCATCACTTCTAGAGCCATGAGGCCCATAATCTTTTCAACATGGCTCCTCATTCTCCCCCTTGATGAGTGCATTATCAACACCCTATTCATCAATGCTTCAGAACCTGCAAAACATGTGAAAACACGAAAAACAAAGCATGAGATAACAGAAACAAGAAAATAAAAAAGGTTTAACCTTAATGACCAAAAGTCAAACAAAAGCTAGAAACCGGTCATTATGGTTAAATAGAAAAGAAATCAACAAAAATTTCAAATAAAAACTCAAACGAGTGCAATCTCTGAATTATCAACAAGGATATCCAAAGAGTAAGGGTAAAAGAGACTAAAACTCCCGCTGAAACAAATCCCAGAGAAAGAAAAAACTGAATGAAAGCGTAAAGAAGAAATAAAATACTCAAAATATCCTAAAAAGGATACACAACACCCAAATCCCCTCGCAAACGCTCAAACGTAGACTGATTTAGGGGTTTGGTAAGAATGTCAGCCAACTGATGATGGGCATCAACATGAACAATGTCAATGACACCTTTCTTATATTGATCCCTCAAGAAGTGAAAGCGCACATCAATTTGTTTGGTTTTCAAATAAAGACATGGGTTTTCCCTACACTAATCACGTTGTTGCTATCACAAAAAAAAGACACTCTGATAGGGAAAGACAACCAAAAATCTTTCGAAGTGGAAATCATCCAAACCAACTGTGAGCAGCAGCTAGTAGCAGCTACATGCTGCACCTCTGTGGTAGAAAGTGTAACTCTAGATTACCTTCGAGAAGACCAAGAAACAAGCGAAGAACCGAGAAAATGGCAAGTACCGAAAATCGACTTGCGATCTAGCTGGCACCCACCAAAATTAACGTCAGAAAAGCCAGAAAACTCAAGAGATGATGATGCTAAATAGTAAAGACCGAGATCACACGCATAGGTAAGGTACCTAAAAATGCGCTTGACAGCCTGCCGATGAGATGCGCGTGGTGACGACTGGAAGCGTGCGTACAATCCCATGGCGAACTGAATGTTTGATCTCGTCGCTGTCAGGTACAACAACGATGTGATCATCTCTCGATACTCTCTCTCTCTCGTTGACCTTGACTCCACTATCGTCCTTGTACAAGCCCTCAGATTTACCCATGGGGGTCATCTAAGGCTTCAGCTCTCCACTGAAGTCGAACTTCTTTAGCATGTCCCGCGAGTACTTGCTATGGTGGATGAAGATGTCATCCTTTGTCTACTTGATCTAGAGCCCTAGGAAGTACTTGAGCTCACCCATGAGGTCTTCTCAAACTCGTTGTGGATCTGCTCTAAAAATTTGGACACAAGCTCATTAGTAGAACCACCAAAAATAATGTCATCCACGTAAATCAGAGCAATCAAGAAATCAGAGCAAACTCTTAGAAAGAAAAGAGTTTTGAACACATAACCCATCACAAAGCTATTCCCCAACAAAAACTGCTTTAAACGATCATACCAAGCCTTGGGGGCTTGCTTCAGACCACATAAAGCTTTCTGCAACTTAAACACATGTCGAGGAAACTTAGGGTTTCAAAACCGGGGGGATGCCTAACATAGACCTCCTCCTCTATGTACCCGTTCAGAAAAGCACTCTTTATATCCATGTGAAAAATCTTAAAACCTTTAGAAGCAGCAAATGTCAAAAGTATGCGAATGGACTCAAGACGGGCAATAGGGGCGAATGTCTCCTCAAAATTAATACCTTCTTTCTGGCAAAAACCCTGGGAACTAATCGAGCTTTGTTGCACACCACAACTCCATATTCACCTTGCTTGTTCTTAAACACCCACTTGGTGCCTATGGGGTTGCATCCTAGTGGCAGCTCAACTAGTGTCCAAACCCGATTGTGAACAAAATTTCCAAGCTCTTCTTGCATGGCATTTATCCAATTTGCATCAGATAAAGCATGAGAAATATCTCTAGGATAAAAGGTGTCAATAAAAGTAGACTCAACAAACACAATGAAAGAACCAGCGTGAGAACACAAAGATCTCGTAGTGAGATCACTAATGATGAGTTCTAAGGGGTGATCCTTGGTGATCAGATGTAACCTCACCGGAGTCAGCAGCTGGCACCTCTAGACATGACTGAGGGGGCTTGATCGAGGTGGAAGTAGTGATCAGAGGTCCACACTCATTCTCAGTCGAAGTCTCATAAGGTGTGGGGTCTGCAGGCTGTGTCATCATCACTAGAAAGCTCAAAAGAAGGAGTAAGCGAAGGTAAGGACTCATTAAAAGAAACCTCACACATCTCGACAAGCTGCTGGGACTCGAGGTTCCAAACACGGAAGCCTCGAGAATGCAAAGCATAACCAAGAAAGACTCCGTCCCAGCAACAAGAGTCAAATTTGTCCTAATGCCCTCCCTTCTTTAGCACAAAGCACTTGCAGCCAAACGCCCAAAAGTGGTTCACCTTGGGTTGTCTCCCAATCCGCAACTCATATGAAGTCTTACCTAAGTAAGCTCTAAGAAAAATGTGGTTGGCTAGATAGCAAGATGTGTTCATAGCTTCATCCCAAAAGCGCCTAGGAGTCCTATGTTCTTCGAGCATCGTCCTAGCCATCTCGACCACCGTGCGGTTCTTTTGTTCCACAACGTCATTCTGTGGGGTAGTGTAAGGGACAAAAAACTGTTGTTCAAGACACCGATCACTACAGAAGCTGACGAACTGAGAATTCTTGAACTCGAAACCATTGTCAGAGCGAATTGCTCGCGCTTGACCATTGTTCTCATTCTTTAGCTTCAGGATCAGGTCATTACAAACTAAAAAGCCTCATCCTTAGACTCCAAAAATAAAACCCATGAGAATCGAGAAAACTCGTCAACAATCACAAGTGCGTACCACTTCCCACCGGCTGAACGTACCTGAGCTGGACCAACAGTATCCATGTGTAACAGCTCTCATGGGTACGAAGTCATCATCTGAGTCACAGGTGCATGTGAAGAGGCAATGATCTTCCCATGATGACAGGGATGACAAACTAGATCCTTATATATCCATCTTAAGCTTGGGCAATCCTCGGATGAGGTCCATAGGACTCAATCTGACTAGCAGATCAAAGCTCAAATGACCTAACCTCCTATGCCACCTCCAGAGCTCCGAGGAGATTCCAGCAGTCAAAAAACAAGAAGAGCCAAAAGAACTAGAGAAATCAATCCGAAAAACCTTACCGAATGATAAGATCCGGCAAACCAAAGATCCTCTAGAATCAACAATATAAGACATGCCCTTCTTAAAACGAACCTCTAAACCGTCCTCAAGAATTTGCGAAACATAAACCAAATTAAAACCCAAATTTCCAACCAAAATAACATTCTTCAAGGAGAAATGTTCAGACATTCGAATTGAGCAAAAATCATGTACCTTCCCTTGACCATTGTTCCTGGACGTGATGTACTCCTTGGAGCTCGGGGAAGTGAGGCTGGAGAACCATCTGCGATGTCCCGTCATGTGGTGAGAGCATCCCGAATCCATGATCCATATGTCCTCCAGCCCTCGATCCTATAAGATCAATTGTCATAAGGGGGAACAAATGGTTCGACACTAGGTTATCAAAAGAGCTAAAACCAGTGTCTATACCAAAGTGCAGCTCAATGTGTGGTCCTCTGTTCTGCCTAGAGTCACGGTGACGAGGTCCAAAGCCGTATCCAGAATGACCTAGAGCTCGGCCGGAGCGAAAACCATCCTACGGAGAATGGGCACAAAAGTCATCTCCTCTACCACCACCTACATGATGCGCCCTGGCCTCTAGCCTCTCTCCGCATCTAGGGACTGTCTATCTACCACCCTACTGGTAGAACTACTCCTGCCCACCTAAATCTCTCTCTACTCTCTCAACATGTTTCCTCCTGAAGCAAAACTCCACAAGATGCCCTTATCTCTTACAGAACTCACAGTGATAGGTAGGATTCTTGGGATGTGGTTGAGGCTTGGGTTTCTTGGGCTTAGTGGTGTTGGGTGTTGACTCTTTGGCATGAGAGGGTCCTGGTAGAGAGTCAAGAGAAGTTTGGTGGTGCTTGGGCTTCGGGATCCAGATAGGCTTCTTCGGTGGAGCTTTAGGTTGTTCTTGGAACATTCCATCCTTGGGCTGACTGACCTGAAAAGACTCAGTATAGTGAGTTTTGGGATATCTCTGTTCTAGAGTATCTTACTCCACTCCACTGCATGGCTCAGGGCACTCTTAAAGTCAGCCTTGGTGTAGGTGTAACCTACTCCAAACCCATCCTGCCTCTTGAACTACTAGATCATCATGCCGAGATGAGGCTATATGGCACGCACCCAACTCAGGATCTGATGGAGGTAAGAGTTCTCATTCTGAGCATCAACTAGCTCCTCTCTCAACGATGCTAGCACCTCCACCTGAGACAAGCAGATCTCACACTCTCCATCAAATTAAATAGACTTCTTAGTTTTTCAGCTTGATTAGATCCAACTTCAGAGATAAGCAGTTCTCCCAAATAGTGGGTGGAATTGACAATGTCTCAAGGTCAAGCTTAGTATGCTCCTAATCAGCTCTAACTCTCTCTAACTCGCCCAACTGCTCATCGCCCTTTGCTCTCAGCTCAACTAAATTAGATAAGTGGGATGGGCAATCTCTATAGGGCACGACAACTAAGGCATGAGCATCTCTCAGCTCGAACTGAGCTCTTTCAAGCTCAGTGGGCAAAGCGTCTCTCCCATCTACCCTCTCAATGTACCTGGACTTTAGTTTAGTCAGGTGGCATAGCAACACCTCGTAGTTAGGGCACTCACTGCTCTCACCCAAGCAAGGGAAAGAAGATAGACTCTTAATATTGCTATTGGCCATAGCAAGCTCACTTTCAAGCTCATGTATCCTATTCTTAGCCTCTCTAAGCATTTTTTCTCGATATTTCAACTCCTGACAGTTCTCTTCGAGTAGTTTGATGACTTTACGTACATAGGAAGATACCTTCTCATCATCGTCATCGGAGTTATTGAAGGAACCCTTATCTTCTTTATCCCCAAGAGCCATTGAGCAGATGCTCTTATAGGATATTCAGTTGTGGTGGGAGTGAGTCTTTGGCTTGTCCCCAAAGGACATGAAGAAGAGGCCCACTAGATCATCCTTGTCCTTCCCCTTCTTGATCATGATACCCTCATCACTTGAGCTTGATGAAGAGGAAGAAGAGGATGATCTCTTGGAGTAGCTTCTCTCCATCTCGGTGAAGAAGACCTTGTCTCGCTTCTTGTTCTCACGTCAGTAGTCCTTCAGGGCCTTCCAAAAGAACTTCATTTTGGGCTTTCCCTTGGTGAAGGTGGATCTATCGTGCTTGTTGGAGTCGTAGGAGCCACCACCGGTGCCCTTCTTGTGTTTGTTCCCCTTGAGGCAGTCGGTGATGAAATGACTTGGATCACCGCACTCAAAGCAACCATGTTTTGTGCCAGGTCATTTGAACATTATCTTATCATAGACACGACAAACACAGCTATTGAACAAACACATGTCATCATCTCCTAATAGATCCAACTGGTCCTCACATATAGACATCAAGGAGGATAAAGCACAACTCAGGGAAGCAGGATCAATAGAAGGTGTCGCAAGGGCCATGGTTTTTGAGCCAGAACCAGTGAGATTTGATATCAACTAGATATCAACCTCTGAGGCCTTGAGCATACTAAAAAGCTCTGTGACAATCAAGCTATCATATGAAGCACTCGCAACAATAGAGGATACCTTGATCTCCCAGATCTTAGGGTCTAGTGTATGAAGAACCTTGAGCGCCTGTTCATGATCTAAGACCAGCTGATCACGATCGACCTTGTTGGCCCGAAGTTTGTTAATGATCGACTGAAAGCGATCAAACAAAGCCTCGGTAGTCTCTCCTAGCTTCTGTGAGAAGTTTTCATACTCACGCCGGTAGGTCTAATAGAGCCTAGCCTTGACTTAAGTGTTCCTCTCATGGTGTGCCTAGAGGGTAGCCGAGATCTCTTGAGCAGTGTCGAGATTGCTAACACGCTCAAACTCGTTGGGACCTAAACTAGAAAACAGTTGTTCACTTCCTTGTTATTCAGGTCATGTAGAGTGACTATCTCAGGGGTAGTACACTGTGCAGCCGGAAGCACAATGAACGTGGCATGAAAACGAATGTCCCATATCCTTGAGCTCTGGCTCAATAGATAGGCTCGCATGTGAGTCTTCCAATAGTTGTAGCCAAAGACCTCAAGGACGAAACCTTGCTAGAAGAAGTCATGATCACTACCTTGGATTAGAACCGGTTAAGGTATGGAAAAACCCTAACCCTCCTCTCATACCACGTGTAGGACCGAGAGTAGCGACTAGAGAGGGGTGAATGGGTGCCTCCAAAATTCTTTCGAATTAATGGCCTTCTCACAACACCCAATGCACCTCAACAGATAACTAAAATCTCAGACCAAAATACACATATGAAATAGCGCTATCACTCTCCTATCAAATATGATATGATGCAACAGTGTGAGAGAACATAAGCACTAAAAATAATCTAGCCTAAAAATGATAGGTGTCCTAATCAAAAAGACACCGCAAAAGTGTTTAAAAGGCAGATCAACACCACATTTAACTCACAGACATTTCAACCATCATAAGTATAACCATCACAGGGATTTAACCAGACAAAATAAATGTAGATGATAAATTGTGCTTACAGATGAATCAAAATGCACTAAAGATATAGAGATACATCAATATCCAATCATACAGTAATTAAATCTATCTAGAAACTTAATGCAAGAGCATGCAAAATGAGGGAGGAAAATATTACTGCGCTATTGATGTCTCCTGTTCACATACGCATACTATGAAACATATGCCATGCGCTTCTGCTTTGACCCAGCGTGTGTCCTACTCAGCACCAAAGATGAATCGAGTGCTCCAGCTAGTTTTTAAGAGAAACAAAAAACCAGATGAAGGAATCCGGCAGCCGCCATACACTCTATGATGATTGCCCCGCAGCCGAGTGTTGTAGCCGAGTTCCTACGCCACACGCCTAGATGCGCCCTCCTCTGGCGCATCACAGCACTGAATAGCTCTAGCGCCATGCGCTCAACTTTTCTACATGCCACACGTAGCTGCTCTGCACAAGACGCTTCACACGCCACCTTGAACCTTCCGCACCACCGCAACGAATCAACACCACTCAGCAGAAAATCAAATCCTGGTGATGTTGATGGCTAATGTGTGTTGAACAGAAATTGCGGAGGGAATCAAATAGGAAGGGAACAACAAGAGATTTCCGTGGGTATTTGGGAAAGTGAACTCTAATTTGTCATTGAGTGAGTTGGTGAAACCTTAGGGGAACAAGACCATTATATAGGAAATTCAAAAAAATGGAAAAGACACATTTACCCCTAGGGTAAATTACACATAGATGCAAAAATAAAATTGTGGCCCAACGAGAAAAATAGCAAAATCCAATCTACAGATAGCTTATCCTGACGTAGAGCTTTCGTAGCAGCTACGGCTTCGCTTCATGAACGTCGGATCTCCGATGAACGTCTGGATAGGTGCGTCGATTTTAAGTCAAAAGCAATAAAGCGTCTGCTGTCTCCACACCAGGTAACCGTATTGGGCTAGCCTGATTCTGTAGATCCCTCAGCCCGACATTCGCTTGTCGCCCGTGTACCTGAGTCAAACCCGGTCAATAGACTAACAGATTTGTTGCTGGTCCAGGCCCATGTACCTAGATTGGGCCACCCCGACTCCGTGGCCGCTCTGCCTAGTAGTCGCCCACCGCTAGTGTTGCCGTAAAAGATTACGCCAATAGGTTCTCTAAGATTAAGAACTCATAGATAGTGGATTTGTGCTGAGAACTATCTCAAGCCTCCGAACGGGATAATAGCTTAAGTAGTCCGAAATTGTGTATTGAATAGCTGAGTATTCGATGCCTATTACAGGGTAAGAAGGAGGGTATTATAGGCAAAAAGTCTAAGTAAAAGACCTATTTACCCCTTAATTACAACCTACATAGTGGAAACTATTCGGTACCCCGAATAGGGTTAAAATGGTAAAATCTACCCGGAGTAGGAAGATAAGGCAAACATCTTATCAGTCTTGTTGTTTCCCACTAGAGCTTCATAGCCTGCAGAGGGTACCTTCGAATTGTAAGCCGAAGCACCTTTTGGCTTAGAAACTTCACCACCTTCGGGCATAAGCACAAGCTTCGAAGCCGATAAGTTATCTTTGACTGTTAATCTCTAAAGTCCTGAGGGTGAAGTATTTTCCCCCAATAGTAGCCCCTCGAATACACTTCTCCGATTTTAACCTGTATAGTAGGAAAGCAGTATACGCAAGGAATATTTTCATATTCAGATACTTTAGAGAAATTTGAAGGTGTTACAGCTATTTGAAGGGTATTTGACCCTGAAGTATTCTCGATGAAAGCCTCAAACTAGGACTGTTGTGTGAACACTTCATAGGAGAGAGAACCGTTGCAGAGGTAATACGTCGTGAAGAGCCGTTAATTTGGAGTCGTTAATCTTCAAGTAGCTGTTATGCTCTCGAAAAGGTAACGGTCGAAATTTTACCGTGGATTCACACTGTTTCACTTCATGGGCCCACTTGCCAGCAACGAAAGTCGAACCTGCAATGTGAATGCAATTGAAGCGCAACAGCTAATGGGAGGCTATAAAGGGGAATCGGAATCCGCCAAAAACATTTATCGTGCTTGACTCCTGAAACTTACTTTCTTCAACCTCCAAATCTCCCAACTTCCTGAGCGATTGAGCCATGGCGAGGACCAGCCACACCATGCCGATGGCAGCAAGTACTTTGGCACAGAGGCAAGCTTGGGCGGCTTCGGCGGCAGCGGCAATGGCGGGGGCTCCAGGAGACTTTTGGCCCAAGAATCCTCGAGAGCTCCGCCCTCCATCCAAGAAGAAGATCCCCCAAAGCTTCCTTATCGGCCAATCTACAAGCACCATAGAGTCCATCGAGGAGGCAGTGGCCGGGAAGCTAGGACCCGGACTGAGGACTCGGGTCCCCGGAACAGAGTCGACCCCAAGGCCATGAAGCAGAGAAGTAGTAGTCTTCGAAGCATTCTTCGAAGCTGGTCTTGGGCTCCCTGCCATCAATTTTTTATCAGAGGTATTGGAAATGTTCCACATTACCTTGCATCAACTGTCCCCCAATGCCATTACACGGTTGGCTATTTCGAATGGGCACTTCAAGCTGAAGGATGTGGAGGACAATCGAAGGTCTTCGCCGCCACCCATGAAGCCATCTGCCAGTCGAAGCCACGAGATGGCCCTGGAGACACCAAGGTGATAACAGCCGTCGGAAGCGTTAACTTCTAGCTACGGAAGGAGCACGCCCAGCACTTTCCGGCGAAGGCCATCAACGATCGATGGTACACCAACTGGTTCTACGCCAAGGTTGGAGAAGACTCCTACTTTGCGGGGCCTCTTCAAGAAATCTGGTTCCAGAAGGAGGCAGAAGTCACTCTGAACCCGAGCCTGCTCTCAACGAGGCTGGGGTTACTTACTATGATCAGCCGCATGAGCATGCAGGACCTAGCCGAAGAGTTCATTGTGCTCCAGATTCCACCTCTCGGAGCCGACTAGACGATAGCGTTCCAAAGCGCTTCAGAGGGTGAGCTTCGAAGTCTAGGTAAGCCTTCGATTCTCCTGTAGTAATATGTTAGAAGAGAAATAACATACTTATAATATGCTACCTTTTTTCAGCGACTCCTCTAACGCTAGCTCCGGAGCAGATAGCGAGAGCCACCGAACGGGTGCTCGGAGCCCCTACGGTGGCTGAAAGACAGAAGAGAATAGAGCTGGTAGGAAGTTGGGAACGCTTCAACAGAGTGTGGAGGGCCCTCGGAATGGTGCCTCCACCTCTGCCAGACTTCAACCAGGCCGGAGCGGCCCCTCAGAAAAGGAAAGCCACCACCGAGCCCTCGAAGAAAGCCGGCAAGACTCCAATCAGGAAGGGGAAAAAGTAGCAAAACCTCCTCCTCAGCTGAATCCGGCTTCCTCTGCTTCATCACTGGGCATTCGGAGCTCATCCTCGGAGGACTCTGGGAACAAAGGCTCCGATGTCCAAATGGGAAAAGCCCTCGAGATTATCTTCTCGATGACAGCAAAGATGAAGCAGTGGACACCAGAGTTCCCGCTCAAGATACTGCGAAGGCAGACACAAGCGTGCTCTCCTGCGCCAGCCGTTGGGAGTTCGAAGTTGGAAACGGTTTCCCCAACTCACCCGTGGCGGGGGTGATAATGATGGAGGTCGAGACGCCTGCAGCAGCTACACCAGAGAGGACTTCGGGGGACGACCTCAACGAATACCTCCGGTTGTACGAGGTCCTAGAGGACCCTACAATTTTACCTCAAGGCACCAATGAAGGTACACTTCGAAGCCTTTGCCTTTATCATTTCCTGTGATAGTTATTACCCGCAAATATTCATTGAGTACCTTAATGTTGTAGGTGCATCAAAGAGTATCGCAGCTCCGGCCATAGATGGAGCTCCAGCTTCTCCCAGAGTTGCAGCTCCGATGGACACAGTGGCTCCAACAACTTGAGCCATCTCCGGCGAAGCGGTTCCACCTGAGGGGACACCGGTCGAGGGAGGATCTACCTCCACCGAAGTCGCTCCTCCGGCCTTCGTACCAGGAAGGGGAAAAAGCATGATGAGCCTTGGACTCCCTCCTGCCCCGATGATGATGCCTTCTTCTAATGACCCCTCGGCAAGTAACTCGGAGGAGGAGGCGACCGCAGATGACTGCCAAGCTTTGTCCTGGCTCCCTTCTTGGAGCAACGAACGGGCCTCCGAGTGCTTCTGGAGCCCTTGGCGGAGAAAGGCCAAGAAGTCATAAACTCCGACTTGGTCTCCGTCTTGAGTGAGGCCAGAGCCCCGGAGCTTAATCTAGCCCTCGAAAGGGCTGCCCTTCAGGTATACAAAGTACCACAAGTTCCTTTAATTAATAAATGGAACTACTTAGTACTTACTTTCTCTTTTGCAGCAATTTGTCCTTGCTAGAGCGGCAGCGACTTCCAACGAAGTCGAAACCAATCGGCTTAAGAGGAAGGTTACTACCCTCCAGTCCACACTCAAAAGCTCCGAAGACAAAACACTTTGACTAGAGGAAGAGCTCCTTGAAGAATGGAGGGCTAGGGCCACCACCGATGAAGCCCTCCAGATCGAACGGCAGAGCAACAGTACACTTCAAACTTCGCCCCAAATAATGTACAGGATCATTCGGAGGATACCTCCGCATCAAATGACCCCTCGAAGATCTACTCCCTCAAGCCAAGCCCCGAAGGTGAAATTGTAACGAAGATCATTCTTAAGGATGATAAAGACTATCCCATTCAGTTTGGCAAGGAATTGCCTCCGGAAATTGCCACTTCGCTGGAAGAAGTAGTTAAAGAGAATCTGGATGTCTTTGCCTGGTCTGACGAAGATATTCCTAGAGTTGACTGAAGAATTATTGAGCACAACCTGCTCGTCAACCCAAGGGTCCGACCTGTCCATCAGGGGCTCCACAAGTTGTCGGCAGAAAGAGCATATCTTGCCAAAGCAGAGGTTGAAAAGTTATTAAAGGTTGTGGTCATTAGAGAGGTGGCCCACGCGGAGTGGTTAGCTAACCCCGTCTTTGTTAAGAAGAAGGCCTCCGACAAAGTGGCGCATGTGCATTTAAAGGGATTTCTATCCGGAGCATCCCACGAGCTGATAACTTGCAAGAAGACGTCTTGGCTAAAGCTACACCCGGAGCCCTAGACATCACTGAAGGGACCTTTTATGAAGAGCTTGCTTCCTCTTTGGTGCCACAAGTCCCTCCTGCTGAGGTACTTTGCATACCAAGCAATGATTGGCAGAGCCCAATTATGGATTTATTGCAAGACGAAGCTAATTTGCTTGAAGGCCCAAAGCTATCAAGATTACAGTTGAGGGTCCATAACTATCATATTATCAACGATATTTTATACATGGCCAGACTCTATTCTCCCCTGCTCCGATGTATCTCTCAAGCCAAAGGCCAAGACATACTCAGAGAAATTCATGACGTCCTATGTGGTAGCCATCTGCCCCTCAGCCATTAGCACGCAAAACACTTCGCTAGGGCTCTATTTCCTACTATAGTAGCAGATGCGGAGGCATTAGTCTGCACTTGTCAGGGTTGTCAATGGATGGGAAGAAGGAGTCATCGTTTACCAACACCTCTTCAAGTTATAACTCCGGTTTGGCCAATGGCTCCATGGTGAATGGATCTCATTGGCCCCTTCCCAATGGAAAAAGGCAGCCTGAAATTTGCAGTGGTAGCAATTGAATATTTTTCTAAGTGGGTTGAAGCCGAACCCCTAACTGCTATCACTTCCAACAAGGTGCAAAAATTCTTCTGGAAAAATATTATTTGTAGATTCGGAGTGCCTAAGAAGCTGACAATTGACAATGGCACTCAGTTCGATGCCAAACCTTTCAAAGAGTTCTGCGAAGGTCTTGGTATCCAAATGTGATTTTGCAGCTGTCCGTCATCCCCAATCCAATGAGCCGTGGAGCGAGCCAATTTTAATATCTTGTCAGGCTTAAATCGAAGGATAGTAGGATTGGCCAAGGGGCTATGGACCGACGAACTTCCGAAGATTAGGGTTCACACCTTTCTGGTTATTATTCGGAGTTGAAGCCATGATGCTGACGGAGCTCAAAGGACGTTCCCTCCGCACCATCGAACCAAAAAATAACAATGAAAGACCCACTTCGCTGGACTTGACTGAAGAAACAAGTCATCGAGCTGTTGCTAACCTAATGAAGTATTAACATCAGACGAAGACTTGGTATGACCCAAAAATAAAGCTTAACGAACTTAAGCCGGGCCATCTAGTATTGCAAAGCATAATTGCTTTGGGAAAAATTAGGAAATAAATGGGAAGGACCATACATCATCTTGTGTTCAGGACACCCCGGATCTTTTAAATTAGCTAATTTAGATGGTGAGGAATTAAAAACATGCATGGCATGCGGAGCACCTTAAACATTACTTCACTTTAGGGGCTCCTTATAACAGATTGTAAACACCTTTCTAAATGAATAAAGCTTATGGTTCGAATAATGCGTGCTTCTCATGATGATTTCTACTCCTAGTGGACACACTAGGAGAACGGAGCAAATTGTGGAGGTAAGTATTATTCATATGAACCCAATAAATAGACTTCGAGCCACCGGCTCGAAGCATCCGTCAAGGTGGGAAAGTTTCATAAAACGGATTATGAAGCCATCGGCTTGAACGCATCCATAAAAGAGTCCAAGGCGGACCAAAACACACGAATTCTGAGCCATCGGCTTGAATGCATCCGTAAAATGAGTTGGAGGTGACCATAAAAACGAATTTTGAGCCATTGGCTTGAATGCATCCGTAAAAAGAGTCGAAGGCGACCAAAATACACGAATTCTGAGCCATTTGCTTGAAAGCATCCGTAAAAGAGTCCAAAGTGACCAAAACAATCGGATTCCAATACATCCGAAAAAGAGTACTAAGCTACCACTTATGGACTCCAAACCTATAGGTTCCAAGAGCCCTACGAGCTCCATAACGACCATCTATTCAGATTTCAAACCATTGGATCCAAATTCTTTATCAATACAATAAGGGGCTCTGAGCCTCCAAAATCAAAAAACCTTATTGAAAGTGTACTCTTGGCTGGCATGACAATCGTTGTGTGCGACTGTCTTCGCTTGATAATCGAAGGCGCTCACCCGCAAAGATGGGCTAGGAGGTAAAGGCACAATTTTGAAGCATTTCAATTTATATTACTCAATCAATTATATTACATTATGAAAAATCAGTGTCTAAGCCAAGAGAAAATGAAGACCCCTTCGGTCCCCAGACTAGATTCGAAGTTAGCCCAACTTCAAGGGCGACTTGTTCCTCAGCTCGAGTCTTCAGAACTTTACATTTGATCTGCTTCCCCTTTCTTTGAAGCCCAGAAATATTTTTGATCTTGCTGATGCTCGGCCCAGGTCCAAAGTCGTTTGGGGATATTCTTCGCTTGATCTTCGCTAGACCACTCCTCTACGGACCAATCAACGTCCTCCGAAGATTAAGATGCTAAATTTACAACCTCTTTTTCCCCCTTTTCCTCCATAATATAAGCTAATACTTCATTACAAATTTCAGGGTATAACCTCTCCATGGCTCCCTCGAGGAATTGAAAATCAAGGATGCCTGTGACGCCTTAAGGCTTCGAAGGTAGCCCACTATTGACGGAGCCCTTCGTTAACTTCTATACTTCGAGTACATCATCAAAAAACATGGAAATCCTAAAAACATTCCAAATAAGTCTTTTTCATTCAAAAGAAAGACATAAACACAAGTTTTTTACATAATCGAACCCTAAGGAGAGCTAGACCTTCGGGTCCGGAGGGGGCATGCTAGTCGAAGGCAGCGTCCGTGCTTGCTTTTGACGGTGGCCTTCATCGTAAACATCTTCACCGCCATCCGGCCATCGGCTTTCTAGGAAGCTTGAAAAGCCTCCCAAGCCGTGATGACGTTGGGTGAAGGGGTCAATAGCCGGGCATTGCCAAAGCTGACGGGGCTACTCCGGGGTCTGGCAAAACTAAAATCCCAATGTCTTCGAAGTGGAAAAGTACTCCGAGAGCGGCTTAGTTGTCCAGAGATTTCTCCGTACCGAGTACCCGAAGTCTTCATCGTCTTCGCCGCTGCTTGGATCATCATAAATTTCTGAGTCAAGGTATCATTGGCCAACGATGAAGAGGCGCAAGAAGTCCCAAATATTCCAAGACGCCTAGAAGGACGTCCATAGTCTCGGAGGCCACACTGTCATACTTTGCTTTTTCTGCATTCAAGGCCTCAGCCGAGCACTGCATGTCATGGATCAAAGTGGAGAGCTCAGTCGTCTTGTCATATGGATAGTCTTCTGCCTAAGAAGCACCCTTACATTGTCAACCAAGCATTGCTGCTCTTCCCGAAGCCTTATAGCCTCAGCTCCGGAGGCTGCTTGCTCCTCTCGAAGCCTTTCGACTTCAGTTCAGAGCACCACCAGCTCAGCCGCAAGCTCTTCCTTCGCAGCCTCCAGCTTCACTTTTGTGCTCTGCTCTATGTGAGCTATCTCCTCCAAGCTCGAAGCCCGGCTCTCGGAGTTAGCAATGCTCTCTTGGAGATCCATCACCTTCTCTTTGAGCCGATTACATTCGCGCTCATTGGAAACAGCAAGTCGCACGAGCTAAAACATGTGCTGACAAAAGAAAAGAAATTCAAGGTGAGTATGTTGTATATATACTTTAAATGAAACTGACTTTTGCAGGTGTTTCATACCTGATAAGCTGCCTGTTCAAGGGTGGGCGTCAAGATCTGACCCTTCGGCCTCACCTATGATGGAAACCAATTCGGTCTCCCCACTTCTCGGCTAGCCCGAGCCAGAGGCGCTAGCAAAGTCTGAAGTCTTGTCCTCCTTTCAAGAAAAGGAGCCAAGAGGGAGAGGCTCGTTAAGGCACTCTAATCATTGTCAGTGGGAGAAGGGCTGGAGCAAAGAGAAGCGTCTTCCGAAGCCTCCATCGACTGGCCTCCATCAGTCGACTCTGATGGGGTCCACCCCATAGTAGGAGCAGGCATTGGCCAAGATTTACCATTACCCTTTCCAGGACCCATCGCCTGCTTCAGAGTCATATCTTGTGCTAGAGTTGACTCTTACATCGGAGGTACTTCCAGTGTCGGAGTTGTCTCCTGCACTGAAGTCAGCAACGACGCCGAAGCTGTCTCAAGCTCTAGAACCACCTCCTTAGCCAGGGCCACCTCCGCTAGAGTTGATTCTATCAAACCAAGGTATATGCTATTAGTTAAATATTGCAAGTAAAAGAAAGAGAAACAGCTTCAGTGGAGGTATACCTCTGACACCTTGTTGTCGTACGAGCATAGGGTTGCTCGAGGCTTGAACCTTTGGTCGAAGTCTTCCTCGGACTCCGGAGATCGAACCAAAGTAACAGGTGCTGGAGTTTCTTTGGCCATAGCAACCATCATGTCATTCGGAGCCGAGACCTCTGCATCTAGGGTCTAAACCCTTTCGGCCTCAACTCTGCCTTGATCCAAAATTGGATGTCCTGTCTGGCCAGATGGAGTGACTTCGGCATCCGTCTGCCTAGGTTCGCCCTCCTCAACTAGTGGCGCACCTCGCACCATCTTGGATGAGGGCCTCAGTTCCCATCCGAGACTCTTCATCGTCCCCGCACCATCTGCATGTCCACGTCGTCTTCCTCTTCGAATTGCCCCGACGATGAAACAGGCGATTTTGAAGGACCACGAGCCTTTGGCTTGCGGTTCACCTTCTTCACTGGCGTCTTTGAGGAGCCATGCTGAATAGCGTGGGCCTCATGGCTCCAGAAGTGATGAGTCATTGTCAACGATAGTCAAAGAGGACAAAAGAAGAGATCTGCTGTTTCATGGGCCACGTGTGACTCAGGTACATGGGCAGCGCGACTGTCGGGCAGAGGAGGCTGCGAAGTCGGGCTGGCCCAATCCGGGTACATGGGCCAGAAGCAGTAGAAGACCCACTGGGCTATTGACCAGGACTGACTCAGGTACACGGGCAGTGAGCGATTGCTGGGCTGAGAGAGCTGCGGAGTCGGGCCGGCCCAATCCGGGTACCTGGTACAAAGTCGGTGGAGGATTTGTCAGTTTCGGCGCAAAACTAACAACCGTTGATCTTGTATCCGACTGTCCAGAAGAGAAGCCGTAGTCGCTACGAAAACTTAGCTTCGGATAAGTCATCTGTATCTCTAGGCCCATAGTCAGTCAGTCGTGTCTGTAAAAATACCTAAGGGCGGTAGAGTCTTTTCTTTATTCTTGCGTCTGTAAAAACCCTAAGGGGCTGGTAGAATATTCCTAGTGTTGGGCAGCCTATAAATAGGGCCCCAATCCCTAGGGTTTGGACTACCCTTTTGCTGAAATCAACTACTACCTTTGGGTCATTTTGTCTCTTGCTTTGTCTCTCTTCTCTCCTGTTCATGCGTGCGCAGCCAGGCAACAAGTCTTGTTCTTCCTGAGATTTACTTGTTTCTTTGCTGTCTGGGAGAATTTATTCTGGCTGTTTTTTTTGTTTGTGCGAAGCATTTACTTGCGCAGCATTTCATTCACTGTGCTTGCGGTCAATTTATTTGGAACAGAAGCTTCTCTGTGTGTGTTCTTCATGAGAAGTAGTACTAGTTCTTGCTGTTGCAAGTAGTACTACTACACTGTAGCAACAATACACTGTGCCAACTTTTTGCTTTCTACTATGCAGCTTTTGATCGAAGTCGACAGGCCCGAGTAACTTTTCTGACTATTTTCTGGCGAAGCCACCCTCTCTGTTCGAAGCCCCTCAGCTCCGTGAGGCAGGCTTCGATCTGATATACTCGAAGGCTTCGTTTGAACTTTGAACTTCGTTTTGTGTCCTGAGTTGCTAGCTTCGAAGTACTTTTTGAACTGACAGCGTCTCATACTTCGAACGTCTGTGCGAAGGTACTCCGACTCGAGCTCTTCGAAGTACACACTTCGACAGGTTTCGAAGTTGGCTTCGAAGCTTGTCTTTCTGTTAGACTTCCTCAGTGTTTTGCTTCCGTCTTCTTCGAAGGTCCTTATTGTGTTCTGTTCGAAGGTGGTGTGGAGGCTTCGTTTTAGTTTCTCTGTCGCGTGTCAGCCTTCGCTTTTCTTTTCGAAGGTTCTCTCTGGGTGCTAGTTCGAAGCTGTGTTCGAAGCCTTGCCTTCGAAGTACATACTTCGAAGCAGGCTCCGACTCTGTCATACTTCACTCTCATTCACTCTTGACCTAAGATAAACAACACACCTTCGACAGACTTCGACTTCCACCTCCGAACCAGACCTCGGCCAGCAAAGTAGACCTCGACCTCCGAAGTAGGCTTCGGCCAGCGAAGCAGGCTTCGACACTGCAAAGCAGGCTTCGTCCAGTGAAGCAGGCTTCGCGGAGTTTCGAACAGGAGACAAAATTTCAAACGGTAACTTCTCATTTCATTCTCCGTGCACTTAGAATTGTTCTACTGAGAAGGTTGTCTTGCCTTGTCTTGTGTTTACTGTTTATCTGTCTATTAGCACTATTTCTCTGTTTTAAACATCAGTTGCTTCTAGGCTAGATATCTTTAGACTTAGGCTATCTATCCAGTCTTTGCTGCTTAGTCTTTTGAGGTGCGTTGGGTGTTGGGAACAGGCCATATATTCGAAAGAATTTTTAAGACGCCCATTCACCCCCCTCTGGTCGCTACTTTCGGTCCTACAAGTGGTATCAGAGCTTGGTTAGGGTTTTTCCATACCTTAACCGGTTCTAAACCCCGGTAGTGACCATGACGTCTCCTGGCAAGGTCCCGTCCTTGGAAGCCTATGGCTATAACTATTGGAAGACTCGCATGCGAGCCTATCTCATGAGCTAGGGTTCGGACATTTGGGACATTTGCGTTCACACCACGTTTGTCATATTGCCAGTCACTGAGCAGGGTACTGCTGGTATCATTGCTCAGCATCTGAGCAACAGTAAGGCTGTGAACATTCTTTTTTCTGGTTTAGGTCCCACTGAGTTTGAGCATGTGAGTCATCTCTCCACTACGAGAGAGATCTGGGCTACCCTCAAGGCACACCATGAGGGAACAGCCCAGGTCAAGGCTCGGCTCTATCAGACCTACCGGCGTGAGTACGAGAACTTCACACAGAAGCCGGGTGAATCTGTTGAAGCCTTGTTTGGTCGTTTTCAATCGATCATTAACAAGCTTCGGGACAACAAGGCTGAGGGTGCTCAGTTAGTCTCAGATCACGAGCAGGCGCTCAAGGTTCTCCGTACCTTGGACCCAAAGATCTGGGAGATCAAGGTATCCTCTATCGTTGAGAGCACTTCTTACGATACCTTGACCATTTCTGAGTTGTTTAGCAAGCTGAAGGCCACTGAGGTAGATATCCAGCTGAGATCAAATCTCACTGGTTCTGGATCAAAATCCCTGGCCCTTGCTACACCTTCTGTTGATCCCTCTGTTGTGAGCTGTGTTGGGTTCTCTTTGATGTCTATCACTGAGGACCAGCTTGAGTTGTTGGGAGATGATGATTTGTGTCTTTTTAACAACCGGGTGGTCGTGTCTATGATAAGAGAATGTTCAAAAGACACGGCACAAAATCCGGATGCTTTGAGTGTGGTGATCCAGGACACTTCATCGCCGACTGCCCAAGCGCAATGGACACAAGAAGGGCACCGGTGGCAGCTTCCATGACTCCAGCAAGCACGAGAGCTCATCCTTCAACAAGGGCAAGCCGAAGACCCGATTCTTCAAGAAGGCCCTGAAGGACTACCGGCGAGAGAAAAGAAGCACGACAAGGCCTTCATCGCCGGGATGGAGAAGAGCTACTCCAAGTGGTCCACCTCTTCTTCCTCTTCATCGAGCTCAAGCGATGAGGAGATCGCCATCAGGAAGGGGAAGGACAAGGACGATCCGGCGGGCCTCTGCTTCTTGGCCTTCGGAGACAAGCCGAAGAGCCACTCACACCAGTGCCGAAGATCCCGCAAGAGCTTCTGTTCAATGGCTCTTGGGGATAGGGAAGAAAAGAGCTCCTCCGATGACTCCGACGACGACGACAACAAGGTATCATCCTATGAACGAGAAATTGTTGATTTACTTGAGAGCAATCGTCAGGAGTTAAAATATCGGGAAAAACTGCTTAGGGGGGCCAAAAAGAGGATAGATGAGTTAGAGAGTGAGCTTGCCGTGGCCAACAGGAGAATTGAGAGTCTATCTTCTTCCCCTTGCTTGGGTGATAGCAGTGAGTGCCCGAAGTGTGAGGTGCTTCTGTGTGACCTGTCGACTCTGAAGTCCAGGTACACAGAAAGGGTTGATGAGAGGGACGCGTTGGCCACTGAGCTTGAAAGCACTCAGCTGGAGCTGAAAGATGCTCAAGCCACTGTTATCGCACCCTGTGATCATTGCCCATCATCTAGCTGCCTTAGCTGAGATGAAATCCAAGGGCGATGAGCATTTGGGTGATTTGGAGAGATTGAGAGCTGAGCTTGCCCAGACTAGGCTAGAGCTTGAGACACTGTCAGTTCCACCCACTGTCTGTGAGAATTGTCTGTCTCTTAGAATGGAGTTGATCAAGATGAAAGCCGAAAAGTCTGTCCAAGTAGAGAGTGAGTGTGAGACCTGCTTGTCTCAGGTGGAGGTTCTAGCTTCCTTGAGAGAGGAGCTAGCAGATTCTCAGAATGAGAACTTTTACCTCCGTTCTATCCTGAGTTGGATCAGTGCCAGAGAGCCACAGCTTGGCATGATGATCCAACAGTTCAAGCAGGATGGGTTTGGGGTAGGTTACACCTACACCAAGGCTGACTTTGAGAGTGCCATTAGCCGGGCAGTGGAGTGGAGCAAAATGACTCCAGAGCAGAGGTATCCCAAGACTCACTCCACTGAGACCTCCCAGGCTTGTCAGCCCAAGGATGGAGTGATTCATGAACCACCCAAAGCTCCACCCAAGAAGCCTATCTGGGTTCCTAAGCCCAAACACCTCCACTCTTCTGGACTTTCTTCCTGGACCCTCTCAACCCAAGAAGACCACACCAAACACTACCAAGCCCAAACATCCCAAGCCTCAACCACATCCCAAGAAGCCCACCTATCATTTTGAGTACTGTCAGAGACGGGCATCTTGCGGAGTTCTGCTTCAGGAGGAATCGGGTTGAGAGAGCAGAGAGGGCTCGTGGTGATCAGGAGCAGTTCTACCAGCAGGGTGGTAGACTGCGTGTTCCTCGGCGCGGGGAGAGGCTGGAGGCTAGGCCGCGTCGTGTAGGTGGTGGTAGAGGAGACGTCTTTCTTGCCGGTCTCCAGTTGGTGGTGTCCGTTCTGGCAGAGTTCCAGACCATGTTGGCTACGGTCCTGGACCTCGTGGCCGCAGGTTTAGGCAGAACCGAGGACTGCTCTTTGAGCCGCGTTTTGGTCCAAACTCTTTGATGGTTTTCGCTTTCCATCTTTTGAGCAAATGGCTCGACACTGGTTTAGCTCTTTTGCTAAACTTGGTGCCGGACCATTTGCTCCCACTTACAGCCACTAATTGTGCAAGTTCGGGGACTGGAGGACGTTTGGATCATGGACTCAGGATGTTCTCGCCACATGACGGGACATCGCAGATGGTTCTCCAGTCTCACTCCCCCGAGCTCCAAAGAGTACATCACTTTCGGGAACAGTGGTCAAGGGAAGGTAAGTGGCATAGGCTCTATTCACATTTCAGATCATTTCTCTTTGAAGAATGTTGATTTGGTTAAGAATTTGAACTTCAATTGATTTCTGTTTCGCAACTTCTTGAGGATGGTTTGGAAGTGCATTTTAAGAAGGGCAATTATTCTGTGGTTGATTCTAGAGGGTCTTTGATTTGCCAGATTTTACCATTCGGTAAAGTTTTTCGAATTGACTTCTCTAGTTCTTTTGGCCCTTCTCGCTGTTTGATTGCTGGATCTTCTTCTGAGCTCTGGAAGTGGCATAGGAGGTTAGGTCATTTGAGTTTTGATCTGCTAGTCAGGTTAACCTCTATGGACCTTATCCGAGGATTGCCCAAGCTTAAGATGGAGAAGGATCTAGTTTGTCATCCCTGTCGTCATGGGAAAATGGTTGCCGCTTCTCACTCACCTGTGACTCAGGTGATGACTTCATATCCGGGAGAGCTTTTACACTTGGACACTGTTGGTCTAGCTCGGGTACATTCAGTCGGTGGGAAGTGGTACACACTTGTGATGTTGATGACTTTTCTCGATTCTCGTGGGTTTTCTTTTTGGAGTCTAAGGATGAAACGTTTCAGTTTGTTCATGACCTGATTTTGAAGCTGAAGAATGAGAACAATGGTCGGATGCGAGCAATTCGCTCCGACAACGGCTCTGAGTTCAAGAACTCTAAGTTCGTCAGCTTCTGTAGTGATTAGGGTCTGGACCATCAGTTTTCTTCTCCTTACACTCCCCCACAGAACGGCGTTGTGGAACGAAAGAACCGCACGCTAGTCGAGATGGCCAGGACGATGCTCGATGAGCACAAGACTCCTAGGCATTTTGGGCTGAAGCCATGAACACGACTTGCTATCTGGCCAATCGCATCTTTCTTAGAGCTTACCTTCGTAAGACATCATATGAATTGCGGTTTGGCAGACAACCCAAAGTAAGCCACTTGCGAGCGTTTGGCTGCAAGTGCTTTGTGCTCAAGAAGGGAGGGCATTTGGACAAGTTTGAGTCTCGTTGCTGGGATGGTGTTTTTTTTTCTGCATTGCATTCTCGAGGCTTCCGTGTTTGGAACCTCGAATCCCAGCTGCTTGTCGAGACTTGTGAGGTTTCT
>JAAALK010000287.1:83471770-83532301 GCA_019279435.1 Zizania palustris | reverse complement strand
ATCAATGCTTCAGAACTGCAAAACATGTGAAAACACGAAAAACAAAGCATGAGATAACAGAAACAAGAAAATAAAAAAGGTTTAACCTTAATGACCAAAAGTCAAACAAAAGCTAGACAACGGTCATTATGGTTAAATAGAAAAGAAATCAACAAAAATTTCAAATAAAAACTCAAACGAGTGCAATCTCTGAATTATCAACAAGGATATCCAAAGAGTAAGGGTAAAAGAGACTAAAACTCCCGCTGAAACAAATCCCAGAGAAAGAAAAAACTGAATGAAAGCGTAAAGAAGAAATAAAATACTCAAAATATCCTAAAAAGGATACACAACACCCAAATCCCCTCGCAAACGCTCAAACGTAGATGATTTAGGGGTTTGGTAAGAATGTCAGCCAACTGATGATGGGCATCACATGAACAATGTCAATGACACCTTTCTTATATTGATCCCTCAAGAAGTGAAAGCGCACATCAATTTGTTTGGTTTTCAAATAAAGACATGGGTTTTCCCTACACTAATCACGTTGTTGCTATCAAAAAAAAAGACACTCTGATAGGGAAAGACAACCAAAAATCTTTCGAAGTGGAATCATCCAAACCAACTGTGAGCAGCAGCTAGTAGCAGCTACATGCTGCACCTCTGTGGTAGAAAGTGTAACTCTAGATTACCTTCGAGAAGACCAAGAAACAAGCGAAGAACCGAGAAAATGGCAAGTACCGAAAATCGACTTGCGATCTAGCTGGCACCCACCAAAATTAACGTCAGAAAAGCCAGAAAACTCAAGAGATGATGATGCTAAATAGTAAAGACCGAGATCACACGCATAGGTAAGGTACCTAAAAATGCGCTTGACAGCCTGCCGATGATGCGCGTGGTGACGACTGGAAGCGTGCGTACAATCCCATGGCGAACTGAATGTTTGATCTCGTCGCTGTCAGGTACAACAACGATGTGATCATCTCTCGATACTCTCTCTCTCGTTGACCTTGACTCCACTATCGTCCTTGTACAAGCCCTCAGATTTACCCATGGGGGTCATCTAAGGCTTCAGCTCTCCACTGAAGTCGAACTTCTTTAGCATGTCCCGCGAGTACTTGCTATGGTGGATGAAGATGTCATCCTTTGTCTACTGATCTAGAGCCCTAGGAAGTACTTGAGCTCACCCATGAGGTCTTCTCAAACTCGTTGTGGATCTGCTCTAAAAATTTGGACACAAGCTCATTAGTAGAACCACCAAAATAATGTCATCCACGTAAATCAGAGCAATCAAGAAATCAGAGCAAACTCTTAGAAAGAAAAGAGTTTTGAACACATAACCCATCACAAAGCTATTCCCCAACAAAAACTGCTTTAAACGATCATACCAAGCCTTGGGGGCTTGCTTCAGACACATAAGCTTTCTGCAACTTAAACACATGTCGAGGAAACTTAGGGTTTCCAAAACCGGGGGGATGCCTAACATAGACCTCCTCCTCTATGTACCCGTTCAGAAAAGCACTCTTTATATCCATGTGAAAAATCTTAAACCTTTAGAAGCAGCAAATGTCAAAAGTATGCGAATGGACTCAAGACGGGCAATAGGGGCGAATGTCTCCTCAAAATTAATACCTTCTTTCTGGCAAAAACCCTGGGAACTAATCGAGCTTTGTTGCACACCACAACTCCATATTCACCTTGCTTGTTCTTAAACACCCACTTGGTGCCTATGGGGTTGCATCCTAGTGGCAGCTCAACTAGTGTCCAAACCCGATTGTGAACAAAATTTCCAAGCTCTTCTTGCATGGCATTTATCCAATTTGCATCAGATAAAGCATGAGAAATATCTCTAGGATAAAAGGTGTCAATAAAAGTAGACTCAACAAACACAATGAAAGAACCAGCGTGAGAACACAAAGATCTCGTAGTGAGATCACTAATGATGAGTTCTAAGGGGTGATCCTTGGTGATCAGATGTAACCTCACCGGAGTCAGCAGCTGGCACCTCTAGACATGACTGAGGGGGCTTGATCGAGGTGGAAGTAGTGATCAGAGGTCCACACTCATTCTCAGTCGAAGTCTCATAAGGTGTGGGGTCTGCAGGCTGTGTCATCATCACTAGAAAGCTCAAAAGAAGGAGTAAGCGAAGGTAAGGACTCATTAAAAGAAACCTCACACATCTCGACAAGCTGCTGGGACTCGAGGTTCCAAACACGGAAGCCTCGAGAATGCAAAGCATAACCAAGAAAGACTCCGTCCCAGCAACAAGAGTCAAATTTGTCCTAATGCCCTCCCTTCTTTAGCACAAAGCACTTGCAGCCAAACGCCCAAAAGTGGTTCACCTTGGGTTGTCTCCCAATCCGCAACTCATATGAAGTCTTACCTAAGTAAGCTCTAAGAAAAATGTGGTTGGCTAGATAGCAAGATGTGTTCATAGCTTCATCCCAAAAGCGCCTAGGAGTCCTATGTTCTTCGAGCATCGTCCTAGCCATCTCGACCACCGTGCGGTTCTTTTGTTCCACAACGTCATTCTGTGGGGTAGTGTAAGGGACAAAAAACTGTTGTTCAAGACACCGATCACTACAGAAGCTGACGAACTGAGAATTCTTGAACTCGAAACCATTGTCAGAGCGAATTGCTCGCGCTTGACCATTGTTCTCATTCTTTAGCTTCAGGATCAGGTCATTACAAACTAAAAGCCTCATCCTTAGACTCCAAAAATAAAACCCATGAGAATCGAGAAAACTCGTCAACAATCACAAGTGCGTACCACTTCCCACCGGCTGAACGTACCTGAGCTGGACCAACAGTATCCATGTGTAACAGCTCTCATGGGTACGAAGTCATCATCTGAGTCACAGGTGCATGTGAAGAGGCAATGATCTTCCCATGATGACAGGGATGACAAACTAGATCCTTATATATCCATCTTAAGCTTGGGCAATCCTCGGATGAGGTCCATAGGACTCAATCTGACTAGCAGATCAAAGCTCAAATGACCTAACCTCCTATGCCACCTCCAGAGCTCCGAGGAGATTCCAGCAGTCAAAAAACAAGAAGAGCCAAAAGAACTAGAGAAATCAATCCGAAAAACCTTACCGAATGATAAGATCCGGCAAACCAAAGATCCTCTAGAATCAACAATATAAGACATGCCCTTCTTAAAACGAACCTCTAAACCGTCCTCAAGAATTTGCGAAACATAAACCAAATTAAAACCCAAATTTCCAACCAAAATAACATTCTTCAAGGAGAATGTTCAGACATTCGAATTGAGCAAAAATCATGTACCTTCCCTTGACCATTGTTCCTGGACGTGATGTACTCCTTGGAGCTCGGGGAAGTGAGGCTGGAGAACCATCTGCGATGTCCCGTCATGTGGTGAGAGCATCCCGAATCCATGATCCATATGTCCTCCAGCCCTCGATCCTATAAGATCAATTGTCATAAGGGGGAACAAATGGTTCGACACTAGGTTTATCAAAAGAGCTAAAACCAGTGTCTATACCAAAGTGCAGCTCAATGTGTGGTCCTCTGTTCTGCCTAGAGTCACGGTGACGAGGTCCAAAGCCGTATCCAGAATGACCTAGAGCTCGGCCGGAGCGAAAACCATCCTACGGAGAATGGGCACAAAAGTCATCTCCTCTACCACCACCTACATGATGCGCCCTGGCCTCTAGCCTCTCTCCGCATCTAGGGACTGTCTATCTACCACCCTACTGGTAGAACTACTCCTGCCCACCTAAATCTCTCTCTACTCTCTCAACATGTTTCCTCCTGAAGCAAAACTCCACAAGATGCCCTTATCTCTTACAGAACTCACAGTGATAGGTAGGATTCTTGGGATGTGGTTGAGGCTTGGGTTTCTTGGGCTTAGTGGTGTTGGGTGTTGACTCTTTGGCATGAGAGGGTCCTGGTAGAGAGTCAAGAGAAGTTTGGTGGTGCTTGGGCTTCGGGATCCAGATAGGCTTCTTCGGTGGAGCTTTAGGTTGTTCTTGGAACATTCCATCCTTGGGCTGACTGACCTGAAAAGACTCAGTATAGTGAGTTTTGGGATATCTCTGTTCTAGAGTATCTTACTCCACTCCACTGCATGGCTCAGGGCACTCTTAAAGTCAGCCTTGGTGTAGGTGTAACCTACTCCAAACCCATCCTGCCTCTTGAACTACTAGATCATCATGCCGAGATGAGGCTATATGGCACGCACCCAACTCAGGATCTGATGGAGGTAAGAGTTCTCATTCTGAGCATCAACTAGCTCCTCTCTCAACGATGCTAGCACCTCCACCTGAGACAAGCAGATCTCACACTCTCCATCAAATTAAATAGACTTCTTAGTTTTTCAGCTTGATTAGATCCAACTTCAGAGATAAGCAGTTCTCCCAAATAGTGGGTGGAATTGACAATGTCTCAAGGTCAAGCTTAGTATGCTCCTAATCAGCTCTAACTCTCTCTAACTCGCCCAACTGCTCATCGCCCTTTGCTCTCAGCTCAACTAAATTAGATAAGTGGGATGGGCAATCTCTATAGGGCACGACAACTAAGGCATGAGCATCTCTCAGCTCGAACTGAGCTCTTTCAAGCTCAGTGGGCAAAGCGTCTCTCCCATCTACCCTCTCAATGTACCTGGACTTTAGTTTAGTCAGGTGGCATAGCAACACCTCGTAGTTAGGGCACTCACTGCTCTCACCCAAGCAAGGGAAAGAAGATAGACTCTTAATATTGCTATTGGCCATAGCAAGCTCACTTTCAAGCTCATGTATCCTATTCTTAGCCTCTCTAAGCATTTTTTCTCGATATTTCAACTCCTGACAGTTCTCTTCGAGTAGTTTGATGACTTTACGTACATAGGAAGATACCTTCTCATCATCGTCATCGGAGTTATTGAAGGAACCCTTATCTTCTTTATCCCCAAGAGCCATTGAGCAGATGCTCTTATAGGATATTCAGTTGTGGTGGGAGTGAGTCTTTGGCTTGTCCCCAAAGGACATGAAGAAGAGGCCCACTAGATCATCCTTGTCCTTCCCCTTCTTGATCATGATACCCTCATCACTTGAGCTTGATGAAGAGGAAGAAGAGGATGATCTCTTGGAGTAGCTTCTCTCCATCTCGGTGAAGAAGACCTTGTCTCGCTTCTTGTTCTCACGTCAGTAGTCCTTCAGGGCCTTCCAAAAGAACTTCATTTTGGGCTTTCCCTTGGTGAAGGTGGATCTATCGTGCTTGTTGGAGTCGTAGGAGCCACCACCGGTGCCCTTCTTGTGTTTGTTCCCCTTGAGGCAGTCGGTGATGAAATGACTTGGATCACCGCACTCAAAGCAACCATGTTTTGTGCCAGGTCATTTGAACATTATCTTATCATAGACACGACAAACACAGCTATTGAACAAACACATGTCATCATCTCCTAATAGATCCAACTGGTCCTCACATATAGACATCAAGGAGGATAAAGCACAACTCAGGGAAGCAGGATCAATAGAAGGTGTCGCAAGGGCCATGGTTTTTGAGCCAGAACCAGTGAGATTTGATATCAACTAGATATCAACCTCTGAGGCCTTGAGCATACTAAAAAGCTCTGTGACAATCAAGCTATCATATGAAGCACTCGCAACAATAGAGGATACCTTGATCTCCCAGATCTTAGGGTCTAGTGTATGAAGAACCTTGAGCGCCTGTTCATGATCTAAGACCAGCTGATCACGATCGACCTTGTTGGCCCGAAGTTTGTTAATGATCGACTGAAAGCGATCAAACAAAGCCTCGGTAGTCTCTCCTAGCTTCTGTGAGAAGTTTTCATACTCACGCCGGTAGGTCTAATAGAGCCTAGCCTTGACTTAAGTGTTCCTCTCATGGTGTGCCTAGAGGGTAGCCGAGATCTCTTGAGCAGTGTCGAGATTGCTAACACGCTCAAACTCGTTGGGACCTAAACTAGAAAACAGTTGTTCACTTCCTTGTTATTCAGGTCATGTAGAGTGACTATCTCAGGGGTAGTACACTGTGCAGCCGGAAGCACAATGAACGTGGCATGAAAACGAATGTCCCATATCCTTGAGCTCTGGCTCAATAGATAGGCTCGCATGTGAGTCTTCCAATAGTTGTAGCCAAAGACCTCAAGGGACGAAACCTTGCTAGAAGAAGTCATGATCACTACCTTGGATTAGAACCGGTTAAGGTATGGAAAAACCCTAACCCTCCTCTCATACCACGTGTAGGACCGAGAGTAGCGACTAGAGAGGGGTGAATGGGTGCCTCCAAATTCTTTCGAATTAATGGCCTTCTCACAACACCCAATGCACCTCAACAGATAACTAAAATCTCAGACCAAAATACACATATGAAATAGCGCTATCACTCTCCTATCAAATATGATATGATGCAACAGTGTGAGAGAACATAAGCACTAAAAATAATCTAGCCTAAAAATGATAGGTGTCCTAATCAAAAAGACACCGCAAAAGTGTTTAAAAGGCAGATCAACACCACATTTAACTCACAGACATTTCAACCATCATAAGTATAACCATCACAGGGATTTAACCAGACAAAATAAATGTAGATGATAAATTGTGCTTACAGATGAATCAAAATGCACTAAAGATATAGAGATACATCAATATCCAATCATACAGTAATTAAATCTATCTAGAAACTTAATGCAAGAGCATGCAAAATGAGGGAGGAAAATATTACTGCGCTATTGATGTCTCCTGTTCACATACGCATACTATGAAACATATGCCATGCGCTTCTGCTTTGACCCAGCGTGTGTCCTACTCAGCACCAAAGATGAATCGAGTGCTCCAGCTAGTTTTTAAGAGAAACAAAAAACCAGATGAAGGAATCCGGCAGCCGCCATACACTCTATGATGATTGCCCCGCAGCCGAGTGTTGTAGCCGAGTTCCTACGCCACACGCCTAGATGCGCCCTCCTCTGGCGCATCACAGCACTGAATAGCTCTAGCGCCATGCGCTCAACTTTTCTACATGCCACACGTAGCTGCTCTGCACAAGACGCTTCACACGCCACCTTGAACCTTCCGCACCACCGCAACGAATCAACACCACTCAGCAGAAAATCAAATCCTGGTGATGTTGATGGCTAATGTGTGTTGAACAGAAATTGCGGAGGGAATCAAATAGGAAGGGAACAACAAGAGATTTCCGTGGGTATTTGGGAAAGTGAACTCTAATTTGTCATTGAGTGAGTTGGTGAAACCTTAGGGGGAACAAGACCATTATATAGGAAATTCAAAAAAATGGAAAAGACACATTTACCCCTAGGGTAAATTACACATAGATGCAAAAATAAAATTGTGGGCCCAACGAGAAAAATAGCAAAATCCAATCTACAGATAGCTTATCCTGACGTAGAGCTTTCGTAGCAGCTACGGCTTCGCTTCATGAACGTCGGATCTCCGATGAACGGTCTGGATAGGTGCGTCGATTTTAAGTCAAAAGCAATAAAGCGTCTGCTGTCTCCACACCAGGTAACCGTATTGGGCTAGCCTGATTCTGTAGATCCCTCAGCCCGACATTCGCTTGTCGCCCGTGTACCTGAGTCAAACCCGGTCAATAGACTAACAGATTTGTTGCTGGTCCAGGCCCATGTACCTAGATTGGGCCACCCCGACTCCGTGGCCGCTCTGCCTAGTAGTCGCCCACCGCTAGTGTTGCCGTAAAAGATTACGCCAATAGGTTCTCTAAGATTAAGAACTCATAGATAGTGGATTTGTGCTGAGAACTATCTCAAGCCTCCGAACGGGATAATAGCTTAAGTAGTCCGAAATTGTGTATTGAATAGCTGAGTATTCGATGCCTATTACAGGGTAAGAAGGAGGGTATTTATAGGCAAAAAGTCTAAGTAAAAGACCTATTTACCCCTTAATTACAACCTACATAGTGGAAACTATTCGGTACCCCGAATAGGGTTAAAATGGTAAAATCTACCCGGAGTAGGAAGATAAGGCAAACATCTTATCAGTCTTGTGTTTCCCACTAGAGCTTCATAGCCTGCAGAGGGTACCTTCGAATTGTAAGCCGAAGCACCTTTTGGCTTAGAAACTTCACCACCTTCGGGCATAAGCACAAGCTTCGAAGCCGATAAGTTATCTTTGACTGTTAATCTCTAAAGTCCTGAGGGTGAAGTATTTTCCCCCAATAGTAGCCCCTCGAATACACTTCTCCGATTTTAACCTGTATAGTAGGAAAGCAGTATACGCAAGGAATATTTTCATATTCAGATACTTTAGAGAAATTTGAAGGTGTTACAGCTATTTGAAGGGTATTTGACCCTGAAGTATTCTCGATGAAAGCCTCAAACTAGGACTGTTGTGTGAACACTTCATAGGAGAGAGAACCGTTGCAGAGGTAATACGTCGTGAAGAGCCGTTAATTTGGAGTCGTTAATCTTCAAGTAGCTGTTATGCTCTCGAAAAGGTAACGGTCGAAATTTTACCGTGGATTCACACTGTTTCACTTCATGGGCCCACTTGCCAGCAACGAAAGTCGAACCTGCAATGTGAATGCAATTGAAGCGCAACAGCTAATGGGAGGCTATAAAGGGGAATCGGAATCCGCCAAAAACATTTATCGTGCTTGACTCCTGAAACTTACTTTCTTCAACCTCCAAATCTCCCAACTTCCTGAGCGATTGAGCCATGGCGAGGACCAGCCACACCATGCCGATGGCAGCAAGTACTTTGGCACAGAGGCAAGCTTGGGCGGCTTCGGCGGCAGCGGCAATGGCGGGGGCTCCAGGAGACTTTTGGCCCAAGAATCCTCGAGAGCTCCGCCCTCCATCCAAGAAGAAGATCCCCCAAAGCTTCCTTATCGGCCAATCTACAAGCACCATAGAGTCCATCGAGGAGGCAGTGGCCGGGAAGCTAGGACCCGGACTGAGGACTCGGGTCCCCGGAACAGAGTCGACCCCAAGGCCATGAAGCAGAGAAGTAGTAGTCTTCGAAGCATTCTTCGAAGCTGGTCTTGGGCTCCCTGCCATCAATTTTTTATCAGAGGTATTGGAAATGTTCCACATTACCTTGCATCAACTGTCCCCCAATGCCATTACACGGTTGGCTATTTTCGAATGGGCACTTCAAGCTGAAGGATGTGGAGGACAATCGAAGGTCTTCGCCGCCACCCATGAAGCCATCTGCCAGTCGAAGCCACGAGATGGCCCTGGAGACACCAAGGTGATAACAGCCGTCGGAAGCGTTAACTTCTAGCTACGGAAGGAGCACGCCCAGCACTTTCCGGCGAAGGCCATCAACGATCGATGGTACACCAACTGGTTCTACGCCAAGGTTGGAGAAGACTCCTACTTTGCGGGGCCTCTTCAAGAAATCTGGTTCCAGAAGGAGGCAGAAGTCACTCTGAACCCGAGCCTGCTCTCAACGAGGCTGGGGTTACTTACTATGATCAGCCGCATGAGCATGCAGGACCTAGCCGAAGAGTTCATTGTGCTCCAGATTCCACCTCTCGGAGCCGACTAGACGATAGCGTTCCAAAGCGCTTCAGAGGGTGAGCTTCGAAGTCTAGGTAAGCCTTCGATTCTCCTGTAGTAATATGTTAGAAGAGAAATAACATACTTATAATATGCTACCTTTTTTCAGCGACTCCTCTAACGCTAGCTCCGGAGCAGATAGCGAGAGCCACCGAACGGGTGCTCGGAGCCCCTACGGTGGCTGAAAGACAGAAGAGAATAGAGCTGGTAGGAAGTTGGGAACGCTTCAACAGAGTGTGGAGGGCCCTCGGAATGGTGCCTCCACCTCTGCCAGACTTCAACCAGGCCGGAGCGGCCCCTCAGAAAAGGAAAGCCACCACCGAGCCCTCGAAGAAAGCCGGCAAGACTCCAATCAGGAAGGGGAAAAAGTAGCAAAACCTCCTCCTCAGCTGAATCCGGCTTCCTCTGCTTCATCACTGGGCATTCGGAGCTCATCCTCGGAGGACTCTGGGAACAAAGGCTCCGATGTCCAAATGGGAAAAGCCCTCGAAGATTATCTTCTCGATGACAGCAAAGATGAAGCAGTGGACACCAGAGTTCCCGCTCAAGATACTGCGAAGGCAGACACAGCGTGCTCTCCTGCGCCAGCCGTTGGGAGTTCGAAGTTGGAAACGGTTTTCCCCAACTCACCCGTGGCGGGGGTGATAATGATGGAGGTCGAGACGCCTGCAGCAGCTACACCAGAGAGGACTTCGGGGGACGACCTCAACGAATACCTCCGGTTGTACGAGGTCCTAGAGGACCCTACAATTTTACCTCAAGGCACCAATGAAGGTACACTTCGAAGCCTTTGCCTTTATCATTTCCTGTGATAGTTATTACCCGCAAATATTCATTGAGTACCTTAATGTTGTAGGTGCATCAAAGAGTATCGCAGCTCCGGCCATAGATGGAGCTCCAGCTTCTCCCAGAGTTGCAGCTCCGATGGACACAGTGGCTCCAACAACTTGAGCCATCTCCGGCGAAGCGGTTCCACCTGAGGGGACACCGGTCGAGGGAGGATCTACCTCCACCGAAGTCGCTCCTCCGGCCTTCGTACCAGGAAGGGGAAAAAGCATGATGAGCCTTGGACTCCCTCCTGCCCCGATGATGATGCCTTCTTCTAATGACCCCTCGGCAAGTAACTCGGAGGAGGAGGCGACCGCAGATGACTGCCAAGCTTTGTCCTGGCTCCCTTCTTGGAGCAACGAACGGGCCTCCGAGTGCTTCTGGAGCCCTTGGCGGAGAAAGGCCAAGAAGTCATAAACTCCGACTTGGTCTCCGTCTTGAGTGAGGCCAGAGCCCCGGAGCTTAATCTAGCCCTCGAAAGGGCTGCCCTTCAGGTATACAAAGTACCACAAGTTCCTTTAATTAATAAATGGAACTACTTAGTACTTACTTTCTCTTTTTGCAGCAATTTGTCCTTGCTAGAGCGGCAGCGACTTCCAACGAAGTCGAAACCAATCGGCTTAAGAGGAAGGTTACTACCCTCCAGTCCACACTCAAAAGCTCCGAAGACAAAACACTTTGACTAGAGGAAGAGCTCCTTGAAGAATGGAGGGCTAGGGCCACCACCGATGAAGCCCTCCAGATCGAACGGCAGAGCAACAGTACACTTCAAACTTCGCCCCAAATAATGTACAGGATCATTCGGAGGATACCTCCGCATCAAATGACCCCTCGAAGATCTACTCCCTCAAGCCAAGCCCCGAAGGTGAAATTGTAACGAAGATCATTCTTAAGGATGATAAAGACTATCCCATTCAGTTTGGCAAGGAATTGCCTCCGGAAATTGCCACTTCGCTGGAAGAAGTAGTTAAAGAGAATCTGGATGTCTTTGCCTGGTCTGACGAAGATATTCCTAGAGTTGACTGAAGAATTATTGAGCACAACCTGCTCGTCAACCCAAGGGTCCGACCTGTCCATCAGGGGCTCCACAAGTTGTCGGCAGAAAGAGCATATCTTGCCAAAGCAGAGGTTGAAAAGTTATTAAAGGTTGTGGTCATTAGAGAGGTGGCCCACGCGGAGTGGTTAGCTAACCCCGTCTTTGTTAAGAAGAAGGCCTCCGACAAGTGGCGCATGTGCATTTAAAGGGATTTCTATCCGGAGCATCCCACGAGCTGATAACTTGCAAGAAGACGTCTTGGCTAAAGCTACACCCGGAGCCCTAGACATCACTGAAGGGACCTTTTATGAAGAGCTTGCTTCCTCTTTGGTGCCACAAGTCCCTCCTGCTGAGGTACTTTGCATACCAAGCAATGATTGGCAGAGCCCAATTATGGATTTATTGCAAGACGAAGCTAATTTGCTTGAAGGCCCAAAGCTATCAAGATTACAGTTGAGGGTCCATAACTATCATATTATCAACGATATTTTATACATGGCCAGACTCTATTCTCCCCTGCTCCGATGTATCTCTCAAGCCAAAGGCCAAGACATACTCAGAGAAATTCATGACGTCCTATGTGGTAGCCATCTTGCCCCTCAGCCATTAGCACGCAAAACACTTCGCTAGGGGCTCTATTTCCCTACTATAGTAGCAGATGCGGAGGCATTAGTCTGCACTTGTCAGGGTTGTCAATGGATGGGAAGAAGGAGTCATCGTTTACCAACACCTCTTCAAGTTATAACTCCGGTTTGGCCAATGGCTCCATGGGGAATGGATCTCATTGGCCCCTTCCCAATGGAAAAAGGCAGCCTGAAATTTGCAGTGGTAGCAATTGAATATTTTTCTAAGTGGGTTGAAGCCGAACCCCTAACTGCTATCACTTCCAACAAGGTGCAAAAATTCTTCTGGAAAAATATTATTTGTAGATTCGGAGTGCCTAAGAAGCTGACAATTGACAATGGCACTCAGTTCGATGCCAAACCTTTCAAAGAGTTCTGCGAAGGTCTTGGTATCCAAATGTGATTTGCAGCTGTCCGTCATCCCCAATCCAATGGAGCCGTGGAGCGAGCCAATTTTAATATCTTGTCAGGCTTAAATCGAAGGATAGTAGGATTGGCCAAGGGGCTATGGACCGACGAACTTCCGAAGATTAGGGTTCACACCTTTCTGGTTATTATTCGGAGTTGAAGCCATGATGCTGACGGAGCTCAAAGGACGTTCCCTCCGCACCATCGAACCAAAAAATAACAATGAAAGACCCACTTCGCTGGACTTGACTGAAGAAACAAGTCATCGAGCTGTTGCTAACCTAATGAAGTATTAACATCAGACGAAGACTTGGTATGACCCAAAAATAAAGCTTAACGAACTTAAGCCGGGCCATCTAGTATTGCAAAGCATAATTGCTTTGGGAAAATTAGGAAATAAATGGGAAGGACCATACATCATCTTGTGTTCAGGACACCCCGGATCTTTTAAATTAGCTAATTTAGATGGTGAGGAATTAAAACATGCATGGCATGCGGAGCACCTTAAACATTACTTCACTTTAGGGGCTCCTTATAACAGATTGTAAACACCTTTCTAAATGAATAAAGCTTATGGTTCGAATAATGCGTGCTTCTCATGATGATTTCTACTCCTAGTGGACACACTAGGAGAACGGAGCAAATTGTGGAGGTAAGTATTATTCATATGAACCCAATAAATAGACTTCGAGCCACCGGCTCGAAGCATCCGTCAAGGTGGGAAAGTTTCATAAAACGGATTATGAGCCATCGGCTTGAACGCATCCATAAAAAGAGTCCAAGGCGACCAAAACACACGAATTCTGAGCCATCGGCTTGAATGCATCCGTAAAATGAGTTGGAGGTGACCATAAAAACGAATTTTGAGCCATTGGCTTGAATGCATCCGTAAAAAGAGTCGAAGGCGACCAAAATACACGAATTCTGAGCCATTTGCTTGAAAGCATCCGTAAAAGAGTCCAAAGTGACCAAAACAATCGGATTCCAATACATCCGAAAAAGAGTACTAAGCTACCACTTATGGACTCCAAACCTATAGGTTCCAAGAGCCCTACGAGCTCCATAACGACCATCTATTCAGATTTCAAACCATTGGATCCAAATTCTTTATCAATACAATAAGGGGCTCTGAGCCTCCAAAATCAAAAACCTTATTGAAATTGTACTCTTGGCTGGCATGACAATCGTTGTGTGCGACTGTCTTCGCTTGATAATCGAAGGCGCTCACCCGCAAAGATGGGCTAGGAGGTAAAGGCACAATTTTGAAGCATTTCAATTTATATTACTCAATCAATTATATTACATTATGAAAAATCAGTGTCTAAGCCAAGAAGAAAATGAAGACCCCTTCGGTCCCCAAGACTAGATTCGAAGTTAGCCCAACTTCAAGGGCGACTTGTTCCTCAGCTCGGAGTCTTCAGAACTTTACATTTGATCTGCTTCCCTTTCTTTGAAGCCCAGAAATATTTTTGATCTTGCTGATGCTCGGCCCAGGTCCAAAGTCGTTTGGGGATATTCTTCGCTTGATCTTCGCTAGACCACTCCTCTACGGACCAATCAACGTCCTCCGAAGATTAAGATGCTAAATTTACAACCTCTTTTTCCCCCTTTTCCTCCATAATATAAGCTAATACTTCATTACAAATTTCAGGTATAACCTCTCCATGGCTCCCTCGAGGAATTGAAAATCAAGGATGCCTGTGACGCCTTAAGGCTTCGAAGGTAGCCCACTATTGACGGAGCCCTTCGTTAACTTCTAATACTTCGAGTACATCATCAAAAAAACATGGGAAATCCTAAAAACATTTCCAAATAAGTCTTTTTCATTCAAAAGAAAGACATAAACACAAGTTTTTTACATAATCGAACCCTAAGGAGAGCTAGACCTTCGGGTCCGGAGGGGGCATGCTAGTCGAAGGCAGCGTCCGTGCTTGCTTTTGACGGTGGCCTTCATCGATAAACATCTTCACCGCCATCCGGCCATCGGCTTTCTAGGAAGCTTGAAAAGCCTCCCAAGCCGTGATGACGTTGGGTGAAGGGGTCAATAGCCGGGCATTGCCAAAGCTGACGGGGGCTACTCCGGGGTCTGGCAAAACTAAAATCCCAATGTCTTCGAAGTGGAAAAGTACTCCGAGAGCGGCTAGTTGTCCAGAGATTTCTCCGTACCGAGTACCCGAAGTCTTCATCGTCTTCGCCGCTGCTTGGATCATCATAAATTTCTGAGTCAAGGTATCATTGGCCAACGATGAAGAGGCGCAAGAAGTCCCAAATATTCCAAGACGCCTAGAAGGACGTCCATAGTCTCGGAGGCCACACTGTCATACTTTGCTTTTTCTGCATTCAAGGCCTCAGCCGAGCACTGCATGTCATGGATCAAAGTGGAGAGCTCAGTCGTCTTTGTCATATGGATAGTCTTCTGCCTAAGAAGCACCCTTACATTGTCAACCAAGCATTGCTGCTCTTCCCGAAGCCTTATAGCCTCAGCTCCGGAGGCTGCTTGCTCCTCTCGAAGCCTTTCGACTTCAGTTCAGAGCACCACCAGCTCAGCCGCAAGCTCTTCCTTCGCAGCCTCCAGCTTCACTTTTGTGCTCTGCTCTATGTGAGCTATCTCCTCCAAGCTCGAAGCCCGGCTCTCGGAGTTAGCAATGCTCTCTTGGAGATCCATCACCTTCTCTTTGAGCCGATTACATTCGCGCTCATTGGAAACAGCAGTCGCACGAGCTAAAACAATGTGCTGACAAAAGAAAAGAAATTCAAGGTGAGTATGTTGTATATATACTTTAAATGAAACTGACTTTTGCAGGTGTTTCATACCTGATAAGCTGCCTGTTCAAGGGTGGCGTCAAGATCTGACCCTTCGGCCTCACCTATGATGGAAACCAATTCGGTCTCCCCCACTTCTCGGCTAGCCCGAGCCAGAGGCGCTAGCAAAGTCTGAAGTCTTGTCCTCCTTTCAAGAAAAGGAGCCAAGAGGGAGAGGCTCGTTAAGGCACTCTAATCATTGTCAGTGGGAGAAGGGCTGGAGCAAAGAGAAGCGTCTTCCGAAGCCTCCATCGACTGGCCTCCATCAGTCGACTCTGATGGGGTCCACCCCATAGTAGGAGCAGGCATTGGCCAAGATTTACCATTACCCTTTCCAGGACCCATCGCCTGCTTCAGAGTCATATCTTGTGCTAGAGTTGACTCTTACATCGGAGGTACTTCCAGTGTCGGAGTTGTCTCCTGCACTGAAGTCAGCAACGACGCCGAAGCTGTCTCAAGCTCTAGAACCACCTCCTTAGCCAGGGCCACCTCCGCTAGAGTTGATTCTATCAAACCCAAGGTATATGCTATTATTTAAATATTGCAAGTAAAAGAAAGAGAAACAAGCTTCAGTGGAGGTATACCTCTGACACCTTGTTGTCGTACGAGCATAGGGTTGCTCGGAGGCTTGAACATTTGGTCGAAGTCTTCCTCGGACTCCGGAGATCGAACCAAAGTAACAGTTGCTGGAGTTTCTTTGGCCATAGCAACCATCATTTCATTCGGAGCCGAGACCTCTGCATCTAGGGTCTAAACCCTTTCGGCCTCAACTCTGCCTTGATCCAAAATTGGGATGTCTGTCTGGCCAGATGGAGTGACTTCGGCATCCGTCTGCCTAGGTTCGCCCTCCTCAACTATTGGCGCCACCTTCGCACCATCTTGGATGAGGGCCTCAGTTCCCATCCGAGACTCTTCATCGTCCCCCGCACCATCTGCATGTCCACGTCGTCTTCCTCTTCGAATTGCCCCGACGATGAAACAGGCGATTTTGAAGGACCACGAGCCTTTGGCTTGCGGTTCACCTTCTTCACTGGCGTCTTTGAGGAGCCATGCTGAATAGCGTGGGCCTCATGGCTCCAGAAGTGATGAGTCATTGTCAACGATAGTCAAAGAGGACAAAAGAAGAAGAGATCTGCTGTTTCATGGGCCACGTGTGACTCAGGTACATGGGCAGCGAGCGACTGTCGGGCAGAGGAGGCTGCGAAGTCGGGCTGGCCCAATCCGGGTACATGGGCCAGAAGCAGTAGAAGACCCACTGGGCTATTGACCAGGACTGACTCAGGTACACGGGCAGTGAGCGATTGCTGGGCTGAGAGAGCTGCGGAGTCGGGCCGGCCCAATCCGGGTACCTGGTACAAAGTCGGTGGAGGATTTGTCAGTTTCGGCGCAAAACTAACAACCGTTGATCTTGTATCCGACTGTCCAGAAGAGAAGCCGTAGTCGCTACGAAAACTTAGCTTCCGGATAAGTCATCTGTATCTCTAGGCCCATAGTCAGTCAGTCGTGTCTGTAAAAATACCTAAGGGCGGTAGAGTCTTTTCCTTTATTCTTGCGTCTGTAAAAACCCTAAGGGGCTGGTAGAATATTCCTAGTGTTGGGCAGCCTATAAATAGGGCCCCAATCCCTAGGGTTTGGACTACCCTTTTGCTGAAATCAATACTACTCCTTTGGGTCATTTTGTCTCTTGCTTTGTCTCTCTTCTCTCCTGTTCATGCGTGCGCAGCCAGGCAACAAGTCTTGTTCTTCCTGAGATTTACTTGTTTCTTTGCTGTCTGGGAGAATTTATTCTGGCTGTTTTTTTTGTTTGTGCGAAGCATTTACTTGCGCAGCATTTCATTCACTGTGCTTGCGGTCAATTTATTTGGAACAGAAGCTTCTCTGTTGTGTGTGTTCTTCATGAGAAGTAGTACTAGTTCTTGCTGTTGCAAGTAGTACTACTACACTGTAGCAACAATACACTGTGCCAACTTTTTGCTTTCTACTATGCAGCTTTTTGATCGAAGTCGACAGGCCCGAGTAACTTTTCTGACTATTTTCTGGCGAAGCCACCCTCTCTGTTCGAAGCCCCTCAGCTCCGTGAGGCAGGCTTCGATCTGATATACTCGAAGGCTTCGTTTGAACTTTGAACTTCGTTTTGTGTCCTGAGTTGCTAGCTTCGAAGTACTTTTTGAACTGACAGCGTCTCATACTTCGAACGTCTGTGCGAAGGTACTCCGACTCGAGCTCTTCGAAGTACACACTTCGACAGGTTTCGAAGTTGGCTTCGAAGCTTGTCTTTCTGTTAGACTTCTCTCAGTGTTTTGCTTCCGTCTTCTTCGAAGGTCCTTATTGTGTTCTGTTCGAAGGTGGTGTGGAGGCTTCGTTTTAGTTTCTCTGTCGCGTGTCAGCCTTCGCTTTTCTTTTCGAAGGTTCTCCGCTCTGGGTGCTAGTTCGAAGCTGTGTTCGAAGCCTTGCCTTCGAAGTACATACTTCGAAGCAGGCTCCGACTCTGTCATACTTCACTCTCATTCACTCTTGACCTAAGATAAACAACACACCTTCGACAGACTTCGACTTCCACCTCCGAACCAGACCTCGGCCAGCAAAGTAGACCTCGACCTCCGAAGTAGGCTTCGGCCAGCGAAGCAGGCTTCGACACTGCAAAGCAGGCTTCGTCCAGTGAAGCAGGCTTCGCGGAGTTTCGAACAGGAGACAAAATTTCAAACGGTAACTTCTCATTTCATTCTCCGTGCACTTAGAATTGTTCTACTGAGAAGGTTGTCTTGCCTTGTCTTGTGTTTACTGTTTATCTGTCTATTAGCACTATTTCTCTGTTTTAAACATCAGTTGCTTCTAGGCTAGATATCTTTAGACTTAGGCTATCTATCCAGTCTTTGCTGCTTAGTCTTTTGAGGTGCGTTGGGTGTTGGGAACAGGCCATATATTCGAAAGAATTTTTAAGACGCCCATTCACCCCCCTCTGGTCGCTACTTTCGGTCCTACAAGTGGTATCAGAGCTTGGTTAGGGTTTTTCCATACCTTAACCGGTTCTAAACCCCGGTAGTGACCATGACGTCTCCTGGCAAGGTCCCGTCCTTGGAAGCCTATGGCTATAACTATTGGAAGACTCGCATGCGAGCCTATCTCATGAGCTAGGGTTCGGACATTTGGGACATTTGCGTTCACACCACGTTTGTCATATTGCCAGTCACTGAGCAGGGTACTGCTGGTATCATTGCTCAGCATCTGAGCAACAGTAAGGCTGTGAACATTCTTTTTTCTGGTTTAGGTCCCACTGAGTTTGAGCATGTGAGTCATCTCTCCACTACGAGAGAGATCTGGGCTACCCTCAAGGCACACCATGAGGGAACAGCCCAGGTCAAGGCTCGGCTCTATCAGACCTACCGGCGTGAGTACGAGAACTTCACACAGAAGCCGGGTGAATCTGTTGAAGCCTTGTTTGGTCGTTTTCAATCGATCATTAACAAGCTTCGGGACAACAAGGCTGAGGGTGCTCAGTTAGTCTCAGATCACGAGCAGGCGCTCAAGGTTCTCCGTACCTTGGACCCAAAGATCTGGGAGATCAAGGTATCCTCTATCGTTGAGAGCACTTCTTACGATACCTTGACCATTTCTGAGTTGTTTAGCAAGCTGAAGGCCACTGAGGTAGATATCCAGCTGAGATCAAATCTCACTGGTTCTGGATCAAAATCCCTGGCCCTTGCTACACCTTCTGTTGATCCCTCTGTTGTGAGCTGTGTTGGGTTCTCTTTGATGTCTATCACTGAGGACCAGCTTGAGTTGTTGGGAGATGATGATTTGTGTCTTTTTAACAACCGGGTGTGTCGTGTCTATGATAAGAGAATGTTCAAAAGACACGGCACAAAATCCGGATGCTTTGAGTGTGGTGATCCAGGACACTTCATCGCCGACTGCCCAAGCGCAATGGACACAAGAAGGGCACCGGTGGCAGCTTCCATGACTCCAGCAAGCACGAGAGCTCATCCTTCAACAAGGGCAAGCCGAAGACCCGATTCTTCAAGAAGGCCCTGAAGGACTACCGGCGAGAGAACAAGAAGCACGACAAGGCCTTCATCGCCGGGATGGAGAAGAGCTACTCCAAGTGGTCCACCTCTTCTTCCTCTTCATCGAGCTCAAGCGATGAGGAGATCGCCATCAGGAAGGGGAAGGACAAGGACGATCCGGCGGGCCTCTGCTTCTTGGCCTTCGGAGACAAGCCGAAGAGCCACTCACACCAGTGCCGAAGATCCCGCAAGAGCTTCTGTTCAATGGCTCTTGGGGATAGGGAAGAAAAGAGCTCCTCCGATGACTCCGACGACGACGACAACAAGGTATCATCCTATGAACGAGAAATTGTTGATTTACTTGAGAGCAATCGTCAGGAGTTAAAATATCGGGAAAAACTGCTTAGGGGGGCCAAAAAGAGGATAGATGAGTTAGAGAGTGAGCTTGCCGTGGCCAACAGGAGAATTGAGAGTCTATCTTCTTCCCCTTGCTTGGGTGATAGCAGTGAGTGCCCGAAGTGTGAGGTGCTTCTGTGTGACCTGTCGACTCTGAAGTCCAGGTACACAGAAAGGGTTGATGAGAGGGACGCGTTGGCCACTGAGCTTGAAAGCACTCAGCTGGAGCTGAAAGATGCTCAAGCCACTGTTATCGCACCCTGTGATCATTGCCCATCTCATCTAGCTGCCTTAGCTGAGATGAAATCCAAGGGCGATGAGCATTTGGGTGATTTGGAGAGATTGAGAGCTGAGCTTGCCCAGACTAGGCTAGAGCTTGAGACACTGTCAGTTCCACCCACTGTCTGTGAGAATTGTCTGTCTCTTAGAATGGAGTTGATCAAGATGAAAGCCGAAAAGTCTGTCCAAGTAGAGAGTGAGTGTGAGACCTGCTTGTCTCAGGTGGAGGTTCTAGCTTCCTTGAGAGAGGAGCTAGCAGATTCTCAGAATGAGAACTTTTACCTCCGTTCTATCCTGAGTTGGATCAGTGCCAGAGAGCCACAGCTTGGCATGATGATCCAACAGTTCAAGAGGCAGGATGGGTTTGGGGTAGGTTACACCTACACCAAGGCTGACTTTGAGAGTGCCATTAGCCGGGCAGTGGAGTGGAGCAAAATGACTCCAGAGCAGAGGTATCCCAAGACTCACTCCACTGAGACCTCCCAGGCTTGTCAGCCCAAGGATGGAGTGATTCATGAACCACCCAAAGCTCCACCCAAGAAGCCTATCTGGGTTCCTAAGCCCAAACACCTCCACTCTTCTCTGGACTTTCTTCCTGGACCCTCTCAACCCAAGAAGACCACACCAAACACTACCAAGCCCAAACATCCCAAGCCTCAACCACATCCCAAGAAGCCCACCTATCATTTTGAGTACTGTCAGAGAGACGGGCATCTTGCGGAGTTCTGCTTCAGGAGGAATCGGGTTGAGAGAGCAGAGAGGGCTCGTGGTGATCAGGAGCAGTTCTACCAGCAGGGTGGTAGACTGCGTGTTCCTCGGCGCGGGGAGAGGCTGGAGGCTAGGCCGCGTCGTGTAGGTGGTGGTAGAGGAGACGTCTTTCTTGCCCGGTCTCCAGTTGGTGGTGTCCGTTCTGGCAGAGTTCCAGACCATGTTGGCTACGGTCCTGGACCTCGTGGCCGCAGGTTTAGGCAGAACCGAGGACTGCTCTTTGAGCCGCGTTTTGGTCCAAACTCTTTTGATGGTTTTCGCTTTCCATCTTTTGAGCAAATGGCTCGACACTGGTTTAGCTCTTTTGCTAAACTTGGTGCCGGACCATTTGCTCCCACTTACAGCCACTAATTGTGCAAGTTCGGGGACTGGAGGACGTTTGGATCATGGACTCAGGATGTTCTCGCCACATGACGGGACATCGCAGATGGTTCTCCAGTCTCACTCCCCCGAGCTCCAAAGAGTACATCACTTTCGGGAACAGTGGTCAAGGGAAGGTAAGTGGCATAGGCTCTATTCACATTTCAGATCATTTCTCTTTGAAGAATGTTGATTTGGTTAAGAATTTGAACTTCAATTTGATTTCTGTTTCGCAACTTCTTGAGGATGGTTTGGAAGTGCATTTTAAGAAGGGCAATTATTCTGTGGTTGATTCTAGAGGGTCTTTGATTTGCCAGATTTTACCATTCGGTAAAGTTTTTCGAATTGACTTCTCTAGTTCTTTTGGCCCTTCTCGCTGTTTGATTGCTGGATCTTCTTCTGAGCTCTGGAAGTGGCATAGGAGGTTAGGTCATTTGAGTTTTGATCTGCTAGTCAGGTTAACCTCTATGGACCTTATCCGAGGATTGCCCAAGCTTAAGATGGAGAAGGATCTAGTTTGTCATCCCTGTCGTCATGGGAAAATGGTTGCCGCTTCTCACTCACCTGTGACTCAGGTGATGACTTCATATCCGGGAGAGCTTTTACACTTGGACACTGTTGGTCTAGCTCGGGTACATTCAGTCGGTGGGAAGTGGTACACACTTGTGATTGTTGATGACTTTTCTCGATTCTCGTGGGTTTTCTTTTTGGAGTCTAAGGATGAAACGTTTCAGTTTGTTCATGACCTGATTTTGAAGCTGAAGAATGAGAACAATGGTCGGATGCGAGCAATTCGCTCCGACAACGGCTCTGAGTTCAAGAACTCTAAGTTCGTCAGCTTCTGTAGTGATTAGGGTCTGGACCATCAGTTTTCTTCTCCTTACACTCCCCCACAGAACGGCGTTGTGGAACGAAAGAACCGCACGCTAGTCGAGATGGCCAGGACGATGCTCGATGAGCACAAGACTCCTAGGCATTTTTGGGCTGAAGCCATGAACACGACTTGCTATCTGGCCAATCGCATCTTTCTTAGAGCTTACCTTCGTAAGACATCATATGAATTGCGGTTTGGCAGACAACCCAAAGTAAGCCACTTGCGAGCGTTTGGCTGCAAGTGCTTTGTGCTCAAGAAGGGAGGGCATTTGGACAAGTTTGAGTCTCGTTGCTGGGATGGTGTTTTTCTTGGTTATGCATTGCATTCTCGAGGCTTCCGTGTTTGGAACCTCGAATCCCAGCTGCTTGTCGAGACTTGTGAGGTTTCATTTGATGAGTCCTTGCCTTCTTTGACTCATTCTTTTGAGCTTTCTGGTGATGATGAGCTCGGAGAGTCCATCTTCGAGGAAGATGAGGACACTACAGCTGCTGATGAGGGTGGACCTTCTGCATCCCCGCAGAGCGCACACCTTCTGAGATTTCGACTGAGGATGAGGGCGGACCTCTGATCACTTCTTCCACTACGATCGAGCCCCCTTAGTCGAGTCCAGAGGTGCCTGCTGCTGACTCCGGTGAGGTGACTTCTGATCACAAGGGAACCCGAGCAGTTTAGCATGATCACCCCTCAGAGCTCATCATTGGTGATTTAACTGAGAGAACTTTGCGTTCTTCTACCTCTCTTGCTGTGTTTGCTGAATCTGCGTTTGTTGCATCTTTTGAGCCCAAAGACGTTTCTCACGCTCTTTCTGATTCTAATTGGATTAATGCTATGCAAGAAGAGCTTGAGAACTTTGTCCGCAATCGGGTTTGGACACTAGTTGAGCCGCCACTAGGATGCAACCCCATACGCACCAAGTGGGTATTCAAGAACAAACAAGGTGAAGATGGGGTTGTGGTGCGCAACAAAGCTCGACTGGTTGCCCAGGGTTTTTGCCAAAAGGAAGGTATTGACTTTGAAGAAACCTTCACTCCTGTTGCCCGTCTTGAGTCCATTCGTATTCTTCTAGATTTTTCCGTTTCGAAGGGTTTTAAGCTTTTTCAAATGGATGTCAAGAGCGCTTTTCTGAACGGGTACATAGAAGAGGAGGTTTATGTTAGGCAACCCCCCGGTTTTGAGAACCCTAAGTTTCCTCGACATGTTTTTAAGTTGCAAAAGGCTTTATACGGGTTGAAGCAAGCCCCCAGGGCTTGGTATGACCGGTTGAAGCAATTTTTGTTGGGGAAGGGCTTTGTGATGGGTTCTGTGGATAAAACTCTTTTCTTGCTCAGAGATGCTTCAGACTTCTTAGTCGCTCAGATTTATGTGGACGACATTATTTTTGGCGGTACTACTAATGATCTTGTGTCCAAGTTTTCTGAGCAGATGCACAGTGAGTTTGAGATGAGCCTCATGGGTGAGCTCAAGTATTTTCTAGGGCTCCAGATCAAGCAGACCAAGGACGACACCTTCATCCACAAAGGTAAGTACACTCGCGATATGCTTAAGAAATTTGACTTTGGTGGAGAATTGAAGCCGCAGATGACCCCGATGGGCACTTCTGGGGGTCTGGACAAGGACGAGAGCGGTGTCAAGGTCAACGAGAGGGAGTTTCGAGGGATGATCGGTTCACTGCAGTACCTGACGGCAACAAGACCGGACATACAGTTCGCTGTGGGACTTTGCACGCATTTCCAGTCTTCACCACGCACGTCTCATCGGCAGGCTGTCAAGCGCATATTCAGGTATCTTACTTATGCGCCTGATCTTGGTATTTTCTATTCAGCATCATCTTCTCTCGATTTATCTGGATTTTCGGATGCCGACTTTGGTGGGTGCCGGTTGGATCGCAAGTCGACTTCCGGTACTTGCTAGTTTCTTGGTTCTTCTCTTGTCTCTTGGTCTTCTCGAAAGCAATCTGGAGTTGCTCTTTCGACCACAGAGGCTGAGTATGTAGCTGCTGCTAGCTGCTGCTCACAGTTGGTTTGGATGATTTCCACTCTACGAGATTTTGGGTTATTCTTTCCTACCAGAGTTCCTTTGTTTTGCGACAGCACTAGTGCAATTAGTGTAGGGAAAAACCAATGTCTTCATTCAAAAACCAAACACATTGATGTGCGCTTTCACTTTCTGCGGGATCAATATGAGAAAGGTGTCATTGACCTTGTTCATGTTGATACCCATCATCAGTTGGCTGACATTTTCACCAAACCCCTAGATCAGTCTACATTTGAGCGTTTACGAGGGGATTTGGGTGTTGTGTATCCTTTTTAGGATATTTTCCGTCAGTTTTTTTCTTTCTTCTTTACTCTTTTCTTGAGTCCTTTTATGTGTGTTCATATCCTGCATATTCACATATCACACTTTAGAGCTGCTTCTGTTATATGATTGTACTGCTTTACTTATTCTAGCGAGTACATGCTTTTGATTACTTGTTGATGATCATGCTTTGCTTCAGTTCACTTGATATGTCTGATATCTGTCATAAGCATGGCTTTTACGCTTTAAACTTGAAAAATGATCACCATTGCTTCTGGTAACTAGCATGTGTAGGCTAAGTGCTCTTGCTATCTGTTACATGCCTTGTAGCTAGTTCCTGACTTAGATGCAAACATGCAACTTGGACATCCTTCTGCTTTCAAACATGGATATGTGCTATAAAAATGATGAAAAATCTAGAAAAATGAAATTTCCATGTCCTTTTATGCATAAACTTGAAAAGATCCAGGTGGGTTTGTTTTGTCGCATTGCATTGTTCTGGACTGCGTATCATAGCACTTTGGTACGAACTAGGACAGTGTAGTGTATGCCAAGACCAATGTCTTAAGCTTCTGATGGTCCAGTTCTGGCCTAGGCTTGACTTGGTCGGTCAGCATAAGGTTTGAAACGCAAATAACCCCTGGCATAAATGAAAAAGCGAAAAGAAAAAGCTTGAACATTGAAATGATAACAAGTTTGCTGAAGCACTTTGTTTTGAACAATGCTTATCTTGGTACATTTCAGTTAGCTTTTGCATCTCATGCTTTACCTCGCTTGTTTACTCGAAAATATGGTGATGCTTTTGTTTGCAAAAACTGAAAAATGCGTGCTAATGACTTTCCTTATATATCATCTATTGCACTGATCATGCCATGTGTCTTAGACAGTATGTCTTTTGCTATACTTGGTAGATGTTGTAATTGCAGTCAATCATATCTGAGAAGCATGCTTTCTACACTCCACATGCACTCCAGTTGAATTTACTGCATATTTTGAGGGGGAGGTGCATTTCAGGGGGAGTCTGTGTCTCTTTTGATATCCTTGTTGTTTTGAAATTGCACTCATTTTGAGCTTCTACGTTTTGGTTAACCATAATGACCGCTTCTTGCTTGTGTTCGGCTTTTTGGTCATTAGGGTTAAACTTTTACCTTATTTTTTTTCTTCTTTGTTTTTTCTTGTGTTTTGTTTTCGTGCTTCCACATTTGTTTGCAGGTGCTGAAGAGCTGAAGAAGAGGAGTGTTGACAATGCACTCATCAAGGGGGAGATTGAGGAGCCATGCTGAATAGCGTGGGCCTTATGGCTCCAGAAGTGATGAGTCATTGTCAACGATAGTCAAAGAGGACAAAAGAAGAAGAGATCTGCTGTTTCATGGGCCGCGTGTGACTCAGGTACACGGGCAGCGAGCGACTGTCGGGCAGAGGAGGCTGCGAAGTCGGGCTAGCCCAATCCGGGTACATGGGCCAGAAGCAGTAGAAGACCCACTGGGCTGTTGACCAGGACTGACTCAAGTACACGGGCGGTGAGCGATTGCTGGGCTGAGAGAGCTGCGGAGTCGGGCCGGCCCAATCCGGGTACCTGGTACAAAGTCGGTGGAGGCTTTGTCAGTTTCGGCGCAAAACTGACAACCGTTGATCTTGTATCCGACTGTCCAGAAGAGAAGCCGTAGTCGCTACGAAAACTTAGCTTCCGGATAAGTCATCTGTATCTCTAGGCCCACAGTCAGTCAGTCGTGTCTGTAAAAATACCTAAGGGCAGTAGAGTCTTTTCCTTTATTCTTGCGTCTGTAAAAACCCTAAGGGGCTGGTAGAATATTCCTAGTGTTGGGCAGCCTATAAATAGGGCCCCAATCCCTAGGGTTTGGACTACCCTTTTGCTGAAATCAATACTACTCCTTTGGGTCATTTTGTCTCTTGCTTTGTCTCTCTTCTCTCCTGTTCATGCGTGCGCAGCCAGGCAACAAGTCTTGTTCTTCCTGAGATTTACTTGTTTCTTTGCTGTCTGGGAGAATTTATTCTGGCTGTTTTTTTTTTGTTTGTGCGAAGCATTTACTTGCGCAGCATTTCATTCACTGTGCTTGCGGTCAATTTATTTGGAACAGAAGCTTCTCTGTTGCATGTGTTCTTCATGAGAAGTAGTACTAGTTCTTGCTGTTGCAAGTAGTACTACTACACTGTAGCAACAGTACACTGTGCCAGCTTTTTGCTTTCTACTGCGTAGCTTTTTGATCGAAGTCGACAGGCCCGAGTAACTTTTTTGACTATTTTCTGGCGAAGCCACCCTCTCTGTTCGAAGCCCCTCAGCTCCGTGAGGCAGGCTTCGATTTGATATACTCGAAGGCTTCATTTGAACTTTGAACTTCGTTTTGTGTCCTGAGTTGCTAGCTTCAAAGTACTTTTTGAACTGACAGCGTCTCATACTTCGAACGTCTGTGCGAAGGTACTCCGACTCGAGCTCTTCGAAGTCCACACTTCGACAGGTTTCGAAGTTGGCTTCGAAGATTGTCTTTCTGTTAGACTTCTCTTAGTGTTTTGCTTCCATCTTCTTCGAAGGTCCTTATTGTGTTCTGTTCGAAGGTGGTGTGGAGGCTTCGTTTTGGTTTCTCTGTCGCGTGTCAGCCTTCGCTTTTCTTTTCGAAGGTTGTCCGCTCTGGGTGCTAGTTTGAAGCTGTGTTCGAAGCCTTGCCTTCGAAGTACATACTTCGAAGCAGGCTCCGACTCTGTCATACTTCGCTCTCATTCACACTTGACCTAAGATAAACAACACACCTTCGACAGACTTCGACTTCCACCACCAAACCAGACCTCGGCCAGCAAAGTAGACCTCGACCTCCGAAGTAGGCTTCGGCCAGCGAAGCAGGCTTCGACACTGCAAAGCAGGCTTCGTCCAGCGAAGCAAGCTTCGCCGAGTTTCGAACAGGAGACAAAATTTCAAACGGTAACTTCTCATTTCATTCTCCGTGCACTTAGAATTGTTCTACTGAGAAGGTTGTCTTGCCTTGTCTTGTGTTTACTGTTTATCTGTCTATTAGCACTATTTCTCTGTTTTAAACATCAGTTGCTTCTAGGCTAGATATCTTTAGACTTAGGCTATCTGTCCAGTCTTTGCTGCTTAGTCTTTTGAGGTGCGTTGGGTGTTGGGAACAGGCCATATATTCGAAAGAATTTTTAAGACGCCCATTCACCCCCCTCTGGTCGCTACTTTCGATCCTACAGTCTTCGCCAGGCCAGAAGTCCCAACCTCTGCTATCCTCTTCCTCAGAGCCTGATCCATTGCGGACCAGTCTGCAAGAGCTGGGGGCTCTACTCCGAGTACACTCCATACTCGGTTAAATCGCTCCAGCTCCCTACCAATTTCACCCTCCGCTCTTTCTCCACAAGCGTAGGGGCTCCAAGGACCTTCTCCACAGCTCGAACAATTTGCTCAGGAGTCCAAGTCATTCACGAAGCTGAAAGATAAGATATCATCCAATTAATTCATTGAAATTAAATCTGTTGGACCGAAAACGGCGACCAGAGGGGGGGTGAATGGGAGCTTTTAAAATTTCGGGCTAAAAACTAGCCTTCGGTTTCAGTTCTGTCTTCTGCGGAACAGGCTTCGAACACTACCTTCGAAGGTCTGGTTCGGAGGTACTTCGACACCTTCGAACACAGGCTTCGGAGGAGCAAAAATTCGAAGCCAAGAAGACTTCGCTCCACTTAACACCCTCGGAAATCTACTCTGCTTAGTCAGTGCAGGCTCCGCACACAGGGTGCTTCAAGCAGGCTTCGCACTTCACCCTTCGCAAGAGTGGACAGCCCTCTGAGGACTTCGACCAAGTACTTGGCAGCAGCAACTGGTGCTGAGCTTCGTACACGAAGGTCTACACGCACACAAACAGACTACACTAGGGGCTTCGACACAAGAAGCAAAACGGGCAACAATCAGGGCTTCGCTAGTAAGCAGCGAGGTCACGCCTCCTGTTACACAGAGCGAAAACACACTAACAAAACACACTTCGCTAGAAAAACAACCTTCGCCACAACAGGCTACGGTGCACAATAACAGGCGAGGTATGCAACGCGAGCTCAAGCAAAAGCACAAAGAAGCAGGGCTTCGCCGCTTGAACAAGGAACACAGAAAATAAACTCTCTGGATGTATTGCAATCGAGGTATGTGGCTACAGGAGCTCAACAGTAAATGCTCAAAGTGTTCAATGTTACCTACCGAGCCCCCATATTTATAGCCCACAGTTCACCCAAAGGAAAAGACTACTTTACCCCTAGGGTTACAAAAGATTTTGTCTCTACAGAACTAAGGGGTATAAAAGGTAGTCCACCTTTATTCTGGAGGCTTCTCTGTCAGCCTTGCAGAGGGGACAGCGTCAGCTTTTTGCAGAGCAGACAGTGTCAGCCTTTGCAGTCTTTGACTTTCTGCAGCCTCCCTTCGCACGCGAGGGTGCGGAGGCTTCGGCGAGAAGCCTTGAGCCTGGTGGCCTTCGCTTCGCCGAAGATGACCTTCGATACAGTGACGGTTTTGAGCCGAAGCCGTCAAAGCTCTTGGGCCTTCGCACCAACACCTCCGGAGTGGACCACCACGGCTTCGCAGCTTCACCCAGCTCGAACTCCGTCAGTCCGTGTACCGAAGCCATGCAGGCCGAAGTACCTCAAGTCAACCTTCCTCCGGAGCTAGCCTCGCTCCGAAGCCTCCCTCACTCCGAAGCCCCACCTTCGGAGTACCACCCTTCGAAGTCCCTCCTTCGTCCAAGGCCTCCGCATGAAGCATTCCATGAGCACTTCGTCGCAGTGTCTCTCCCCGAGCACACTCCTCGACGAGCCTCACCCGGACCATGCCTTCGATGCGCCTCGACTTCTGAGACCTTCGTCGGGTACCTTCGAATGTCTCCCTCCGGAGCACACTTCGAACTCCTTGCCTCCACAGAGGACTTGTTCCACCAACTCCGAAGTCACTCCATTCGGAGTACCTTCGAAGTGCCTCGCCTCTGAGGACTTTGTCTCGAAGCACCTTCAGCCGGAGCCACGCTCCGCACTCTCTGCCTTCACCTGGCGCGCCTCGACCCGAGGACCGACCCGGACCACCTTCGCAGCCACCGTGACGGAGCTCCCCGCTCCCCTGGCATCAAGCCTCCCGCTTGACCCAGGTTCACCTGCTGCGAACCTTGTCCGTCGCCTCCGAGGTCCCTGCGCACCACCGACAAGCAAACAAGTGTATCCAATACTCCGGAGACCTCTCCGGGTTAGCAACCTCCGGTACACACTCCGGTGTACCGCCCAAAGTACCGAAGCCTTCGGTACGAACCCAGTCATTGCGTACTGTCGGACCCCTCCGATAAGCACACTCCGCTGCAACAGCTGCAGCAAGCAAACACCGAACACCCTTCTGTGAAACCACCTCCGAAGCCCCTTCGGAGGTACCACCTCCGAAGCCCCTTCGGAGGTACCCTTCGAACAGAGGGTAAAAAGCCTGTCAATCACTCATCACAAAACACCGAAACCAACCCTTGGTTTCTCAATCTCCCCCTTGATGAGTGCATTGACAACCAAATCCAAGTTCAAGAAAATTTAAAATTTTCAGCACACAAGTGACCATAAAAACTCAGAAAAGAGCCAGATCATGTCACTTGATAAAAGAATTTTTCTCCCCCTTTGTAAAAGAGAAAAAGCCCCTTTGGCAAATCTCCCCTTGATAAGAACTCCCCCTGAGTTAAGCAAATTTTCTTCCCCCTTTATGTCAAAAATCTCTCCCCTTTTCGAAATTATGCCTTCTTGCGGCAGAGAACATAGCAAATCTCTCCCCCTTTGGCAATGCAAGCATCAAGGAGCAGTCAAAAATTGCAAAGCTTCGAAATGAATAGAATTGCAAAGACATATAATGCAAAAATATGCCAACAGTAATACCAATGTTCATGTGCTCAGCTCAATTTAACATTCTGTGAAACAAGATGATGGCATGTGATTTTGTCATTTTGAGATAAAAGCATCACCACTTAATCATAGCAGCTAGACATGTGAAGGCAAGGACTGCGCAAAGCTAACAATTTCTACCCTAGACAGACAAGTCTTGTTCAAAAAGGAGCTTAGAAAGCAAACTTGATGATTAATTAATTTTGTTGTTCTTTTCTTAATGCCAGGGGTTATTTGTTTGTCCACCTTATACTTTCCAATCAGGCCAAGCCTAGGCATGAAATCCATCTGAAGCTTAAGGCGGTGATTTTGGCATACACTACACTATCCCAGTTCAGACCAAAGTGCAATGGTAAGCAGTCTAGAATAGAGTAGTGCGACAAACAAACCCTCCTGGATCTTTTCATTTAAACCAGACAAATCATGGATTTTTGATTTTGATTCAGGTGAATTAAATATTTTGATGAGTATCCATGAATAAAGAACACATTTTTCAAGTTGCAAATTTTAGCATCCAAGGAACAGTGTCTTGCTGTCAAGTAGATAAAAGATAGCTAAAAGCAGTCCTGCCTAAACAAGCTAGATACACGATTGTGCGGTGAGCAAGTTTTGATTTTAGAAAATAAAACATCATGCACAACCAATGTTCCAGACATATTTCATAGAGCTGAGCTGTCATGATTTCTTTGAATTAAAAGCAGGCATATAATAGCAAAAGATGTAAATGCAATTTCACACATAATGAGCATATGCAAGACAATTAAAATCAGCTCCCCCTCACAAAATGCCGTAGGGATGACAAATACCAAGTTCCCCACGCAAGTAAGCAAATCGAGAAGCATCGAGGGGTTTTGTAAAAATATCGGCAAGCTGGTGTTGGGTATCAACATATTGAAGTTCAATATCACCCTTCTCATTGTGATCTCTGAGAAAGTGATACCGTACATCAATGTGTTTGGTTCTGGAGTGCTGAACCGGGTTGTTTGCAATACAAATAGCACTAGTGTTATCACAGAAAAGTGGAACACTCTTATAATCTAACCCGAAATCCCGCAAAGTGGAAACCATCCACAAAATCTGAGAGCAACAGCTAGCTGCAGCAACATATTCGGCCTCAGCCGTCGATTGTGCAACACTAGACTGTTTGCGGGAAGACCAGCAAACCAGAGAAGTACCCAGAAAATGACAAGTACCAGAGGTACTCTTCCTATCAATTCTACACCCAGCAAAGTCCGCATCAGAATAACCTCGAAGACATAAAGATGAAGATGCTGAATACCATATGCCAAATTCAAGGGTGTGTTTGAGATACCTTAGGATGCGCTTAACCGCTTGGCGGTGCGAAGCTCGTGGTGAAGCCTGAAAACGAGCGCACAGACACACTGCGAAGTGTATGTCCGGCCTCGTGGCAGTCAAGTAGAGGAGGGAGCCTATCATGCTCCGGAACTCCTTCTGATCTACGGCTTCTCCATCTTCGTCAGGGTCCAATGCTACAGATGTAGCCATTGGAGTGGCGAGGGGCTTCGCATCGGACATGTCAAACTTCTTGAGCAGGTCCTTGGTGTACTTTGTCTGGTGGATGAAAGTACCTTGTTTGCTTTGCTTGATTTGCAACCCAAGGAAAAAGGTGAGTTCGCCCATCATTGACATTTCAAATTCCCTGCTCATGGTATCTGCAAACTCGGCAACTAAAGCATGAGAAGAGCCACCAAAGATGATATCATCCACATAAATCTGCACTAGGAGGAAATCTTTGCCATGCTTGAGAGTAAACAAAGTTTTATCAACAGAGCCCATCAAATACCCTCGCTCAAGCAGAAAAGACTTAAGTCTATCATACCACGCCCGAGGGGCCTGCTTGAGTCCATAAAGAGCCTTATGAAGTTTAAGGACTTTATGTGGGTACTTGGGGTTTTCAAAACCAGGGGGTTGTTTTACATAAACATCTTCACCTATGAAACCATTAAGAAAAGCACTTTTGACATCCATTTGATAGAGTTTGAATCCCCGGGATGTCGCAAAGGCAAGCAAAATCCTAATGGCTTCAAGGCGAGCAACAGGTGCAAAAGTTTCAGTAAAATCAATCCCTTCTAGTTGAGAAAAACCCTGAGCTACAAGTCTAGCCTTATTTCTAACAATTGTCCCATCCTCCCCTTGTTTATTTTTGAAAATCCATTTTGTTCCAATGAAATGAACATTAGGTGGAGGATCAACTAAAGTCCAGACTTGGTTTCTCTCAAAATTTTCAAGTTCCTCATGCATGGCATTGATCCAACTAGAATCAGAAAGTGCATGACTAACATCTAAGGGCTCGAAAGAAGCAACAAAAGCAGCATTAGTGAAATGGGCATGAGAACGAGTTACCCTTTGATCAAGCTCACCAATGATCTGCTCGGGAGGGTGCATCCTTTGAACATGGTGTGGAGCCTCGCGGCGGGATGCAGTATCCCCCTCAACTTGTGCGTTGGAGTGGTCCAAGATGACCGATGTTGAGGTAGTCGCTTCGGGACCTCGTGCCGAAGAAGTTGAAGCGGGGTCAGCTTCGGGAGTTGACGTCGAGGGTAGGTGGGGTTCATCCTCGAATTCTCCGGGATCTTCGTCTTCGAATAAGGTATGTTCCATGTCGTGTTCATTTGCCTGTTCAAAAGCAGAACTAACAGAGGGGGTTGATTCATCAAAAGTCACATCACATGACTCGATGACAGTGTTAGTTTCCAAATTATAAACACGATAAGAATGACCATGAGTAGTATAACCCAAAAAGATCCCGTCAGAAGATCGCGACTCAAATTTATCCAAGTTACCACGTTTTAGGATAAAGCAGCGACAGCCAAAAACTCGAAGATGAGTAACCTTGGGCTGTCTCCCAAAACGCAGCTCATAAGATGTCAAATTTAAAATTGAGCGCAAGAAAATACGGTTTGAGATGTAGCAAGCAGTGTTCATGGCCTCAGCCCAGAATTTTCTAGGAGTCCTATGCTCATCAAGCATCGTCCTAGCCATCTCAACCAAAGTGCGGTTTTTCCTCTCAACAACACCATTCTGTTGAGGAACCCGCGGAGCAGAGAATTGATGTTCTATGCCATGCTCCATGCAAAAGTCAACAAAGAGACTATTTTTGAACTCAGTGCCATTATCGCTTCGAATGAATTTTAATGCACCAGGGAGTTCAGTGAAAAGTCTCAAAGCCAAGCTCCGAAAGTGTGTAAACACTTCATCCTTGCTGGCAAGAAAGAAGACCCAAGAGTAGCGAGAGAAATCGTCGACAATAACTAGAACGTACCACTTGCCGCCTAAAGAACTAACCCGAGAAGGACCTACAGTGTCCATATGGAGAAGTTCTCCGGGCTGTTCAGTCATCACTGTGGTGACTGGCGAATGCGAAGCGGCAATCATTTTACCATGTCGACAAGGAGCGCAAACTAAATTCTTCTCAAACTTGAGCTTGGGCAATCCTCGGATCAGACCTAGGGCGCTCAACCGAGCGAGCAACTCAAAGCTCATATGCCCTAGTCTCCTATGCCACTTCCAAAGCTCAGAAGTCGAATGTGAAACAAGACAATGAGAAGAACCAGACGACTCTGAAAAATCAGCTCCAAAAACTCTCCCAACCCTAAAGATCTTACACACCACAACGCCATCAGAATTGAGCACTTGCGAAGTATCGCGATGAAATCGCACTTCGAAGCCCTCATCAAGCAACTGAGATACAGACAGCAAATTGTATCCCAGGTTTTCAACCAAAGCAACATCTTTGAGAGTGAAGTTCGAATTAATTCTTACCACACCTTTACCTTTCACTCTGCTCCTTCGATTGTTTCCGAAGGTCATATGTTCCCTTTGCTTGGTTGTGGTGAGGCTGGAGAACCAAGCTGCATCTCCGGTCATGTGGCGCGAACAACCGGAGTCCATGATCCACGTGCCCTCCAAGCCTCGATCTGTTGCCTACACATGATAAGAACGTCTCGATCGCTCAGTGCTGGGGTGAGTAAAATAATGACGAGGCATCCAGCACTGAGTGACACGAGTAGTAGGCACAGTAAAAGCAGACGGTCTACGCACATAATAATCAGAATGATGCAAAGTGCGAGGTCTACCTACATGCTGTGAAAGAACAACATGTCGAGGTCTCCTACTCTGACGAGGTACAAATCTGCTAGCCCGAGGTCTACCACCATATGGAACATGGTGAAGACCTCGAGGAGCAAAACCTCTCCGAGAAGCACGAGGAGCCTCAAAAGCAGGACGATAGTACATCTCAGACTCATGCATACCTAAAGATGGGTAATGCATGTCCTGGTAACTCATCGCCTGTGCGCGTCGCTCATCCTTGATGCGACGAAAACAGAACCCAACCAAATGACCCACCCGCTGACAATAGGAACAATGAAACACTCTCCTGGGGGCACTCTCATGGGTCACAGGAGCAACTCTCACAGGCTCCTTGGGTTTCTTCTGAGTGGTTTTCTTGGGAGGATTTTTCTTGGCAGGAGGAGTGGTTTTCTTTGGTGGATGGGTAGGTTTTTTGGCTGATGGGGTGTCCAACAGAGCTCTCTCTTTCTCTAGGGTAGTGGGAGAGGTAAAAACAGTTTTGGTCTTACTGTCAGAAGGTATCCTCTCAAAACCCAAACCTAGAGCTACCCCTGCTCTGTCAGCACACAACTTGGTCTTGGCCAAGAGCAAATCCATCCTACCCTTTCCCCCAGTGCATTTGTTTACCACGGAAAGAAGGTATTCATTTTCAGACATGAGGTTTTCAGCTCGCTCTCTAACAGTGCCTAGCTGGTCCTTAAGGGTAATGCAAGTGTCACAAACAGGTTGCACATCCTTAGAACTACCGGCCCTCTCCAATCTAGCCTCTAAATCATGAACATGCTTATCACGTAAATTAATGCTATCGCGTAATAAAGAGCAGTTCATGCAATCAATAATATCATGAGGTCTAGAATCCACCTCCAAAAGCTGCTTCTGTGCAGTCTCAAGCTCAGAAAGAGTTTGAGCATGAACAGAACGCAACTGAGCAAGCTCACTCATGACAACAGAACATGATTCACATTCAGCATCATCAAATTTAGACTTAAGCATGGCATATTCAGTAGAAATATTTTCTAGCCTAAGTCTAAGGTCTTTTCTTTCTCTAGCGGCTTGCACAAGTAATCTATCCTGACCAAGCACTACTTCATTCAGCTCATCTAATTTAATTAGAAGCTGGTCAGATGATAGGTTTACCTCAGATGAGTCAAGCTCATCGCCGCTGTGATCGCTGTCGGCCATGAAGCAAAGGCCGGTGAAGTCACGTCCCTTCTTGTCCTTCTTGTCCTCCTTCCTTGGGGACTCCTCCTCCTCAGAGCTCGACTCCTCAGTTGAGGAAGTGTCGATGTCGCTGAGAGCAGCAAGAAAAGCTCTGGAAGCGGCCTTGGCTACTTTCTTAGCCATCTTGCCGCGCTTGCCCTTCACAAAGGGCTTCCTCTCCTTTTTGTGGTATTTGGGGCGCTCACTCTCGTCTCTCTTCTTGAGCTTAGGGAAATTTGCCTTAATGTGAGAGGTGTCGCCACATTCATAGCAACCACTAAAACCACTTCTCCTCTGATCCCGTCTCTCATGATGAAAGCGGGTGAACCTCCGGGCAATGAGAGCAAGCTCATCATCAGCTAGAGTATCCACCTGCTCCTTTGTGACGGAGACCAGGGAGGACAAAGCAAAACCATCTGCAAGAACACAAGTGCCTGATGTGCTTGGTTCTGCAGTGGTGCCACGACTAGTGCTAGAAACCAATGCCAATGGCTGTGGCAAAGAGCTTCTGTGCACTGCAAGAGATGCCTTGGCAATCTCTGTGGACTTCAGCTTGCTAAAGAGTTCATCGCAGGTCAAGGTGTCATATCCTGCGGACTCTTCAATGCTGGATATCTTCACTTCCCATATGCTACGGTCAAGAGCATAGAGAAGCTTGATAGCCCTATCATGATCACTGTAAGCAAGCGTCCCGTTGGATCGCAAGTTACTCACTATCGCGTCAAAGCGAGAAAACATGGCATCTACAGATTCACCAGGTGCCTGCACAAACAGCTGATACTGTTGATTGTAGGTGCTTTGGCGCCTGGCCTTAATCTGAGCAGAGCCCTCATGAAAGACAGTGAGTGTTGTCCAAATCTCCCTAGCAGTCCTAAGGTGCTGCACCCTATCGAACTCACTTCTACTCAAACCGATGAACAGTATGTTTCTTGCCTTGGAATTGGCAATATACTGATCCTTCTCAGTCTGAGAGGTGCGAGTCTCAGGGATGGAGTATTGTGAGTCCACAATCTCCCAAATTGCATTTCCTTGGCTTAACAAGTAAGCCTCCATGCGCACCTTCCAGTATGCAAAATCTGTCCCATCGAACATAGGAATTTTACTGCCTCTATCCATGTCGCCAATAGATCACAAAACCGGTTAAGGTCAACTGGTGATCTTAACCCGCTCTGATACCAATTGTTGGACCGAAAACGGCGACCAGAGGGGGGGTGAATGGGAGCTTTTAAAATTTCGGGCTAAAAACTAGCCTTCGGTTTCAGTTCTGTCTTCTGTGGAACAGGCTTCGAACACTACCTTCGAAGGTCTGGTTCAAAGGTACTTCGACACCTTCGAACACAGGCTTCGGAGGAGCAAAAATTCGAAGCCAAGAAGACTTCGCTCCACTTACCACCCTCGGAAATCTACTCTGCTTAGTCAGTGTAGGCTCCGCACACAGGGTGCTTCAAGCAGGCTTCGCACTTCACCCTTCGCAAGAGTGGACAGCCCTCTGAGGACTTCGACCAAGTACTTGGCAGCAGCAACTGGTGCTGAGCTTCGTACACGAAGGTCTACACGCACACAAACAGACTACACTAGGGGCTTCGACACAAGAAGCAAAACGGGCAACAATCAGGGCTTCGCTAGTAAGCAGCGAGGTCACGCCTCCTGTTACACAGAGCGAAAACACACTGACAAAACACACTTCGCTAGAAAAACAACCTTCGCCACAACAGGCTACGGTGCACAATAACAGGCGAGGTATGCAACGCGAGCTCAAGCAAAAGCACAAAGAAGCAGGGCTTCGCCGCTTGAACAAGGAACACAGAAAATAAACTCTTTGGATGTATTGCAATCGAGGTATGTGGCTACAGGAGCTCAACAGTAAATGCTCAAAGTGTTCAATGTTACCTACCGAGCCCCCATATTTATAGCCCACAGTTCACCCAAAGGAAAAGACTACTTTACCCCTAGGGTTACAAAAGATTTTGTCTCTACAGAACTAAGGGGTATAAAAGGTAGTCCACCTTTATTCTGGAGGCTTCTCTGTCAGCCTTGCAGAGGGGACAGCGTCAGCTTTTTGCAGAGCAGACAGTGTCAGCCTTTGCAGTCTTTGACTTTCTGCAGCCTCCCTTCGCACGCGAGGGTGCGGAGGCTTCGGCGAGAAGCCTTGAGCCTGGTGGCCTTCGCTTCGCCGAAGATGACCTTCGATACAGTGACGGTTTTGAGCCGAAGCCGTCAAAGCTCTTGGGCCTTCGCACCAACACCTCCGGAGTGGACCACCACGGCTTCGCAGCTTCACCCAGCTCGAACTCCGTCAGTCCGTGTACCGAAGCCATGCAGGCCGAAGTACCTCAAGTCAACCTTCCTCCGGAGCTAGCCTCGCTCCGAAGCCTCCCTCACTCCGAAGCCCCACCTTCGGAGTACCACCCTTCGAAGTCCCTCCTTCGTCCAAGGCCTCCGCATGAAGCATTCCATGAGCACTTCGTCGTAGTGTCTCTCCCCGAGCACACTCCTCGACGAGCCTCACCCGGACCATGCCTTCGATGCGCCTCGACTTCTGAGACCTTCGTCGGGTACCTTCGAATGTCTCCCTCCGGAGCACACTTCGAACTCCTTGCCTCCACAGAGGACTTGTTCCACCAACTCCGAAGTCACTCCATTCGGAGTACCTTCGAAGTGCCTCGCCTCTGAGGACTTTGTCTCGGAGCACCTTCAGCCGGAGCCACGCTCCGCACTCTCTGCCTTCACCTGGCGCGCCTCGACCCGAGGACCGACCCGGACCACCTTCGCAGCCACCGTGACGGAGCTCCCCGCTCCCCTGGCATCAAGCCTCCCGCTTGACCCAGGTTCACCTGCTGCGAACCTTGTCCGTCGCCTCTGAGGTCCCTGCGCACCACCGACAAGCAAACAAGTGTATCCAATACTCCGGAGACCTCTTCGGGTTAGCAACCTCCGGTACACACTCTGGTGTACCGCCCAAAGTACCGAAGCCTTCGGTACGAACCCAGTCATTGCGTACTGTCGGACCCCTCCGATAAGCACACTCCGCTGCAACAGCTGCAGCAAGCAAACACCGAACACCCTTCGGTGAAACCACCTCCGAAGCCCCTTCGGAGGTACCACCTCCGAAGCCCCTTCGGAGGTACCCTTCGAACAGAGGGTAAAAAGCCTGTCAATCACTCATCACAAAACACCGAAACCAACCCTTGGTTTCTCAAAATCAATATTTGTGTATGAGACACCTTGATGCAGGATATGAAGAGAGCTTACTTGCAGAGTTCAAAGGAATCTCCCAAAGTCCCCCTCCGGGTTTTCTTCGAAGTGAATTGGCTAGGAGGCCATCACGGGAGGAATTCAGAGTCCAATGAATTCCTCCACTAAGTCAAGCATGCTCATGCGACGACTCACGGAGTACAACAGTCCAAGAAGTAACTGAAGTTTATACTTCCAAAGGTCACCACCATCTTTCCTATACTGGTCTGGTGAACATCCTTGGCTGACATGAGGCCTTGTGGAGAGCAGCGAAGATTTCTACCCTCCCTGCACACCCTTCAGCTCGCATGGCCCACTCAAAGACAGCCAAACGAGCGATTGCATTGGGGGAAAGTTGGGGGAGCTTTACATGGAATAAATCTAGTACCTCCGCCAAGAAGTCCACCACTGGGAGCCCAAGTCCAACTTTAAAAAGGCTTCAAACACTACAACCTGTCCCGCTCGCGTCACTAGAATCACCTCTTTCTGGGAAGACGCACCTTCACTCTAGGCCCCATCTTCCCAACGACCACTGCGGCGATCGATTTCTTCGAGCAGGTCGACGCCCCCAAGCTATACGACTGCTCCGTATACTTGGCAGACACCAGTTGGAGATCGTGAGGACCAGCGAGTCGAGGATTCTTTGAAGGCCCAGCCGCTATCGCTTGCTGCAGAGGCAAAGCCGAAGCCAGCGCAGGAACTTTGTTGCTGGTTTTCACCATTGGATAAAGCAAGGGAGCTAGAAATGTGCGCTCAAGAAGAAGAAAGAAGGTCTACAAAAGCAGTTGGTAAAGTGTCTAAAAATCACTTTTACTCTCCCTTTTATAACACCTGAAGTCCCTTGTACTGTACGTTATAGAGCAACGTTTGGGTTGCTTTGTTTCAGTTTCGACGTCGTTATGACATGTAGGGTCACCTCAATGAAGATTTGCAACAGCTTTGAGAACTAATGGCTAGTTTGGCTCTAAAAGAAGTCTGATTCCGAAACCACTCCCTTGGATGCCTCCGAACAGGTTTTGGGTCGAGAGATCCTTTACTTCCGAAGATATTATTTCTAATGGTTGTAAGGGCTTTAAGACTTCTTTTTTCCAAGTTTTGGACATGAAATTATTTCTTGCATATACTGCCCTCTTCACTTCACAGGCGGTTCGGAGAGAAGTATTTGAGGGGCTACTTTTGTGGAAAAATATTTCATCCTCTAGAGATTAAGGAAACCTCAACATCAACACAATCAGGAGAAACGAAGTCAGAAGCTTCGGTCTCCGAAGACCCTAAAAGCATCAAGGCTTCACTGTATTCGGAGCCTTCTATCATGAAAGCCTCCATCAAGGCTACGGTGTGACGAAGCATTCCCAGAGCCTCTTTACCCGAAGGGGTATTGCCAGCGAGGATAGAAGGATTACTATCTTACTGTTATTTAGTCTTTTACCCTTTTAACCCTACGAAGAATATTAAACAGTATCTTCTAAGTCGGTTGTAATTAGAGGGTAAAGGAGTCTTTTCCTAATGTATTCCATCTATAAATACCCCTCTTCGCTCTATAAGGGGTATCGAATAGTGAGATATTCCATACACACTACGAACTATCTAAAGCTATTATCCAATTTAGAGGCTTGGAATAGTCCTCATAAGAAAACACTTTGTTTGTTAGTCTTTCGAGTTCTCTAAACCTATTAGCATAATCTTTTACGCCAACACAGGCAATCATATTAACTGTGACATAGCATGGCCTTCTTCACATGGCGATCTCCATCTCCATGGCTCCTGTCATTGAGTGCGTTCTCCCGGCCTCCATTAAGAGTACTAGTCTATCATGCATAGCATATACTAATTATATGGGCCGAAGCACCGTGGAAATGACATGCAAGCCGTAATAAATTTTACATCAGCTTTGGGTTGTAAATAACCATGACATGCAGGCCATATTTAATTTACATTCATTGCATGCATTTGATACATCACATTTATCCAAGGACATGCCAGTCACATCATTGTGTGCAAAACAAAGTTAGATGAGCAATTTACAAGTGATTGGATTCTGGATCTGAAAAACTCTGCTCAATAGATTCGGTATTCCAAATTCTCATGGGTTGGAACTTCTGATCTGGCATCGGAACTTCCAATCTATCAGAACTTCCAATCAATATCGGAATCTCGGACCGCAACAATTTATTTCTTTATCGAATCATTATTCGATATCAGAACATCCGATCACTATTAGAATTTCTGATCCACCATCGGAACTTCTGATCCCTATCAAAACATCTGATCCCTATCGGAACTTTTGATTTACTACGGACAGAAACAGATCTAATCTATTTTTCCACAATGTATCTCCATATATGAGGAATCCAGATCAAACACTACGCACGTAGGCTCTAATACCACTGTTGGGGAATAGGGGAGCTATGCTAGCTAGCAAATTCAAAATTTACGCCCTATGCCCAACACTCATGCGCATGCGAGATCATAGATCGGTACCTTCTAGCATGAGACGCGCTAGGTGCAGTGGAAGAATATGTTGGAGTAGCGCGTCAAGCCTATCCTCGCTTTGTCCTTGCCATTCTTCGCCGATCTGATCGATGAATATGACGTAGTCATTCGCATGTAGATGTCCACAAGCGTCGCTATTGGAGCAACGCCTTCATGGAGTCCACATGTAGAGGGATGGAGTACCTCCCACGGCAGTGTGCTATCACTACACGTGAGAGATGAGGATCCTTGATCTCAACGATTGAGAAACCATGTTGAAGAATATGGTTTTGATATTCCATATGTGATGAGTGATTGTCAACGGAAGTCAAAGGAAGGGAGATATGAAGACCTGCCGAGTCTGAGGCGCGTGTGACTCAGGTACACGGGCAGCAAGCGACAGCCGGGCAGAGGAGCTGCGGAGTCGGGCTGGCCCAATCCGGGTACATGGCTAGGAGCGGCAGATGATCCACCAGTCTGTTGACTGGGTTTGACTCAGGTATACGGGCGGCGAGCGATTACCGGGCTGAGGAAGCTGCGGGGTCTGGTCGGCCCAATTCGGGTACCCGGTGTGAAGACGGCGAACGCTTTGTCAGTTTCGGCACAAAACTAACAACCTATGTTTAATTCGTTTTTAGGATATTAATATTTAGTTTTTAAGTTTAGAATATTTTTATTTGAGTCATGTGATTTTTCTAAGAATATTTTAGTAATTTTCGGAATTTATTTTAGAGTCGGTTTAATTTACCCTAGGGGTAAATTAGTCTTTTCATATATTAGGAGTCGCCTATAAATAGGCCCCTATCCCCCCTAGGGATAGATGACTGTTATTTTTTATTCCTAGATCAATCTACAGTCCAACTTCTTAGTTTTCGTCTTCCTCCTAAAAGACTTCACCGGCTTTTGTTGTCTCTGCGTCAAACTTTCGGCAATACCACGGGCGGGAGAATTTTTGGCACAGCTGAGCAGCGCGCGTAGCACTTGCACGGGGCCCCTGGCCGAGCATCGGCTGCTGTGCATGTGCAGCGATTTTTTCAGCTCTCAGGCACACGGTTCAAGGCAAATTGCCTTCCGTACCTGACAAAGCAGCAGGCTTCAGCACTTTGGTTTTTAATCATGGCAAGCATGCGGTGCGGCGGGGAAGCAGAGGCCAGCAGCAACAGAAATTAATTCAGGCGCGACAGACGGCAGTAAAAAGCAGCTAGGCGCGGGACCAACGGCAAGGTTTTGCGTTTTTCTTTGGCTCAGTTTTCGCACGGCGGTGCACGGCTGAGTCCGGGCAAATCCTTTGTGCATGGCAACGTTAGGCGAGATGCAGGTTAGTTATTTATCTCCTAATTTCTAGTTAGAATAAATATGTTAGTTATTTATTTTAATTAGCCTGAAATTAATAATTTCGTAGTAAATTTTTATCTGTTAAATTTTTTATCCCGTATTATTTATTTAAATATATCTGTTTAATCTCCTCATATAAAAAGAAAAGAAAAATTTATTAGTCACAGTCATATATTTCGGTTTATTTCTGAATTAATTTTTTAATGATCCATGTTTTATTCATTTAATTAGTGTTTTATTTCTAGACTGAAATATAAATATTTCAAGATTTATCTAGGTGTTTTTATTTACTACAGTATTTTTATTTAGTTTATCTTTCATATCATTTCAATTAAGACACCGGTTAGTTTTAGGCTAGACAACTTTAATTCTTGTGATTTGCTTTGCTAATATTATTTGACGGGTTAAGTTTGTTTGGGTATTGGGATTAGGATATAGTTTAGCAAGAAATTTTTAGGCGCTCATTCACCCCCCTCTGGTCGCTACTTTCGGTCCTACAAGTGATATCAGAGTGAGGTTAGGGTTTTCTAATATCTTAACCGATTCTAAACCTAGGTAGTGACCATGACGTCTTTTGGTAAAATCCCGTCCCTAGAAGCTTTTGGCTACACTTATTGGAAGACTCGCATGCGAGCATACCTTATGAGCCAGAGCTCGGACATATGGGATATTTGTGTTCATCCTACTTTCACCATAAGGACTATTGCTGTGGATACTGCTGCAGATGTAGTTGCACAACATCAAAATAATAGTAAAGCGGTGAACATTTTATTTTCTAGTCTAGGTCCTAGTGAGTTTGAGCGTGTTAGCCATCTCACCACTGCTCGAGAGATCTGGGCTACCCTCTAGGCACACCATGAGGGGATAGCTCAGGTCAAGGCTAGGCTCTACCAGACCTACCGACGTGAGTATGAAAATTTCTCACAGAAGCCAGGTGAGACGATTGAGGCTTTGTTTGGTCGTTTTCAATCGATCATTAACAAGCTTCGCGTTAACAAGGCCGAGTGTGATCAGATGGTCTCGGATCATGAGCAGGTGCTTAACGTACTTCATACCTTGGACCCTAAGATCTAGGAGATCAAGGTCTCTTCTATTGTTGAGAGCGTGTCTTATGATACCTTGACCGTCGCAGAGCTTTTTAGTAAGCTCAAGGCCTCAGAGGTCGATATCCAGTTGAGATCAAATCTCACTGGTTCTGGATCAAAGACTCTGGCGCTTGCGACACCATCAGCTGATCCTAATGCCATGAGTTGTACTGCGTTTTCCTTGATGTCTATTTCTGAGGAACAACTTGATACTCTAGGAGATGATGATCTATGTTTGTTTAACAACCGGGTGCGACGTGTCTATAATAAGCGAATGTTTAAGAGACACGGCACAAAATCCGGATGCTTTGAGTGTGGTGATACAGGTCATTTCATTGCCGACTGCCCCAAGCGGAAGAATTACAAGAAGGGAACTGGCGGCAACTCCTACGACTCCGACAAGTACGACAACTCTACAAAGGGCAAGCCCAAGATGAGATTCTTTTGAAATGCTTTGAAGGACTACAGGCGTGAGAACAAGAAACGAGACAAGGATTTCTTCACCGATATGGAGAAAAGCTACTCCAAGAGATCCTCGTCTTCCTCCTCATCTTCGAGCTCAAGTGATGAAGAGATCGTGATCAGGAAGGGGAAGGATAGGGATGATCCGGCGGGCCTCTGTTTCATGGCCTTCGGGGACAAGCCAAAGAGACGCTCACGTGACAGCCGAAGACCCCACAAGAGCTTCTCCTCAATGGCTCTTGGGGAGAAGAAAGAAAAGGACTCCTCCGACTCCTCCGACGACGACGACGATGAGAAGGTATCATCCTATGAACAAGAAGTTATTAATTTATTAGAATAGAACCATCAGGAGTTGAAGTATAGGGAGAAACTGCTTAGAGGGGCTAAGAAGAGGATAGATGACCTTGAGAGTGAGCTTGCCATGACAAATGGCAAGATTGAGAGTCTGTCTTCTTCCCCTTGCTTGGGTGATAGTGGTGAGTGCCCTAACTGTGAGTTGCTGTTGTGTGACCTGACGACTCTTAAGTCCAGATACACAGAGAGAGTAGATGAGAGAGACGCATTGGCCACTGAGCTTGAGAGCGCTCAGTAGGAGCTAAAAGATGCTCATGCCACTGTCATCGCACCTTGTGTAGACTGCCCATCCCATTTAGCTAGTATAGCTGAGCTGAGAGCCAAGAGTGATGAGCAATTGAGTGAGTTAGCAGGAGTGAGAGCTGAGTTAGAGCAGACTAAGCTAGAGCTTGAGACCTTGTCAATTCCACCCACTGTTTGTGAGAACTGCTTGTCCATTAGAATGGAGTTGATCAAGCTAAAAGCTGAGAAGTCTGTCGAAGTTGATAAAGAGTGTGAGATCTGCTTGTCTCAAGTGGAGGTGTTAGCTTCCTTGAGAGAGGAGCTAGCTGATGTTCAGAACGAGAACTTTTACCTCCGTCAGATCCTGAGTTGGATTAGTGCCAGAGAGCCACAGCTCGGCATGATGATCCAGTAGTTCAAGAGACGGGATGGGTTTGGGGTAGGTTACACCTATACCAAGGCTGATTTTGAGAGCGCCATTAGCCGAGCAGTGGAGTGGAGTAAGATGACTCCCGAACAGAGATATCCCAAGACTCACTCCACTGAGTCCTTTAAGGATAGTCAGCCCAAGGATGGAGTGTTCCAAGAACAACCTAAAGCTCCACCTAAGAAGCAAATCTGGGTTCCAAAGCCTAAAACTCTCCACACTTCTCTTGATTCTTTACCTGGACCCTCTCACACCAAAGATGATACACCTAACACCACCAAGCCTAAGAATCCTAAGCCACAACAACATTCCAAGAAGCCTACCTATCATTGTGAGTTTTGTCAAAGAGACGGGCATCTTGAGGAGTTTTGCTTCAGGATGAAGCGGGTTGAGAGAGCAGAGAGAGCTCGAAGTGGGCAGGAGCAGTTCTACCAGCAGGGTGGTAGACAGAGAGTTCCTCGACGTAGAGAGAGGATAGAGGCCAGGCCATGTCGTGTAGGTGGTGGTAGAGGAGACGATTTTTATGATCCTGCTCCGGAGGGTGGTTTCCGTTCCGGCAGAGTTCCAGATCGTTATGGATAAAGTTCTGGACCTCATGACCGTGATTTTAGGCAGAACAGAGGACAACACTTTGAGCCGCATTTTGTCTAGACTCATATGATTCCTTCTGCTTTCCTACATACGAGCAGATGGCTCGACACTGGTTTAGTACTTTTGCTAGATCTGGCGGTCGACCATTTGCTCCCACTCATGACCATTGATCTAGCAGGATCAAGGACTGGAGGACGTATGGATCATGGATTCAGGATGTTCTCACCATATGACGGGACACTGCAGATGGTTCTCTAGCCTCACTCCCCCGAGCTCCAAGGAATACATCACTTTCAGGAACAGTGGTCAAGGGAAGGTACAAGGTATTGGGTCGATTCGTATTTCTGATTATTTCTCTTTAAAGAATGTTGCTTTAGTTGGAAATATGAACTTTAATCTAATTTTTGTTTCGCAACTGCTTGATGATGGTTTAGAAGTACGCTTTAAGAAGGGCATGTCTTCTGTTGTTGATTCTAGAGGATCTTTAGTTTGCCGGATCTTACCTTTTGGTACGGTTTTTCGTATTGATTTCTCTATTTCTTCTGGCCCTTCTCGCTGTTTGATGGCTGGATCCTCCTTTGAGCTATGGAAGTGGCATAGAAGGTTAGGCCATTTGAGCTTTGATCTACTTGTTAGATTGAGTTGTATGGATCTTATCCGAGGATTGCCTAAGCTTAAGATGGAGAAGGATCTATTGTGTCATCCTTGTCGTCATGGGAAAATGGTTGCCGCTTCTCACGCACCTGTGACTCAGGTGATGACTTCGTACCCGGGAGAGCTGTTGCACATGGACACAATAGGTCCAGCTCGAGTATGCTCAGTTGGTGGGAAGTGGTACGCCCTTGTGATAGTTGACGATTTTTCTCGATTTTTGTGGGTTTACTTTCTAGAGTCTATGGATGAGACTTTTCAGTATGTTCATGACCTAATTTTGACGCTGAAGAACGAGAACAATTGTCTGATGTGAGCAATTCGTTCGGACAATGGCTCTGAGTTTAAGAACTCTCAGTTCGTCAGCTTCTGTAGTGAACAGGGTCTTGATCATCAGTTCTCTACTCCTTACACTCCCCCACAGAACGGCGTTGTGGAACGAAAGAACCGCACGCTTGTCGAGATGGCCAGGACGATGCTTGATGAGCATAGGACTCCTGGCATGACCTACGCCAAGTCCACTAGAAGGAAGGAGAGTCCCTAAGGGAGTACATACGATGATTCTCTGAGAAGCACAATGTCATCGCTAGCATCTCCGATGCATACGTCATAACCATCTTCCTAGATGGCTTGAGGAAGCCATTCGAGTTGTTCTGCCACCTGGTGATGAATGAGCCGATCAACCCAGACCATATGATCATCGTTGCCGAACAATTCGTCAGCCCTGAAAATGCCAAGCAGGAGCAGATGATCCCAAGATCACACGTCCCTGACCAAGATAAGAAGAAGAAGGAGCGTCACCGATCACCCTTGCCACGCCGATCGCCTGCCTTCAAGGATCGCAACAATCGCGATCGGCCTCATCTCAATGACAAGAAGAGGAAGGAGAAGGAGATCATGGTCGCCGACAGAAGTGCTCGACCTCTGAGTCGAGACGATGCAGCGCTGCAAGAATTCCTAGATAAGCCATGGATCCTCCATCCTAATGGCAATCATACCACTCGACGTTGCTTTTAGCTACAGAACTAGAAGGGGAAAGAAGCTGGTGCTAATCGTCGGCCTGACAAGCATCGGTCAGGCACCAGGCCCGAAGACGACAATGGCAGGGTGATGCTCCCTTGACAAGGAACAATTTCTAGGAGCCCGCCAGAATGATCTCCATGATATTCAGTGGCACGGTGGCCACCGAATCTAGGCACCAACAAAAGTTGATGGCCCGCTGCATCAATACCATCGATGTCGAGGCAACTGAGCATCATACATCATTAGAGATCCCTATCACCTTTGAGAAACCAAGGGTGGTTTCGGTCTTTGTGATGAGTGATTGACAGGATTTTACCCTCTGTTCGAAGGGTACCTCCGAAGGTGCTTCGGAGGTGGTACCTCCGAAGGGTGTTCGGAGGTGTGTCACCGGAGTGTGTTCGGTGTTTGCTTGCTGCAGCTGTGCAGCGGAGTGTGCTCGTCGGAGGGGTCCGGCAGTACACGATGACAGGGTTCGTACCGATGGCTTCGGTACTTTGGGCGGTACACCGGAGTGTGTGCCGGAGGTTGTTAACCCGGAGAGGTCTCCGGAGTACTGGATACACTTGTCTGTTTGTCTGTGGTGCGCAGGGACTTCGGAGGCGACGGACAGGGTTCGAGCCAGGTGAACTTGGGTCAAGCGGGTGGCTTGATGCCAGGGGAGCGGGGAGCTCCGTCACGGTGGCTGCGAAGGTGGTCCGGGTCGGTCCTCGGGTCGAGGCGCGCCAGGTGAAGGCAGAGAGTGCGGAGCGTGGCTCCGGCTGAAGGTACTCCGAGACAAGTCCTCGGAGGTGAGGCACTTCGAAGATACTCCGAACGGAGTGACTTCGGAGTTGGTGGACCAAGTCCTCTGCGGAGGCAAGGGATTCGAAGTGTGCTCCGGAGGGAGACACTCGAAGGTACCCGACGAAGGTCTCAGAAGTCGAGGCGCATCGAAGGCATGGTCCGGGTGAGGCTTGTCGAGGAAGTGTGCTCGGGGAGAGGCACTGCGACGGAGTGCTCATGGAATGCTTCATGCGGAGGCCTTGGACGAAGGAGGGACTTCGAAGGGTGGTACTCCGAAGGTGGGGCTTCGGAGTGAGGATGACTTGAGGTGCTTCGGCCATGCATGGCTTCGGTACACGGACGGACGGTGTTCGAGCTGGGAGTAGCTGCGAAGCCGTAGCGATCCACTCCGGAGGTGGTGGTGCGAAGGCCCAAGGGCTTTGACGGCTTCGGCTCAAAACCGTCACTGTATCGAAGGACTTCTTCGGCGGAGCGAAGGCCAACAGGCTGCAGGCTTCTCGCCGAAGCTACCGCACCCTCCGGTGCGAAGGGAGGTTCCAGAAGTCAACACTGTAAAGGCTGACACTGTCTGTTCTGAAAAAGACTGACACTGTCCCCTCTGCAGCTGACAGAGAAGCCTCCAAAAATAAAGGTGGACTACCTTTTGTACCCCTTAGTTCTGTAGAGACAAAATGGATGTAAACCCTAGGGGTAAAGTAGTCACTTCCTTAGGATGAAGCCGTGGGCTATAAATATGGGGGCTCGGTAGGTAACATTTAACACTTTGAGCATTTACTGTTGAGCTCCTGTAGACAGACCTCGCTGTATTCATTCTGAGTTCATTTTATTCAGTGTTCCTTGTTCAAGCGGCGAAGCCCTGCTTCTTTGTGCTTTTGCTTGAGCTCGTGTTGCATACCTCGCTAGTTATTAGTTCACTGGAGCCTGTCTTGGCGAAGGGTGTTTTTATCGCGAAGTGTGCTTTACAGTGTGCTGTCGCTCTGTGTAACTCGAGGCAAGACCTCGCTGCTTACTAGCGAAGCCCTGTTCTTTTCCCGTAGTGCTTCTTGTGTCGAAGCCCTTAGCGTGGTCCGTTTTGTGTGCGTGTAGACCTTCGCGTACGAAGCCCAGCACCAGTTGCTGTCGCTAAGTATTTGGTCGAAGTCCTCAGAGGGCTGTCCACTCTTGCGAAGGGTGAAGTGCGAAGCCTGCTCGAAGCACCCTGTGTGCGGAGCCTGCACTGACTTAGCAGAGTAGACTTTCGAGGGTTGTAAGTGGAGCGAAGTCTTCTTGGCTTCGAACTTTTGCTCCTCCGAAGCCTGTGTTCGAAGGTGTCGAAGTACCTCCGAATCAGACCTTCGAAGGTAGTGTTCGAAGCCTGTTCCGCAGAAGACAGAACAGAACCGAAGGCTAAGTTTTTAGCCAGTAATTTTTTTAAAGCTCCCATTCACCCCCCCTCTGGTCGCCGTTTCCGGTCCAACAATTGGTATCAGAGCGGGTTAAGATCACCAGTTGACCTTAACCGGTTTTGTGATCTGTTGGCGACATGGATAGAGGCAGTAAAATTCCTCTGTTCGATGGGACAGATTTTGCATACTGGAAGGTGCGCATGGAGGCTTACTTGTTAAGCCAAGGAAATGCAATTTGGGAGATTGTGGACTCACAATACTCCATCCCTGATACCCGCACCACTCAAACTGAAAAAGATCAGTATATTGCCAACTCGAAGGCAAGGAACATACTGTTCATTGGTTTGAGTCGGAGTGAGTTTGATAGGGTGCAGCACCTTAGGACTGCTAGGGAAATTTGGACAACGCTCACTGTCTTTCATGAGGGCTCTGCTCAGATTAAGGCCAGGCGCCAAAGCACCTACAATCAACAGTATCAGCTGTTTGTGCAGGCACCTGGTGAATCTGTAGATGCCATGTTTTCTCGCTTTGACGCGATAGTGAGTAACTTGCGATCCAACGGGACGCTTGCTTACAGTGATCACGATAGGGCTATCAAACTTCTCTATGCTCTTGACCGTAGCATATGGGAGGTGAAGATATCCAGCATTGAGGAATCCACAGGCTATGACACATTGACCTGTGATGAGCTCTTTAGCAAGCTGAAGTCCACAGAGATTGCCAAGGCATCTCTTGCTGTGCACAGAAGCTCTTTGCCACAGCCATTGGCATTGGTTTCTAGCACTAGCCGTGGCACCACTGCAGAACCAAGCACATCAGGCACTTGTGTTCTTGCAGATGGTTTTGCTTTGTCCTCCCTGGTCTCCGTCACAAAGGAGCAGGTGGATACTCTAGCTGATGATGAGCTTGCTCTCATTGCCCGGAGGTTCACCCGCTTTCATCATGAGAGACGGGATCAGAGGAGAAGTGGTTTTAGTGGCTGCTATGAATGTGGCGACACCTCTCACATTAAGGCAAATTGCCCCAAGGTCAAGAAGAGAGATGAGAGTGACCGCCCTAAATACCACAAGAAGGAGAGGAAACCCTTTGTGAAGGGCAAGCGCGGCAAGATGGCTAAGAAAGTAGCCAAGGCCGCTTCCAGAGCTTTTGTTGCTGCTCTCAGCGACATCGACACTTCCTCAACTGAGGAGTCGAGCTCTGAGGAGGAGGAGTCCCCAAGGAAGGAGGACAAGAAGGATAAGAAGGGACGTGACTTCACCGGCCTTTGCTTCATGGCCGACAGCGATCACAGCGGCGATGAGCTTGACTCATCTGAGGTAAACCTATCATCTGACCAGCTTCTAATTAAATTAGATGAGCTGAATGAAGTAGTGCTTGGTCAGGATAGATTACTTGTGCAAGCCGCTAGAGAAAGAAAAGACCTTAGACTTAGGCTAGAAAATGTTTCTACTGAATATGCCATGCTTAAGTCTAAGTTTAATGATGCTGAATGTGAATCATGTTCTGTTGTCATGAGTGAGCTTGCTCAATTGCGTTCTGTTCATGCTCAAACTCTTTCTGAGCTTGAGACTGCACAGAAGCAGCTTTTGGAGGTGGAGTCTAGACCTCATGAAATTATTGATTGCATGAACTGTTCATTATTGCGCGATAGCATTAATTTACGTGATAAGCATGTTCATGATTTAGAGGCTAGATTGGAGAGAGCCGGTAGTTCTAAGGATGTGCAGCCTGTTTGTGACACTTGCATTACCCTTAAGGACCAGCTAGGCACTGTCAGAGAGCGAGCTGAAAACCTCATGTCCGAAAATGAATACCTTCTTTCTGTGGTGAACAAATGCACTGAGGGGAAGGGTAGGATGGATTTGCTCTTGGCCAAGACCAAGTTGTGTGCTGACAGAGCCGGGGTAGCTCTAGGTTTGGGCTTTGAGAGGATAGCTTCAGACAGTAAGACCAAAACTGTTTTTACCTCTCCCACCACCCTAGAGAAAGAAAGAGCTCTGTTGGACACCCCATCTACCAAAAAGCCTACCCATCCACCAAAGAAAACCACTCCTCCTACCAAGAAAAATCCTCCCAAGAAAACCACTCAGAAGAAACCCAAGGAGCCTGTGAGAGTTGCTCCTGTGACCCATGAGAGTGCCCCCAGGAGAGTGTTTCATTGTTCTTATTGTCAGCGGGCGGGTCATTTGATTGGTTTCTGTTTCCGTCGCATCAAGGATGAGCGACGTGCACAGGCGATGAGCTATCAGGACATGCATTACCCATCTTTAGGTATGCATGAGTCTGAGTTTTACTCTCGTCCTGTTTTAGAGGCTCCTCGTGCTTCTCGGAGAGGTTTTGCTCCTCGAGGTGTTCACCATGTTCCATATGGTGGTAGACCTCGGGCGAGTAGCTTTGTACCTCGTCAGAGTAGGAGACCTCGACATGCTTTCCGTTCTTTGCATGTTGGTAGACCTCGCACTTTGCATCATTCTGATTTTTATGTGCGTAGACCGTCTACTTTTACTGTGCCTACTACTCGTGTCACTCAGTGCTGGATGCCTCGTCATTATTTTTCTCACCCCAGCACTGAGCGATCGAGGCGTTCTCATCATGTGTAGGCGACAGGTCGAGGCTTGGAGGGCACGTGGATCATGGACTCCGGTTGTTCGCGCCACATGACCGGAGATGCAAATTGGTTCTCCAGCCTCACCACAACCAAGCAAAGGGAACATATCACCTTCGGAAACAATCGAAGGAGTAGAGTGAAAGGTAAAGGTGTGGTAAGGATTAACACGAACTTCACTCTCAAAGATGTTGCATTGGTTGAGAACCTGGGATACAATTTGTTGTCTGTATCTCAGTTACTTGATGAGGGCTTCGAAGTGCGATTTCATCGCGATACTTCGCAAGTGCTCAATTCTGATGGCGTTGTGGTGTGTAAGATCTTTAGAGTTGGGAGAGTTTTTGGAGCTGATTTTTCAGAGTCGTCTGGTTCTTCTCATTGCCTTGTTGCACATTCGACTTCTGAGCTTTGGAAGTGGCATAGGAGACTAGGGCATATGAGCTTTGAATTGCTCGCTCGTCTGAGCGCCCTAGGTTTGATCCGAGGATTGCCCAAGCTCAAGTTTGAGAAGAATTTAGTTTGCGCTCCATGTCGACATGGAAAAATGATTGCCGCTTCGCATTCGCCAGTCACCACAGTGATGACTGAACAGCCCGGAGAACTTCTCCATATGGACACTGTAGGTCCTTCTCGGGTTAGTTCTTTAGGCGGCAAGTGGTATGTACTTGTTATTGTCGACGATTTCTCTCGCTACTCTTGGGTCTTCTTTCTAGCCAGCAAGGATGAAGTGTTTTCACACTTTCGGAGCTTGGCTTTGAGACTTTTCACTGAACTCCCAGGTGCATTAAAATTCATTCGAAGCGATAATGGCACCGAGTTCAAAAATAGTCTCTTTGTTGATTTTTGCATGGAGCATGGCATAGAACATCAATTCTCTGCTCCGCGGGTTCCTCAACAGAACGGTGTCGTTGAGAGGAAAAACCGCACCTTGGTTGAGATGGCTAGGACGATGCTTGATGAGCATAGGACTCCTAGAAAATTCTGGGCTGAGGCCATGAACACTGCTTGCTACATCTCAAACCGTATTTTCTTGCGCTCAATTTTAAACTTGACATCTTATGAGCTGCGTTTTGGGAGACAGCCCAAGGTTACTCATCTTCGAGTTTTTGGCTGTCGCTGCTTTATCCTAAAACGTGGTAACTTGGATAAATTTGAGTCGCGATCTTCTGACGGGATCTTTTTGGGTTATACTACTCATGGTCATTCTTATCGTGTTTATAATTTAGAGACTAACACTGTCATCGAGTCATGTGATGTGACTTTTGATGAATCAACCCCCTCTGTTAGTTCTGCTCTTGAACAGGCAAATGAACACGATATGGAACAGACCTTATTCGAAGACGAAGATCCCGGAGAATTCGAGGATGATCCCCTACTACCCTCGACATCAACCCCTGAAGCAGACCCCGCTTCTACTACTTCGGCACGAGGTCCCGAAGCGACTACCTCAACATCGGTCATCTTGGACCACTCCAACGCACAAGTTGAGGGGGAGACTGCATCCCGCCGCGAGGCTCCACATCATGTCCAAAGGATGCACCCTCCCGAGCAGATCATTGGTGAGCTTGATCAAAGGGTAACACGTTCTCACGCTCATTTCACTAATGCTGCTTTTGTTGCTTCTTTCGAGCCCTTAGATGTTAGTCATGCACTTTCTGATTCTAGTTGGATCAATGCCATGCATGAGGAACTTGAAAATTTTGAGAGAAACCAAGTCTGGACTTTAGTTGATCCTCCACCAAATGTTCATTTCATTGGAACAAAATGGATTTTCAAAAATAAACAAGGGGAGGATGGAACAATTGTTAGAAATAAGGCCAGACTAGTAGCTCAGGGCTTTTCTCAACTAGAAGGGATTGATTTTACTGAAACTTTTGCACCTGTTGCACGCCTTGAGGCCATTAGGATTTTGCTTGCCTTTGCGACATCCCTGGGATTCAAACTCTATCAAATGGATGTCAAAAGTGCTTTTCTTAATGGCTTCATAGGTGAAGATGTTTATGTAAAACAACCCCCTGGTTTTGAAAACCCCAAGTACCCACATAAAGTCCTTAAACTTCATAAGGCTCTTTATGGACTCAAGCAGGCCCCTCGGGCTTGGTATGATAGACTTAAGTCTTTTCTGCTTGAGCGAGGGTATTTGATGGGCTCAGTTGATAAAACTTTGTTTACTCTCAAGCATGGCAAAGATTTCCTCCTAGTTCAGATTTATGTGGATGATATCATCTTTGGTGGCTCTTCTCATGCTTTGGTTGCCGAGTTTGCAGATACCATGAGCAGGGAGTTTGAAATGTCAATGATGGGTGAACTCACCTTTTTCCTTGGTTTGCAAATCAAGCAAAGCAAACAAGGTACTTTTGTCCACCAGACAAAGTACACCAAGGACCTGCTCAAGAAATTCGACATGTCCGATGCGAAGCCCCTCGCCACTCCAATGGCTACATCTGTAGCATTGGACCCTGACGAAGATGGAGAAGCCGTAGATCAGAAGGAGTTCCGGAGCATGATCGGCTCCCTCCTCTACTTGACTGCCACGAGGCCGGACATACACTTCGCTGTGTGTCTGTGCGCTCGTTTTCAGGCTTCACCACGAGCTTCGCACCGCCAAGCGGTTAAGCGCATTCTAAGGTATCTCAAGCACACCCTTGAATTTGGCATATGGTATTCATCGTCTTCATCTTTATGTCTTAGAGGCTATTCAGATGCGGATTTTGCTGGGTGTAGAATTGATAGGAAGAGTACCTCTGGTACTTGTCATTTTCTGGGTACGTCTCTGGTTTGCTGGTCTTCCCGCAAACAGTCTAGTGTTGCACAATCAACGGCTGAGGCCGAATATGTTGCTGCAGCTAGCTGTTGCTCTCAGATTTTGTGGATGGTTTCCACTTTGCGGGATTTCGGGTTAGATTATAAGAGTGTTCCACTTTTCTGTGATAACACTAGTGCTATTTGTATTGCAAACAACCCGGTTCAGCACTCCAGAACCAAACACATTGATGTACGGTATCATTTTCTCAGAGATCACAATGAGAAGGGTGATATTGAACTTCAATATGTTGATACCCAACACCAGCTTGCCGACATTTTTACAAAACCCCTCGATGCTTCTCGATTTGCTTACTTGCGTGGGGAACTTGGCATTTGTCACCCTTACGGCATTTTGTGAGGGGGAGCTGATTTTAATTGTATTGCATATGCCCATTATGTGTGGAATTGCACTTACATATTTTGCTATTATATGCCTGCTTTTAATTCAAAGAAATCATGACAGCTCAGCTCTATGCAATATGTCTGGAACATTGATTGTGCATGATGTTTTATTTTCTAAAAATCGAAACTTGCTCACCGCATAATCTTGTATCTAGCTTGTTTAGGGTGGACTGCTTTTAGCTATCTTTTATCTACTTGACAGCAAGACACTGTTCCTTGGATGCTAAAATTTGCAACTTGAAAAATTGTGTTCTTTATTCATGGATATTCACCAAAATATTTCATTTATCTGAATCAAAATCAAAAATCCATGATTTGTCTGGTTTAAATGAAAAGATCCAGGAGGGTTTGTTTGTCGCACGACTCTATTCTAGACTGCTTACCATTGCACTTTGGTTTGAACTGGGATAGTGTAGTGTATGCCAAAATCACCGCCTTAAGCTTCAGATGGCTTTCATGCCTAGGCTTGGCTTGATTGGAAAGTATAAGGTGGACAAACAAATAACCCCTGGCATTAAGAAAAAGAACAACAAAATTAATTATTCATCAAGTTTGCTTTTAAAGCTCCTTTGTTTTGGAACAAGACTTGCCTGTCTCATGTAGAACTTGTTAGCTTTGCGCAGTCCTTGCCTTCTCATGTCTAACTACTATGATTAAGTGGTGATGCTTTTACTTCAAAATGACAAAATCACATGCCATCATCTTGTTTCACAGATTGTTAAATTGAGCTGCGCACATGATCATTAGTATTAATGTTGGCATATTTTTGCATTATATGTCCTTGCAATTCTATTCATTTCGAAGCTTTGCATCTTTTGACTGCTCCTTGATGCTTGCATTGCCAAAGGGGGAGAGATTTTGCTATGTTCTCTGCTGCAAGAAGGCATAATTTCTAAAGGGGGAGAGATTTTTGACATAAAGGGGGAGAAAAATTTGCTCAACTCAGGGGGAGTTTTTATCCAAAGGGAGTTTTGCCGAAGGGGCTTTTACTCTTTTACAAAGGGGGAGAAAATTTCTTTTATCAAGTGACATGCTTTGGCTCTTTTCTGAGTTTTTATGGTCACTTGTGTGCTGAAATTTTTTAAATTTTTTTTTAAACTTCGATTTGGTTGTCAATGCACTCATCAAGGGGGAGATTGAGAAACCAAGGGTGGTTTCGGTCTTTGTGATGAGTGATTGACAGGATTTTACCCTCTGTTCGAAGGGTACCTCCGAAGGGGCTTCGGAGGTGGTACCTCCGAAGGGTGTTCGGAGGTGTGTCACCGGAGTGTGTTCGGTGTTTGCTTGCTGCAGCTGTGCAGCGGAGTGTGCTCGTCGGAGGGGTCCGGCAGTACACGATGACAGGGTTCGTACCGATGGCTTCGGTACTTTGGGCGGTACACCGGAGTGTGTGCCGGAGGTTGTTAACCCGGAGAGGTCTCCGGAGTACTGGATACACTTGTCTGTTTGTCTGTGGTGCGCAGGGACTTCGGAGGCGACGGACAGGGTTCGAGCCAGGTGAACTTGGGTCAAGCGGGTGGCTTGATGCCAGGGGAGCGGGGAGCTCCGTCACGGTGGCTGCGAAGGTGGTCCGGGTCGGTCCTCGGGTCGAGGCGCGCCAGGTGAAGGCAGAGAGTGCGGAGCGTGGCTCCGGCTGAAGGTACTCCGAGACAAGTCCTCGGAGGTGAGGCACTTCGAAGATACTCCGAACGGAGTGACTTCGGAGTTGGTGGACCAAGTCCTCTGCGGAGGCAAGGGATTCGAAGTGTGCTCCGGAGGGAGACACTCGAAGGTACCCGACGAAGGTCTCAGAAGTCGAGGCGCATCGAAGGCATGGTCCGGGTGAGGCTTGTCGAGGAAGTGTGCTCGGGGAGAGGCACTGCGACGGAGTGCTCATGGAATGCTTCATGCGGAGGCCTTGGACGAAGGAGGGACTTCGAAGGGTGGTACTCCGAAGGTGGGGCTTCGGAGTGAGGATGACTTGAGGTGCTTCGGCCATGCATGGCTTCGGTACACGGACGGACGGTGTTCGAGCTGGGAGTAGCTGCGAAGCCGTAGCGATCCACTCCGGAGGTGGTGGTGCGAAGGCCCAAGGGCTTTGACGGCTTCGGCTCAAAACCGTCACTGTATCGAAGGACTTCTTCGGCGGAGCGAAGGCCAACAGGCTGCAGGCTTCTCGCCGAAGCTACCGCACCCTCCGGTGCGAAGGGAGGTTCCAGAAGTCAACACTGTAAAGGCTGACACTGTCTGTTCTGAAAAAGACTGACACTGTCCCCTCTGCAGCTGACAGAGAAGCCTCCAAAAATAAAGGTGGACTACCTTTTGTACCCCTTAGTTCTGTAGAGACAAAATGGATGTAAACCCTAGGGGTAAAGTAGTCACTTCCTTAGGATGAAGCCGTGGGCTATAAATATGGGGGCTCGGTAGGTAACATTTAACACTTTGAGCATTTACTGTTGAGCTCCTGTAGACAGACCTCGCTGTATTCATTCTGAGTTCATTTTATTCAGTGTTCCTTGTTCAAGCGGCGAAGCCCTGCTTCTTTGTGCTTTTGCTTGAGCTCGTGTTGCATACCTCGCTAGTTATTAGTTCACCGGAGCCTGTCTTGGCGAAGGGTGTTTTTATCGCGAAGTGTGCTTTACAGTGTGCTGTCGCTCTGTGTAACTCGAGGCAAGACCTCGCTGCTTACTAGCGAAGCCCTGTTCTTTTCCCGTAGTGCTTCTTGTGTCGAAGCCCTTAGCGTGGTCCGTTTTGTGTGCGTGTAGACCTTCGCGTACGAAGCCCAGCACCAGTTGCTGTCGCTAAGTATTTGGTCGAAGTCCTCAGAGGGCTGTCCACTCTTGCGAAGGGTGAAGTGCGAAGCCTGCTCGAAGCACCCTGTGTGCGGAGCCTGCACTGACTTAGCAGAGTAGACTTTCGAGGGTTGTAAGTGGAGCGAAGTCTTCTTGGCTTCGAACTTTTGCTCCTCCGAAGCCTGTGTTCGAAGGTGTCGAAGTACCTCCGAATCAGACCTTCGAAGGTAGTGTTCGAAGCCTGTTCCGCAGAAGACAGAACAGAACCGAAGGCTAAGTTTTTAGCCAGTAATTTTTTTAAAGCTCCCATTCACCCCCCCTCTGGTCGCCGTTTCCGGTCCAACAACCTTCGACTGCTAGAACCAGTGGATGGATGTCCCTAAACTCGGGCACTTCCCTCTCGTCATCGACCCTGTCATCCTGAAGGTGCGCCTCAAAAGGGTGCTGATCGACGGGGGAAGCGGCCTCAATGTCCTTATTAAGGGGATGTTGGGGCTATCGACATCTACCATTCGGCGCTCCATAAGATGGATACTCCCTTCTATGGGATTGTCCCATGGAAGGCCTCCATCCCCCTTAGCACGATCACTCTACTGCTAATGTTCGGTGTCTGGGATAACTACCGGACGGAGCACGTCAAGTTCTACATCACCGACTTTGGGACCGCGTACCACGCCATCCTCGGAAGACCTTCACTCACCAAGTTCATGGTGGTTCCTCACTACACCTATTTGATCCTCAAGATCCCTAGAACAGGTGGGGCCTTCTCGGTGAAAGGGGATGTCCCCACCTCGCACGCCTGCGAGCAAGATAGCCACGCGCTGAGCAAGGCCTTGGACATGTCTGTCTGAATGGAGGAATTGATCCAAGAAGCCAAGATCACGCTGACTGACGGACTCGAGGTCTCGAGTCCTGCACCTTCACCAACTACGCTAACACTATCCCTAGCCGAGTACAAGAGTATTCGGCTATCGAACGCTGACTCCTCCAAGATGGCCTTAATCGGGAATGCACTTGATCCTAAATAGGAAAGCGCACTTGTCATCTTCCTCCACTCCAACACCGACATATTCGCTTGGCAACCCTCCAACATGCCAGGCATCCCCCAGGAGCTAGTCGAGCATGAACTCTGCGTCGATTCAGCCGCTCAGCCGATCAAAGAGAAGATGCAATGGTTCACCGAGTTCCGTAAGAAGGCTATCAAATAAGAAGTCACCCGCCTCCTAGCGGCAGGATTTATAAAAGATGTACAGCACACTGACTGGCTAGCTAACCCAGTCCTTGTGCGGAACAAGAGCGAAAAGTGGAGAATGTGCATCGACTACACCAACCTCAACAAGCGATGCCTGAAAGATCATTTCCCGCTGCCACGCATTGACCAGGTCATTGATTCGACCGCTGATAGTGCCCTCCTATGCTTCTTGGACTGCTACTTGGGCTATCATCAGATCAGCCTGGAGGAAGAAGATCAGAATAAAACCGCATTCATCACCCCATTCGGCGCCTACTACTACACTTCAATGTCCTTTAGATTGAAGAATGCGGGAGCCACATACCAACGAGCCATTCAGCGTTGCTTGGTCGATCAGATCGGTCACAATGTCGAGGTGTACGTTGATGATGTAGTTATCAAGACCAAGGAACTCGAAGACCTTATCGCGGACCTTCAAGAGACGGTGAACAACCTCCGCAAGTTCTGCTGGAAGCTCAACCCAGAGAAATGCGTATTTGTGGTCCTGACGGGGAAATTGCTTGGGTTCATCGTTAGTCGCCGAGGCATTGAAGCCAACACAGAGAAGATCTTTGCGATTCTGAATATGGCAAGGCCCACCGATGTCAAACATATCCAACATTTGGTAGGATGCATGACGTCCCTCGGCTGGTTTATTTCACAGTTGAGGGAGCGAGGGATGTCGTTCTTCAAGTTACTAAAGAAAGATGGCTTTGCCTAGACGAAGGAAGCCGACCAAGCATTCTCTGACCTCAAGAAATTCTTGACTTCTTTGCCAACACTCGCTGCGCTGACATAGGAGGAAGAGCTCCTCCTCTACATCGCCACCACCACTCACGTGGTCAGCATGACCCTAGTCATTGAACGACCTAGGAGGGCCTTGTCTACCCAGTCCAGCGACCGGTAAACTTCATATCAGAAGTGTTGGGGCCTTCAAAGATCCAATATCCCTAGGTGCAAAAGCTTCTGTACGCCGTCCTCATCACCGTTCGGAAGCTTGAGCATTACTTCCAAGCCCACTCCGTGGAGGTGGTCACTGAGTTCCCTATAGGTGACATCCTCTAAAATTAGGACGCCACTGGAAAGATCGCCAAGTGGGCCATCGAGCTGGGGAGCATGCCATCAACTTCAAGCCACGAACCGCCATCATGTATCAAGTGCTCACTGACTTCATCGCCGAATGGACCGAACACCAGCTGCTGCCTGAAGACATCATTCAGGATTTTTGGACCCTCCACTTTGATGGATCTCTCAGCCTCGAAGGGGTGGGGGCGGGATACTTCTGACGGCCTGGAGTTCCATCATATCTCCATCATATCCCTCGAAATAAGAACTCTGCTACTGAC
>JAAALK010000287.1:83322321-83471670 GCA_019279435.1 Zizania palustris | reverse complement strand
AATCATACCCCAGTTGGGTCTTTGGTATCCGGTGATGAAGGTCCATCCCGATCTCTTCCCACTTCCATTCCGGCACTTTAAGTGGCTGCAACAATCCTGCAGGTCTCTGATGTTCAGCTTTTACTCTTCTGCAGGTGTCACATTCGGCGACGAACTGGGCAATCTCTCTTTTCATGCTAACCCACCAATATCGTTCCTTCAGATCTTGGTACATCTTGGTACTTGCCGGGATGAATGGAGTACAACGTCTCATGGGCTTCTCTTAGGATAAGAGTCTTTATTTCAGGTTTATCCGGCACACATATCCGAGTTCCAAACCATATGGTGCCATTCTCGTCTTCTGAAAATCCGGGGGCTTTTCCTTGTCTCATGTTCTTCTTAATGGCAGCTATATCCGGGTCCTCTAACTGAGCTTCACGGATCTGCTCAAACAAGACAGGTTGGGTCTCCAAGGTGGCTAGATATGCTCTGGTGGTCAATCCAAGATTTAATTTTTCCATTTCCCTACATAACAAGGGTGCGTGTTCTTGAATCATCATGGCTGTGCAATATTCCCTTGCGACTCAGGGCATCAGCTACCACATTTGCTTTTCCGGGGTGGTAGTGTATACCTAGGTCGTAGTCCTTAATCAATTCCAGCCATCGTCTTTGCCTCAAGTTCAGATCTGGCTGTGTGAAGATATACTTCAAGCTCTTGTGATCCGTAAAGATCTCACAGCGATTCCCAACCAAATAGTGCCTCCAAATCTTGAGAGCGTGCACTACGGCGGCTAATTCCAGATCATGGGTCGGATAATTTAACTCATGAGGTCTCAACTGACGGGAGGCATAAGAGATAACTTTCCCATCTTGCATAAGAACACATCCCAATCCTTGGCGAGATGCGTCGCAATAGACATGGAAGTCTTCGCGGATATCTGGTAGGGTCAGTATAGGTGCGGATACCAAACGAGTCTTGAGGGTGCGGAAACTTTCCTGGCATTCAGGAGTCCATTCGAACTTCTCTCCTTTCTGCAACAACTTGGTCATTGGCTTGGCTATCTTGGAAAAATTCTCGATGAATCTTCGGTAATATCCGGCCAATCCCAGAAAACTTCGTATCTCAGATACGTTCGTGGGTGGCAACCAATCCGTAACTGCTTCTACGGTGGCAGGGTCTACTGCGATTCCTTGCGCAGAGATGATGTGTCCGAGGAACTTTACTTCTGCCGTCCAAAACTTGCACTTGCTGTACTTGGCATATAATTGGTGTTCCCTTAGCTTTCCTAAGGTTAACCGGAGGTGAGTCTCGTGCTCCTTCTGGTCCTTGGAATAGATGAGGATGTCGTCGATGAAAACCACTATAAACTTGTCCAAATATTCCATGAACACTTTATTCATCATATTCATGAAGAAGGCAGGGGCGTTGGTCAATCCAAAGGACATAACCGTGCACTCATATAATCCATAACGGGTAGTGAAGGCCGTCTTGGGTATATCTTCTTCTCGGATCCTCAACTGATGGTAACCAGACCGCAGGTCGATCTTCGAGAATACCGTAGCTCCTTTGAGCTGGTCGAAGAGGTCATCGATCCGAGGCAACGGATACTTATTCTTGATTGTCACCTCATTCAGGGCGCGGTAATCTACACACATACGCTTTGCCTTGTCTTCTTTCTTCTCGACGAAGATGACAGGGGCACCCCACGGTGATGTGCTTGGTCTGATATAACCTTTCTTCTCAAGATCCTCCAACTGTCGCTTCATCTCAGCTAATTCATTGGCGGCCATCCGGTATGGTCGCTTGTAAATAGGGGTGGTTCCAGGCACCAAGTCAATCCTGAACTCGATGTCCCTCCTGGGTGGCATTCCCGGTAAATCCTCTGGAAACACGTCCGGGTACTCACAGACTATTGGTATTTCTTCCAAGGTAATCTGGTGCAGTCTTGGTCTTCTGATCTTTAGTCTTGGCATCTGAAATGTGACGGCAGTCCCTTCTTCGCTGGTCACAGTCACTTTTCTCTGGGCACATTCTATCACCCCTTGGTACTTATTTAACCAATCCATTCCTAGAATGAGATCTAGGCCTTGGCATTCTATTAGGATGGGATCGGCCCAAAATATGGTGCCGTGAATATCTATCCATACCTTTGGGCTATAATTTAGGGCTAGGGTTTGTTTTCCTGGGGTGACTATTTGTACGGCTCTAGGTAGATCTTCGGTGTTTAGTTTGTTCTTTTCCACAAAATCAGTTGATATGAAGGAGTGCGTAGCTCCAGTGTCAAATAAAACCACTGCAAGTGCTGAATGTACCAAGAACTTACCCATCACTATCTCTGGTGCGGCCTGAGCTTCTTCCGCGGTGACGTGATTGACTCGGGCGCGGATGGCGGGGTTCGCGGCAACTCCTTGAACGCGCTTAGGATGGGGGCAAGCATTGGAGTAATGCCCCTCCTGACGGCAGTTGAAACAAACCACGGGCTTGCCGTGCTTGTCGCGCAGGATCTCTGCCTTCTTGGCCGGGGCAGCTGGGGCGGTCGGTGCGGCTGGAGCGGCACGAGGTTGGCTGGCTCCGGCATTGGCAGCTGGTGGCGCCGGGCGATACACAGGCCGGGGTGGTACTGTGGCGTTGGTGGGGGTGGAGCAAAACGGGGTCTCTGGGCCATACCCTGGTTCTGCCTGAAGGCTATCATCCTCTTCTTCTTCAGGTCAACTTTATTCTGTTGAGTCTCTTGCATAATAGCTTTGTTCACCAACTTTTGGAAGTTGGCGAAATCTCCGGAGATGAGTTGTAGGGACAACTCGTCCTTCAGTCCCCTAAGGAACTTGGCCTGTCTGGCCGCGTCTGTACGGACCTCCTCTGGTGCGTACCGGGCCAGACGGTTAAACTCATGTAGATACTCAGTGACAGATCTGCTCCCCTGCTGCAGATCTCGGAACTCTTGTTGCTTCTGGGCAACGATGCCGTCGGGGATGTGGGCGGCACGAAAGGCGGCCGAGAACTCCGCCCAAGTGGGGGCGTGGCCCTCGGGCAGAGTCTCGCGGTGGTTGTCCCACCACTCAGCGGCGGGACCATGAAGCTGGTGGGTGGCGAAGGCCACCCTCTCCTGCTCAGTGCAGGTCAGGAGATCGAGCTTCTTCTCGATCGCCCGCAACCAATCCCCAGCCTCCATGGGGTTGGTGGTGCTCGAGAAGGTCGGTGGGCGGACTCGGAGGAACTCCGAGAGCCGAGTTGCGGGAGCGGGAGCTGGTGTGGCGGGTCGGGGCAGCTCGGGCTGTTGGTGGAGGCGAAAGAAGTGAGCCTGCTGCTCTTGCATCTGCTGCTGCTGCTGCTGCATCTGGTGCAGGAGGGCTGAGACCAACTGATTTTGAGTGGCCATCATTTCAGCCAAGGTGGGGTGGTTGGCGACCGGGGCTTGCCTCTGCCCGTGGCTCCCCATTGTGGCAGGTTGCCACTATCCCCTCCGTTCTGAGGAGCGTCTGATCCCTGGGTGTTGGTCATCCTGGAATTTTCAATGTGTACACATTTATTTTGGGTGAACTTCTTTATATTTTATTTCAAAAGGATACCGTTCTTGCGGTTACATTTACTTATTCTCTCATTCATGCCTTATATTTTGACATGAATGTTTAATACAAGCAAGCAAATAAAAATAACAATCAATCGTAATACTACGTCTAAGGTAGCTCGGGGGACGGCTCGATCTCGGGCTCGTGGGAGACGGGCGGGGTCGAGGAACTGGACGGTCCGGCGGGTGGTGCGCTGCGGGAGATCCTCTTGGGCCTCACTGTGGGAGTCTGAATGGGTTTCTTCCGGCGAGGCGGAAGAGGTGCGATCTCCTCGATGTCCTTCTTCAACTCCTCGATCTGGTAGCGGAGGTGTGGGTTGGTGGCGACACGCTGTCGAAGGAGCTCATTCTGACGCCGCAACTCCTCTGCCTCGGCAGCCAAGCGGTGTCCCTGCTGGATGCGGCGACGAAGCTCTCCGTTCTCGCGGTTCAGGTCCTCGGAGGAATGGCGGTAGAAGCTGATAGTGTCGCGCTGTCCATTGGCGTCCTGCAGCGCCTCGTAGTGGAGATCATCCATGGCCTCCAACAAGCGCATGGTATGTCCAATCGCCGAATGGCGCTGGGAGAGGGTGCTGACGAAGACACTGTGTGGACTCCTTGGGGTGCGAAGAGGTACGAAGCGGAAGTCCGTGTCGTAGAGCTCGCTGTCGTAGATCATCCGGAGCTCCGTAAGTGCCTGGAGAGCGGTGCGCTGACTGGCTACCAGGAAGGTAGGTCCTCCTCCGCGGTAGGTGTGAGCTGTCTGAGGGGAGGGCTGGACGACGACGGTGACCTCGCAGTAGCTCTCTTCCTCGTCGGGGAAGACTCCATGGTACATCGGCTCATGCTCGAATCCGAGGAAACTGACGAGCATGCGTAGCTCGCGGATGAATCCGGTCTCGTCACGAAGGTTCCCATTCACGGTACGGATCGGCATCTACAAAAGAGAGAAAATTTTGTGAAAATTTTAGAAGATGAGAGGATAAGTAATCTTTTGTAAAATATAGTGAATATATATATAAGTCCTAAGGTCAGGTCTGTTTGGCTTCCTACAGTCAAGTCGGCTCTGATACCATCTTGTCGCGCCTCGATTTAATAAATCAGGACTTTTATTGAAATTCCAAAGAATATCAATAAACCAAGACGTTCATAAAGCGACCACGTACAATACGGGCAATCATTCACGGTTCGTAGACCGCATTAATACAAAAGTGAATAAAGATGAAGAGAAACTAATAAAATAAGGGTCCTAGATGAACGCCTCCTTCCAGTCTCGCCTTGACTGGGTCGCTACTCCAGACCTTCATCCTCCTCGTAGTAGACTGGCTCTGATGGTGTAAGTCAACGGGGTGAGTACAGATGTACTCAGCAAGCCACCGAATGCAAGTATAAATGCAAGATAATAACAAGGGAGATAGTGGCTAGTTTAGCGGAAGCAGTATATTTGTAAAGCATTTAATGTGAGCAATTTATTAGTACGGAAAAGTAAACATGTGAATGCATCATCATCATCTTCTAACTCGAGGAGTACGTTTTACCTCCTCGCACAACAGTCCTTACATGCCATGTATAACTCATCCATTCAAACAATTGTAACCTAACTGCGAGTAGTCACACAACCCGCCCTTGACCGTGGGCTCGGCTTTTCGAAAAGATTGATTTTACTCTGATCAGAGATGTACCACTGTACCCACAAGGCACGCACTCATCACCTACACCGAAGTGTAACGAGATGACCCATCACACGGGAACTCGTGCCAAAACCTTCCATATGGTCTTCCCCGACTCAGCAGCACCCTCTTATAGGTTTCGTACCGTGTCTCGCCATGTCGAGTTTCCACAATACCCCCTCTTGAGCCATCGTCGGTACAAGGCGCCCTGAGGGCTAGCCCCTTGCCCCCTCCACTATGGTGCCGTGAGACGGAGGATTCCACACTTCCAGTTAGGACTTACCCATTAGACTTGTGGTTGGTACGGAAGTGCTTTGCAACAGATCCCGCAGACCGGTCCTTATAGTGCCCCGGGTGCGACATACCAAAACCCGAGCTTGCACCCGGAACCCACCATACTTATAACATACCTAACTCCAACAGAGTCCAGAGACAAGAATAACAGGATATTTCATATACCAGAATCCATCTACTCTACGACTCATTCTTTATATCCTATAGCAGTTGTGCCGGTACATTGGGCACTAGCTAATATAATATATGTAGAGTGACAAGGAGTTGAGGCTCAATAAGCATGGCTTGGGTTTGCACACAAGGACGGGGATCTAATAAATATAAGTGTAGGGCTTGATGTTTGACTAATGCAATATTTATCCTATGGGTTATAGCGATAATTTATTAAAACATGGGCTCAAATATGATCAACTGTTTCCACAGAGGTGGTCGATGACTTGCCTTGCTCAGCAAATGGGGATGGAGGAACCTCGGGGTAGAACTCCTGCTCCTCGACGAACTCGTAGTCTTCTCGATACGGAAAATAAACAGTACATTTAATAAACAGATAAAATTCACCAAATATTTAAACACACACAGTTGTAGGTTTTATTATGTGAAGTAATATTTTAATATTTCAAGGTTTTGTTCAAACAGTAAAGTTTAATATTTTAGAATTCTTCCCAATTTATTTTCTGTATTATAAATTTTAACCCTAAGGGATTTTTATCCATTTATTTATTAATAATATTTGGACAACAGAAACATACTGTTTTTATGGCATTTTTGTGTAGAGAATAATGTTCTGGTTCTAACAAAATTTGAATGGTGAAATTTGGAGTTAAAATGAGCAAGATATGAATTTTTGAAGTTTAAACTATTTTCTGAATTTTATTTAAACAGAAAAACAGTCCCTGGTCCACGGTGAACCAGGTTCACCGTGAACCCGTGACTATGCGCATGGACCCGAGCGATCTGGGCCGTTGGATCTGGATCCGGCGGCCAGATGCGAGGCGGGGGTTTTAAATGAAAATGAACGGCTGTGATTAAAACGTGGCGAACGGTTACACGTGGACGCCTGAGATCGCTCGGAGGTTTTAAGTGGCGATCGACGGTCGCGATCGCCCGATACCCCTTCGATCAGATCCGAGGGCTTGGATTAAATCCCGAAGGGATTTAATCGTAGCCCTCCGATCGTGATCGGACGGCCACGATCGCGTCCGGCACGGCACGACGTAAGGGGGCGCGTACCCCCTTCGTCTCCGGCGACGGCGGGTTCGGGTGCGACCATGGCGGCGGCGACGAGCGCCTACAGGCCTATCTAACGGCAAAAATGGAACGGGGAGGGGAGGGCGGTCATGACCGTACCTCTGGTGGCAACGGCGGCGAAGAACGGCGACCGGCGACGAGGGTAGACGGCGAAGAGGGTTCGGGAGCTCGACGGCGGTGGTGATCCGGCGGGTTCCAAGGCCAACGGAGTGGTGGCCGGGGATGAGCGGTCGACGTCGGTCTCGTTGGTGGTGGTGGCTAAGGCGGAGGAGGCCGGAGGCGGCGGCGATCGCTCGCCGGAGGTGGAGCAGAACCGAAGTTCGAAAGGAGGGCGACGGCGCTCTGCTTTTGCTCGAGGAGGGCTCTGCTGGCGTGGGCTGAGAGCGGAGGTCGGAGGGGGTTTAAATAGGGGGTCGTCGGCGTGAAATGGGAAGGGGACCGGTGGAAATCCGAAAGGATTCCATCCTTGCGCCGGCGAGCTTCCATACTCACGGATAGGGTTCTATATTCATGAATCCGCGTCGAGTTTGGATGGAAAGAGATCGCCGGAGTGAGGGGATCACGATTCAGTGCTTGGTTGGGCAAAATCGGGCAGTCGGCGGCGGATTTGGGAGGGGATCTCGCCGGATAAGGAAGGGGGATCCCCTTCCAACGAAGAAGACGATGCTAACAGGTGGCCCCCACCTGTCAGCGGGCGAAACAGGAAAGGAAGGGCCTGACAAGCGGGTCTGAGCGGTCAGTGGCGCGGCGGGGGCTGACCGGTGGGACCAGGCGGGGTGCGGGCGGGAGGAGAGAGGGGAGGCGTGCGCCGACAGGCGGGCCCCTCTTGTCAGCGAGAGGGCGGCGATGGGCTGGGCCAAAAAGGCCGCTGGGGGAGTTTCAGGGTTTCGGCCCGTTTAGGATTAAAATTGATTTCTGATTTTAAATAATTCCAGAAAATCAAATATTTGATTAAGGGTTGATTCACTGTTGACAAAAATTTGTAAAAATTCCTAAAATTATATCTTGGTCTCTAGTTCATCTCATAAAATTTTCAAGTCCAGATTTTAAGTATTTCTCCCTGTTTGGCTTTATTCAGGCTCTTTTGTGATTTTTCCTTTTACAATAAATCCAAAAATGATTTAAATATTATTTTTCTTTTTATTTTATTCCTTTTTAATTTCTGGGGTGTTACAAGTCTCCACCTGACTCTCTGGTAAGATCGCCAAGACCCGAGTACTCATACCCGGGGTGGAGTTGCCTCTTCGGCAGCGTGATCCAGCGAAGCAAGAAGTTCACCACCACATGGAGGCCTATGAAATTGTTCTCCCGAAGATGTCAGACTAGAGCCACCAACTCATCAACTTGCCCCCTCTCCTCAGTCGGGCACCGGTTAGTCCAAGTCGGCGCCGACTGCGGCACTCATTCAATCCCATGAGAAAGAGATGGCTCATGGTTGGCCATATAAAACAAACTCTAGTGCTACCCCTTGTTTGAAGAAGGAAGCGACACAAAGATATACTCTATCGCCTTCCTATCATGAAGCTAGAACCTGCACCCTCCGATCACCTTGTGCCCAAAAGATCGCAAGCACAAGAAATGACGGAAAAGATTGAAGTGGGGACCAATTCCTAAGAATACTCCAAAATTTTTGACAAAGATGGTGAGATGAATAATGGTATTGGGGTTCATATTGCAAAGAGAAATGTCATAGTGATGAAGGACTCTGCGAAGAAAAGGATGATCGGGCAACCCAAAACATCAAGAAAAGAAAGAATCGAAGACAATGGTCTCATGGGTATCGGGAGAAGGAAATGCCTCGTCACCAGACGCTCGCCACGAAGAGATGACCTTCGGTGGGATCTCCCCATGGCTCTCCAACACCATCACCGTGTCCTCCCCCATGGTGGATGTGCGGAACTCCTCTGCACGATCAACTAGCTTTTGGGAAGCACCCACTGCCATTGGAGCCTTGAAGACACTCACCAAGGGTTTCAAATTGAACAACCGCAGGGCTTTGCGCTAACACATCATGTAGTTGCAGTGCTAGGAACCTTTGCGGGGAGCCAGGGGATCGATTGAAGAAGAAAGCACAAAGATTGGGTACTAAATCAAGGTACACTAGAAATGTTATTTATAAACTTCGATCTCCCCCCGCGGTGGTTTCGAGTCCCAAAGCATTGCAGTTGCCAAGAAAGCAACCCCGAAGATCACTTTTGCCATCAATTATGCTGGCACAGTTCCTAGAACTGCTTGAAGGTCTTGAATCGTTCCCTAGAAGACGAAGCAAAAAATAGTAAACTGATAACTTCAACTGCCATCTCTTGTGCGGTCACTCATGCCAATGGAGGACCGCACGGTTTCTTTACTCACCGGTGTCGAAGGAAAAGTCCACGAAAAAATGTTTTTGAGACTGAAGCTTATTCTCCGAAGAAACTTCAGCCTCGGGGGATGCACTCGGTAGATGCACCTAGGCGGTGCACTAATCCAAATGAATATACATCAACAAGCAAGACTGCTTGGAGCTCTTTCCACCTTCTTCGAGTGAGTTGCGCACCGAAAAGAGCTCAGGGGCTGCTGTTGGATATATAACCCTGGGTACCCTGCTGAGTGTTTCGTTGCGATTACCGGGCCACCGAGTGCTATGAAGTCCAGCTCGTGAAGGACCACCCTATCCTTGATTAGGCACTCGGGGAAAGATTAATTTCTGAATAAGATAAATCATGGCAATCGCACTAACTAGCATGAACAAATCTATCATATTAATCAGCAAGGACACAATAATCACGTACAGTATGGTAGTCAAGGATGAATTCGCATTCGGGGTAGAAACACTTTTGTTCGTGCCAAATCGCACTACCCGACGACGACCGATGGTAAACGTAGATGGAAGATGTGTCGTGTTGACGAACTTGAGGAGTCGCACGAAGCGATTGCCAAAAACCTTATTCCCCTCTCTCGGTGCAGGATCGCAAGGATGGCTAGTTCTAAAGACCTTCTCTCCCATTTTCGGTGCACGACGATGAAAAAAATGAGGTAATTTATAGTGGTAGCACAACAGAAAGAAGAGACAAGCGAAACCCTAACATGGTTCTGTTGTAATTCTCATCTTTTTGAATCAGCCTGATCTACGAGTATTTATATGGGAGCAACCAGATCTCATATCGCGATCACGATCTCATTCAAGTTAGTTCCCATATAAACACGTCCCACAAATTTCACCACGTTCCCAAAGAATCGGAATAAGAAAAGGAAAAATCATGTCCTCACAAGGCAAGGAGTCGGATTTTAGGAACACGTGGTCGGGCTCGCCAAGCCGACCCCGACTCCTAAGTCCCGACTCGGACAAGCACCTGACAGTGCTGATTCTGACTTCCCAATCTTTGGCTCGAATTCGGTACTCGGTAGTGCCAACTGCTGAGTCCGACATCCGGCCACTCGTTATTCCTTTCATGGCATGAGTCTTTAAGATTTATTTAAGAATTTATAAAATATTGATATGTATTTATCTCAAAATTCCTAAAATTTCAGCTATCCACATCCTCGACGAAGAACGCTACCAAATGACCCACCACGAGAGATGGAAGAGATTTGCTCTGTGTTTTGGTGGGATGCATGTAAAAGATGCTACTTGCTTGCAGTTAGGCGCGAGTTGAGAACGCCCGAAGATTTTTTGATCTTTGTGATTCAGCCATGCAATTCCTTCGTTGCCAATTCTATTCTTTCTCTCTTCTTTTCTCAGTCCTTAACTTATGATTTTTGTTGATGTGGATTCTATTTAGAATGCTGATTTCTCTCAGGACTATACTTGCTCTAAGAGGGTGTTTGGATCCAGGTGTTAAATTTTAGCCCTTGACACATCGGATGTTTTGACATTAATTTGAAGAATTAAACGTGAACTAATTATAAAAATAATTGCAGAATCGGAGACTAATTCACGAGATGAATTTTTTAAGCCTAATTAATCTATAATTAGCAAATGTTTACTGTAGCATCGCATTTTCAAATCATGGTGTAATTAGACTTATTAAATTCATCTTATAAATAATTCTCCGATTATTAATGTGTTTTATAAATAATCTACGTTTAATAATCTAAAATAATATTTAAACATTATATATCACATGGCCTAAAATTCCAAATACCCTTAAAGGATAGGAGTGTAGGCTGGAAAGGACGGCCATGGTGCAGAACTGCCCATCAAAACGGACAGCGGCCTGGAACATTTTTAATGCTTGCGACACGCTCCCCCAAATCTCCACTCCCGAAGTTCCACTCCGCCACGCCAAAAGGCCAAATGTCTCAGCCAACCCAACACCACCCGGTCCACCTCCCCGCCGTCTCCTTCGCCGCCTTCCACATCCTCTTCTTCCTCCTATCGCTGCCGTCCGCCGCCGACCCGGACGACGAGCGGTGTCTCTCAAGCCTCTACCAGTCCTTCTCCGACCCCTCTGGCAGCCTCCGCAACTGGACCAAGGCCTCCTTCTCCGTCCCCTGCCAGGGCTTCATCTCCCTCCTCGAGGGCGTCACCTGCAACAATGGCCGCGTCTACAAGCTCTCTCTTCAGGGGCTCTCCCTCGCCGGCACCATCCCGCTGGAGCTCTCGAACTGCACAAACCTTCAGTCACTCGATCTCTCCTCCAACACTATCTCCGGCGCCATACCGCCGGAGCTCTCCGGGCTGCTCAACCTTGCCGTGCTCAACCTTTCCGAGAACGGCCTCACCGGCAACATCCCACGCGAGCTCGCTAGCTGCGCGTACCTCAACGTCATAGATCTCCACGGCAACCAGCTCACCGGCCCCATCCCCAACGAGCTCGGCCTCCTGGTCCGCCTCTCCACCTTCGACGTCTCGTACAACCGCCTGTCCGGAGCCATACCAGTGCTCCTCGCCAACCGCACCGGCGGCGGCGCGACGGCGGGGATGGCGAGGTTCAATGCCAGCTCGTTCGTGGGGAACAAGGATCTGTACGGGTACCCGCTGCCGCCATTGCGAGCCCACGGGCTGTCCGTGCTCGCCATCGTCGGCATCGGCCTCGGCAGCGGGCTGCTCAGTCTCCTACTCAGCTTCTCCGCCGTCTGCCTCTGGCTGCGAGCCACCGACCGTACGGCGACCATGCCCGGCGAGGATGGCAAGATTTCTCACCTCATGCCCGACTACTGAACCAAGCCGAGCGAACGCGTAAAGATTCATTCATGGAGTCCACAGCTCCGGCATTACACGGCCTCCCTAAAAATTGCAAGCGAAGAGTTAGGTCTGGTTTGTGTTGTTTTATTGGAACATTGAGCTGGGTGTGGGGCTGCATACGATCGAGCATAGTACCAGCCATTTCTTGGCTGAATTTGGGTGTCGATGCTGCTCTAATTGCCGTTAATTGCTGCGTTCTCATCTCTTCCTGCATGGGCTTTCCTTTTTGTAATAACTGAGTGTTTTTTCAGTATTATTAGTTGGATTCTAGAGTGTCGAAGAGTTAGGCTTGATGACATATACATGTGTTTATACCGAAGAATTTATTTCCCTTCGCCAGACTGCTGCCTATCTTTACCTTGAGATTCGATGTTTTCACGCAAAAATGTTTATTTATTATTTTTTCTCTTCAAAATGTTGGCGAATCCAGCTTTAGGTTATTCTGTAAGAGCATCTAGTTTTTAGGGCTGTATTATATTGTATTGATAAGTGGTAAATTTATTTCTTGCTTAAAAAAAGTACAGTGTATATTACTTCTAAAGCAAGACCATTCCTGAATAAAGAATTATTTGTTTTCTCTTTTTTTATTTCCATCGAATTGTTAACATCGAAACGAATAAAAGTAGGAATATTTAATTTAAAGGATTAATACCCATATATGAAATTTGTATTCTCTATTTCCTTATTTTAGGTCATTCTTTTATTATGTAGTGCTAATACTAGCGCATAAAAGTTTTCTTAGACACTTTGGAACTTACACTGTGGATGCTCGAACCTTACTCTAGTAAGGTTAGTTTGTTACAGATGATAACTAACGCTTCTAATCAGACAATTACAGATGATAACTAACGCTATGCTATTCTAAACAGGCAATTACGATAACTAACGCTATGCTATTATAATCAGGCAATAACTAACGCTATGCTAATCTAATCAGGCAATTAATTGTTCAAAATTAATTGTTCGTGGTGATCGATGAGCTGTTTCCAATACCTTTTGCTGCGCTAGAAAAATCTCTCCTGCCTTTGCTTTCATGAGATGCTTTCATTGTTGGCACTCCCGTGAACGAGTTAGTGGAAGACGCACTGCCACGAGTGGCGCTTTATTGTTGTTTCTGCCAGCGCCAGCAGCGTCGTTGCATCCGCACGTTGGATTGTTGGGTTTTCGTTTGATTAGGGCCGGTTGCTTGAAGCTTCAGCGGGAGCCTCTCTCCTAGTCTCAGCGCGATGCCAGCAACCACAACATGGAATAAAGCAGTCATGAATAAAGAAATGGTTGAAAATTGGTCAGGAGGTGATCTAATTATTTAATTTCAAAACATGTGTATAAAATATGTGTATATGATTAGTATCATTTTGTTTATTTAGGGTCTGTTTGGTTACTTTAGGGACTACACTAAACTTTAGCCCACTTTTTTTTATAGTACTAAACTTTAATCTCTTTCTGTTTGGTTCTAAGAACTAAAGGACTAAAGGAGAGTGAGGACTGAGAGGTAAGTAGTATTTTTAGTCCCTTTTAGCAAGGTGGTTTTGGGGACTAAATGGCTAAAGTTCAGTGACTAAACTTTAGTCCCTTTTAGTCCCCTAAACTTTAGCAGCCTCAAACCAAACACCCCCTTAGTGGGATGGAGACCCACTTATAAGGTGGAGTTATCTCTATTTATTAAATAGAGAAAAATTATTAGGACTTGACTAATAAATCGACACGCCCGTGTGAGTGTATTCACGTATTTTTCACGTGCATGGTAGCAAAATAAAACCAAGTCAATTCGAAATTTTTAGACTTTCATATATACATTATATGTACTAAATGCATTATTTTAATGTGATTAAAACTGAAATTGAATAGTTATCAAACGCCAGAATAAATATTTCAGTTACTAGTCGTTTTGAATAAGAGATTTAAAACTTCCATTACTAGTATTTGTGGTCAAATTTATGTGATATGAATTTGGCAATTACTAATAATAAGTTCATAATTTATTCTACCATGGCTATAGTTGTCTATAAAAGAGTTGAGACGTCCAATCTGAAGACAGCCTTTTGATCTTCATTCTTTCCTTCCCATCTCTCCTCCACTGCCTTGAGTTTGCTGCGCTTCTTAGACTTCATCGACTTTCTTTTCGGCGTGCACTAGATTGGAAGAAGAGCGGGATCTCTAAACCATTGCCGCAGAGAACACCTGCACGGGGCGGCAATTAGATTTTTGGGCAGCTTTGTGCGTGACCGCTCATATGAATCTCAACGCGACTACTTTCTCTACAACAGTCTTCCGCTATTTCGTTGATCAAGTAAGTAATTCTTATGTTTATTGACAACATGTGTTTCTTGAAGTACGTCAAATGCCTCCTAGTATTTCTTTATGTATCATTGTTCATCTATGAGTTTTTCCTCCTAATAAAAATTGGAATTAAAATTTTGCACATATTTTTAATAGAAATACGTCCATCCATCTATAAGCCACAATGCGATATTGAATTAGGCAAAGAATATTTCTTATAATTATTTATGAGTTTATACGAGCTTTCTTACGATAATTATTTATGAGTTTAAACGATTGAATTTTAATGCTAAAAAGTCGATACATGGTTTTATAAAAAAATTTGTCGAAAATTTATATATACCGATTTTAAAAATTACAATGTTTGAAAGACTAGAAAACATACCTAAAGTCAAATTCAAAGACATATGCGAAAGTTGATCGGAAGCCTTAAGACATGAGTGTCCACTCCTCTTCTCGCTCGAACCTATCGGAAGATCAAGCCACCAAAAGAACATCAAGTGGAATCAGAACGAAAGTTGCCCATTGGATAAATCAATTTATCGTTATTATTGTATTTACCTGATGAGGACATCGATAACAATGATAAAGACATCTAACACTCTATCATTCCTAGACCAATCACTCGTTTTCGTGCCCGCAAGCTTTATTATGAGGTGTGTTCGTTTCTTACTTTATATAATAATATGGATATGGATGGGATTCTACTTATGGGTGATATTTTGACTCTAAGGAACTTGGGAGAATCACTTCTGGATCAAACATAAGAGGGAGAGGCGGCGCAACAATCCAATTCGGATTCCACTTCAAACTCCGATTTTAGTTCGGTTTCAATAGAACACCCTTCATTAACACGGGCATAACTTTTTCGTACGGAGGCGGATTGAGGTGTTCTTTAAGGCGTTGGAAAGATAACGAAAATATCTTTCCAATGAATCTGGTGCCAAGTCCTGGTTCGTTACGAAACGTTCTGTGTCATCCAAACAAGTCATAAGGTGTTGCGTCACCATTTTGGGCCACTTTGGGCCTTATATCCATTTAGGGCCTTAAGCCCAACATTAGGGAAGACTTTACACAAACCCTAGATATTAATACTCTATAGCCGTCATGAATTAGGGTTGGGTTTTTCTTAGTTTCAACTGCCTTGCAGATTGAACTCCGACGTTCGTCATATTGTGGAACCCTGCTCGAGAAATCGATCTTTCATCTGTTTGTGAGATTGTGTTTTCGTGTTCTTGCTATTGTTCTCGATTCGCATGCAAGGATAAGCCTTCTTGGCGAGGTCAATCACGTTCATGCGTGGTTGATAACCAACAGAGTCGTGGTATAGCGATTGTGAGGTTCGGATCAGTGCTGATCGGAAGCCGGATCGTCAACGTCGAGTCCTCCACCAATCGAGTTTACCCCCTCTGATGAAAGATCGGGCACCCGTGTGCATCAAGTGGTATTAGAGCCCAAGTTGCCCATCAGGTATCACTGTATCCCTTAGATTGTTCTTTGCCTTCTCCTAGAACTCCAGAAAAAGGCGCAAAAAAGAGTCGTAGACATCTAGGGCAAATTATCCTTATCGTCTACTGTTTTGAGCCTTTGCAATTTCGTCACGGTGTCGTATTGCTGAGTTTTGATCCATGTTCAATGTCGGGTTGCTTGTTTTGAGTTGGGTTCTTGATCGCGAGTCAAATCCATAACTTTGTTTAGTCCCGGGATATTCGAATCCAACCCTAAACCCTAGTCAGAGTCGGTTCAGGGTCAGTTAGACCTTGCCTCAGTAAAACAATCATAACTTTTGCATACGGACTCTGTTTGAGATCTACCACCTGTCAAAATGATCGGGACAAAAAAACGCATCCAGCCATGAGCGAAGCCAATTCCGATTGGGGTAAGGGGGCAAAATTCTGTCGGGAAGACAGAGTTCTAGAGGGGTTTTTGTTTGCAGCCAGCATAACTTCTTCCTTTTCGGGTACCTTGTTGAGTACTTATTGTTTGAGAAATCTGTAAAAAAGGAGAAAAAAATAGAGGCCCAAAAGAAAAAAAAAAGAGGCCAAAAAAAGAGAAAAGAAAGAAAAGAAAAAATATGTGAGGCATAAGAGGAGGAAGTTGTTCTAGTTTAAGTTCAGCGTTGTTACCTATATTTCTAAGTGTTGTTTTTGGTGTTCTTATTATTAGAGTTGGCTTCTCTTCTCGTCATTTCTAGGAGCACAAGTTAGACCAGCAACTAAGACAAGTATTGTGGATTATTATTGAGCTTTACTAACTGTTGTCGATTTGTGATAATCCTTGCTACTAAAGATCAGCCTTCCGAGCTCCACCTTCCTTCTGATCACTACGGTGACTAGCTAGCAATCGCTAAACGCACGACTTCAACGGTATCATCCCCAAGCCAACAGGTTGTGCCACCTGCTACGATTGGTAAGAACCTTGCAAGAACTTGGTGAAATGCTTGAGTGTGAGCGATTCCACATCCTAGTAGCTCAAAGGAAACTAACGCACTTGTGAGCTTGTTTGTGTTTTGTGTTTCCACTAACCATGGTAGGATCACACCAAGGCGATGGAGATAAATGTGTGTCCAAGTTTGAACTTGGAAAGTTGCTGCAAGAACTCAATGCAAACATCATTAAGAGTAACCAGGACAATGAGAATAGATTGGAGAGGATAGAGAGGAGCATTGCCACCCTCGTCACTAGGATGGAGAACATAGAGACACATCAAGCGCCACCTAACGATAGAGCTGAGGATCTCGAGGCAGATGGCATAAATCAAGAAGAGTATATCCACCCCCTTGCTCGAAACTCCCCTCCCCGTCAATGAACTCCACGACATCAAGGTATGGTAGGTAATAATGAAAACAACAGTCGTGCTGATAATTCGTTCGCTAAGGTTAAGTTCAGCATACCACCTTTTTCTGGCTCTTATGATGCTGAGACATATCTGAATTGGGAGATGACAGTAGAAATTTTTTTTAACTCTCATCTTGTTCCAAAAATTCATAAGTTAGACAAGCCACTAGTGAGTTTACCGATTTTGCTATTATTTGGTGGAATGAGCTATCAAATGTAGGCTTAGCACTTGACACATGGGATGGGCTGAAGAGAGCTATGCGTGGTAGATTTGTCCCCACTACTTATAAACGTGATTTGCGTCAAAAATTACAGTGTTTAAACCAGGGAAATAAATCTGTAGAGGAGTACTACCAAGAACTGCAAATAGGAATGTTACATTGTGAGGTAGTTGAGGATGAGGATGGTAAAATGGCTAGATTTTTTGGTGGCTTAAGAAGAGAAATACATGACATAGTTGATTATAAGGAATATAATTCTCTGAATAGATTATTTTACCTTTCTATGAAGGCAGAAAGAGAATTGCAGGGATGATAGCTGAAGTCGAAGAGCAACTTCACTGACACAAGAGCATTGCCTACAATAGGAAAATCAACACTACCTTCTCCTGCACGGTCTACTGCCCCCTTCATACCATGGGCACATTCAGCAGCACCGTCGTCTTCACTACCACTAGGGGATAAGAGTAAAACATCCCTACCAGCAAATAGTTCATCATCAGTTGCTTCTACAGGTCGAACCAGTGGAGTCATTTGCCATAATTACAAAGGGAAGGACCATTTCATGAGATATTGCCCAAGCCAGAGATGGACATTCATTGCTACTGAGGATGGTGGGTATGTTAGTGCTAGTGATATTGATGATGGTGGTACTAACAATGCAGGTGACGATGAGGAGACTGAAAGTGACGGCGAGGAGATTTTAGGTACTGCCGCCACCGAGAAGTATCAGGCGTTGATTGTACAACGTGTTTTAAACACTCAAGTGGAGCAAACAGACACACTACAGCGACATAACTTATTTCAAATGTTCCTCATTGTCAATGATCGTCGTGTTCGTGTCATAATTGACGGAGGGAGTAACAACAATTTGGTGAGCTTAGATCTGGTTAATAAGTTTGGATTGACCACACGTCCACATCCTCATCCATACTACATTCAGTGGTTCAACAATAGTGGTAAGGTCAAGGTAACACACTCTGCGAGAGTGCACTTTTTCATTGGTACGTACCATGACTTTGCTGATTTTGATGTTGTACACATGCAAGCATATTCACTTTTATTGGGTAGGCCGTGGGAATTTTATACGGATGCTACACATCATTGTAGGAGTAACAAATATACACTTATGCATAAGGGAAAGAAAATTACTTTGCTTCCTATGATTCCCACTGAAATTATGCAATGTGAGAAAGAGAGTATTGAGAATAGCAAGAAGGAGATTGCATCACAATCTGAAAATCACCAAGTAGCTAACACTATTTTCCTACCTAAGAAAGATAAGAAAGATAATAGCTCTAAGTCGGACGGAATTAAATTGAAGGGGGGTGTTATGCTTGCTACTAAATCTGATTTAGTTGATGTTAATGAGTTTGATTCTCCTTGTTATACATTGATATGCAAAGAAGTTTTGTTTTCATTTGAGGATTCTTCCACCTCGTTGCCTCCTACTGTCACTAACCTTTTGCAGGAGTATAAGGATGTGTTTCTAGCAGAGATGCCTCCAGGGCTGCCACCTATTCGAGGTATTGAGCATAAAATTGACTTGATCCCAGGAGCGGCATTGCCAAACCGTGTTGCATATAGAACAAATCCGGAGGAGACTAAAGAAATTCAGCGACAAGTCCAAGAACTTCTGGACCGTGGGTACGTACGAGAGAGCCTTAGCCCATGTGTTGTGCCTGTTCTTTTAGTCCCTAAGAAAGATGGTAGTTGGCGTATGTGTGTTGATTGTAGAGCCATCAATAATATTACAATAAGGTATCGTCATCCTATTCCTAGGTTAGATGATATGCTTGATGAATTGAGTGGGTCTATCATTTTCTCAAAGATTGACTTGCGTAGTGGATACCACCAAATTAGAATGAAATTAGGAGATGAATGGAAAACAACTTTCAAAACTAAGTTTGGTTTATATGAGTGGTTAGTCATGCCTTTTGGGTTAACTAATGCACCTAGCACTTTCATGCGTTTAATGAATGAAGTATTGAGAGTCTTTATTGGCAAATTTGTGGTGGTTTACTTTGATGATATCTTGATATAGTAGGTCTATTGATGACCATTTGAATCATTTGCGTGCTGTTTTTAATGCTGTAAGAGATGCACGCTTATTCGGTAATATTAAAAAGTGTACTTTTTGTATGGATTGAGTCTCATTTCTTGGCTATGTTGTTACTCCACAGGGTATTGAGGTAGATGAAGTGAAAATTGAAGCCATCAAGAGCTGGCCAACACCTCAAACCGTCACGCAAGTGAGAAGTTTTCATGGACTTGCTGGTTTTTATCGACGGTTTGTAAAGAATTTCAGCACCATTGCTGCTCCACTCAATGAGTTGACAAAGAAGGGAGCTTCATTCACATGGGGCCCAGCACAAGAACAAGCTTTTAACGTACTTAAGGAGAAACTTACACATGCCTCTCTACTCCAACTTCCTGACTTTGGTAAGACATTTGAGCTTGAATGTGATGCTAGTGGGATTGGGATAGGCGGAGTTCTCATACATGAAGGTAAACCTGTTGCTTACTTTAGTGAAAAATTGCATGGACCTAATCTAAATTATTCTACTTATGATAATGAGTTATATGCTTTAGTTCGAGTGTTAGAGACTTGGCAACATTACCTTTGGCCTAAGGAGTTTGTCATTCATTCTGATCATGAATCCTTGAAACATATTAGAAGTCAGGCAAAACTAAATAAGCGACATGCAAAATGGGTTGAGTTCATAGAGTCATTTCCATACATCATTAAACATAAACATGGTAAAGACAATATCATTGCAGATGCTTTATCCATGTGTTTTACTATGTTATCTCAGCTTGACCATAAGATATTTGTTCTAGAAATAATAAAAGAGTTATATGCTACTGATCTAGACTTTAAGGATGCTTTTGAAAATTATAGAGTGCCGAACTTGGAATAAATATGTGATGAATGATGGTTTATTATATCGTGCTAACAAGCTATGCATACTAGCTAGCTCCATTCGCCTTTTGTTTTTACAGGAAGCTCACGAGGGAGGATTGATGGGACATTTTGGAGTGAAGAAAACTGAGGACGTGCTATCCACACACTTCTTTTGGCCAAGGATGCGGTGGGATGTCGTGCGCTACGTCTCACACTGCACTACATGTAACAAAGCTAAGTCACACTTGAATCCCTTTGGACTTTATATGCCCATTCCTGTTCCTAGCATTCCTTGGGAGTATATATCAATGGAATTTGTCTTAGGTTTACCTAGAACAAAGAGGGGGAGGGATAGTATATTTGTGGTGGTCAATCGATTCTCAAAAACGGCACATTTTATACCTTGTCAGAAGAGCGATGATGCTACAAACATTGTTGATTTGTTTTTTATGGATATCATTCGCCTACATGGAGTACCCACCACTATTGTCTCTGATCGCGATGCGAAGTTCTTTAGCCACTTTATGGTGCAAGTTGGGACCAAAGCTGCTATTCTCCACCACATGCCACCCTCAAACAGATGGGCAAACAGAGGTAGTTAATCATATATTATCCACCATGTTGCGGGCTGTTTTGAAGAAGAATTTGAAGATGTGGGAAGAATGTTTACCTCATGTGGAGTTTGCATATAATCGAGCAATACATTCTACCACCAAGGTGAGTCCTTTCTAGGTTGTGTATGGCTTTAATCCTCGTGCTCCCGTTGATCTTTTGCCATTGCCTACTTATGAACATGTGCATTTAGATGCTAAGACACGTGCTGATTTTAATCTGAAATTACATACCACAACTAAAGAACACATTGAGAAGATGACCAAAAAGTATAAAATTGCTGGTAGTAAGGGTAGGAGATATTTAACCTTTGAAATAGGTGATCTTGTTTAGTTACACTTGCGTAAAGATAGATTTCCAGATTTGAGAAAGTCTAAATTGATGCCTCGAGCTAATGGTCCTTTCAAGATAGTTAAGAAAATCAATGACAATGCATACTAGCTTGAGTTGCCTGTAGATTTTGGAGTTTGCCCCACATTTAATATTTCATATTTGAAGCCATATTTGGGAGAAGAAGACGAGTTTGAGTCGAGTACAACACCAATTCAAGATGGGGAGGATGATGAGGACATCGATAACAATGATAAAGACATCCAACACTCTATCATTCCTGGACCAATCACTCGGTCTCGTTTCTTACTTTACATAATGATATGGATATGGATATGGATGGGATGCTACTTATGGGTGATATTTTGACTCTAAGGAACTTGGGAGAAGCACTTCTGGAACAAACACAAGAGGCATAGGCGGCACAACAATCCAATTCGGATTGCACTTCAAACTCCGATTTTGGTTCGGTTTCAGCAGAACACCCTTCATTAAAACGAGCATAACTTTCTCGTACAGAGGCAGATTGAGGTGTTCTTTAAGGCATTGGAACGATAACGAAAATATATTTCCAATGGTGCCAAGTCCTGGTTCGTTACAAAATGTTCTGTGTAGTCCGAACAAGTCATAAGGTGTTGCGTCACCAATTTGGGCCACTTTGGGCCTTGTATCCATTTGGGGCCATAAGCCCAACATTAGGGAAGAATTTACACAAACCCTAGGTATTAATACTCTATAGCCGTCATGAATTAGGGTTGGGTTTTGCTTAGTTTCGACTGCCTTGCAGATTGAACTCTGACGTTCATCAGATTGTGGAACCCCGCTCGAGAAATCGATCTTTCATTTGTTTGTGAGATTGTGTTTACATGTTCTTGCTTGTGTTCTCGATTCGCATGCAGGGATAAGCCTTCTTGGCGAGGTCAATTGTGTTCGTGTGTGGTTGATAACCAACGGAGCCATGGTGTAGCGATTGCGGGGTTCAGATCAGTGCTTATCGGAAGTCGGATCGTCAACATCGAGTCCTCCACCAATCGAGTTTACCCCCTCTGACAGAAGATCGGGCACCCGTGCGCATCATTACCGAGAGTCTGCTAAAAGCCACAATTTTTTTCATGTTTCATCATAGATTAGTTTTCCATTGTCCAAGCCCTATTGTGCCTTTTTCGTAAATTTAATTTCAGTGTTGCTTTATTGAATTTGAGTCCGAGTTCAAGTCTAGTTGCTAGTTTAGAGTAACGTTCTTGGAGTATAGTCCATGTTTTGCTTTGTCGTGAGAGCCTTCCATAAGAGATCAAGTTTGGCTAATTTCAGATTACAACTGCTTGTGTTGTTTTTCCGGCATTGCAAGTTTTCTTTAGTCATGTTGCAAAATGCCTTGCACCACTAGCCTCCTTGTTTTATCCGCAAAACCTATTGAGAAGATCATGTGATAGCCGACCAGAGAAGGAATTATGCAGAAATTTCCTAATTTGCACCTTGTTTGGTAAACAACCATAAATTTTACATATAGACTCAAAATCAAGAAAATAAGTACATTCCGGAGAACTACAAAAAAAGTTACATCCAAATCTTTATGGCTTTGCCAGGTTCGACAATTTTAGTTTCTCCAAATTCAGCCTAGAATATTGAGTTTTGGAGACCTAGAGTTTTCAAAGCTTGCTTCCAAAATTTGCATCGTGCAACGTTCACAACAAGTTGTATCAAGTGATTTTGATGTTATCTTTTATTATAGTGTGTTTTGTGGAGTGAAAATAGATTAAAAAGAGAGATCAAAAAAGAGAAAGAATGGTATATTCGAAAAGAAGAAAGAACAAGACAGAAAAAAGTTTTTACATTGCTGAGTTTTCTAATACATGTTCAGTTGTGCATGCATCTGTTGGTGTATTTCTAGGTCACACACGTGGCCTGGAAGATCTTCTTAACTCCACTGTAGAACCTATAATCTTAGAAGAAAAAGAAAGTTCGGAGCATGCCAATCATTTTGACCATGCAACCGATAAGGAATCACAAGTAATAATGTTAGTAGTACCGCCGATCGGCCATTGAGCCAATGACTATGGTGAGAATAAAATAAACAAGAATAAATGCGCCGATCTGCCATAGGGCCGATGACTGGACCCACACTTATCGGACTGAACATTCTATCGACCGATAGGATAAATCCTCATGTGTAAAGGCCGATGAGTGTCTCCAAGGCACGGATGGAACATAGTGTGGAAACAAAGATAACCTATCGGTTTGTAATCTGATAGAAACGAAATTTAGAATGCCAAACAACATACTCATACCATTAAATCACTGTAACTACGAGATTGGACCTAACCAAGACAATCGCTAATCACGATAAATCAATAACACTTCAATGCATGGGGCATATTTTATTTAGATGAATGGTACATAGATTGAACCAAATAAAATAGATCAAGATGTCGGACATAACCGACAAAGCCTCAAACTATGATACCCAATTCACATCAATCTATGAGATCAAAACGATGCAACCTTAGACCTAGCAAAATATACCAAGATAAAACCGACGACCGCACCAATTGGGCCAATACCTCAAGAGATTGATATGATACAACCTTGAAGAACACGAACCTAGTTGACGTGACCTTCAGAGTGGCTGGACTCACCTCTTCGCTGAAGATCGAGATGATGTAGCCCGGTTCCAAGTGCCAAGTCCCACAGGGATTAACCTTGGGAATCCAAGGGTGCCGATGCACCGAAAGTAGTAGTTTGTTGTGATTAATTGTGTATATGTCCTGTAAACCTAACTAATTAGATACACATTTATAGTCTGGAGACTTGTCGTCCAAGTAATTTACATTGTAACCGATTTGGGATCATTATCTTATCTCTCCTTCATCGGCTTGTTCATATTTGGTCATGTTTTAACAATACAAATGGGCTTCTTTGACAACCTTTGACCGGACTCTGTTGACTCCTGTTGACCGCGCGGCATCCTTGGTGGGCCTGGGCTTACCAAATCTTGGCGTCAACACATGTCCCTCAGTTTTGAAGCATTAAATGGTTACTAATGCTTCGAAATTATCGGCCATCATCACCTTCTGCCACCACGTATTTTCAAACATCTATCTGCAACATCTTTTCACACTCAAGAATTGCAGCCAAAATCCTCCAACTTCTAGTACTTCATAAAATCTTACTCAGGGTGCTAGCTCCGTTTCACCTTTTCTTCTTCCTTTTTGCATCTTATTCTTCTCTGGCCATTCACAACTGTGATGGGTGTCGCTTGGTTTGATGCATCTACTTTTTCTTTGTGGCGGCGTTGGACCAAGCTTCATTCCTCATAGTTTTTGTACTGGTGCTCTTTAAACCGAAGATTTGGTTCCTCTAATCCCGGGCCTGCAAAGATCTCAGCGTTTCGAAAACTGTACTCATGATTACCTTTTGCCGAACGTTGTAGGTGGTCCTCACCAAATCCGGCAGGATCGGTTTGACCTAGCTGTCAAGTTGTCGTTCCTACTTTATAAGTATCCTCGGCCACTCTGCCTTTCTTCTTCATGCTTTCTGCCTACTGCTCAATTTTAGCACTCGAACTCACCACCGTCTACTTCTAGTACTACTTGTGACCATCGCCACTCGCCGTCTTCTTTACCTTCACCGACCCCACACTCCAGCAACAGTAGCGATGGCCAACATTAATGTGATCCCAAAGGTAAGTCTTTGACATTCTTCTCTTTTCGTTGTTCTTCGGTTTTCTTGGTTCGTCCGCCATTTTTCCTCACGGTTTTCCCTTTTTCCTTACTTTTTAGTTTCTACTTTCTTATGTGTAGAACTTACAGAACCAGGTTTTGATTCCAATAGCCACCCATCCATCTTGTTTCTTCTTGGGCCCTTTGGGTAATCCTAACCCTATAGATTTTATCAATGCCGAGACTTGCTGAATCCCTTTCAAGTACTCTCCTATGCTCTCTTCCGACTGGGATTCTAGTTTCGGGTGTTTTCCTCCCTCTCTCTATGGATGGCGTGACTGGTACCTTAGGGTATCGACCACCTACCATGCCTTATGTTACAATATTGCATTGGGTATTGCATTGGTCTTTCCCTCGCTGAACCATTCCATAATTAGCCGATGCTGGCCGCCTCCTGTTACTTCTGGTTTGATGATTTGAACTCCTTCATTTTTGGCCATGGGCCGATGAGCCCCACCTTGCTTGATGTTTCTTTTTGACTTGTCTTGACATCGACTCATCAACCAACCCTTTCTCTTTTCGTTCCAAACCAACCCATCGCCTTGACACCAAATCTACTAATGAGGAGCTATGATGAAGATCATGGGCCTCATGGCTCCAGATGTGATGAGTGATTGTCAACGGAAGTCAAAGAGGAGACATGAAGAGAAGATGAGACCTACCGTGTCTGGGCCGCATGTGACTCAGGTACACGGGCGGCGAGCGACTTCTGGGCAGAGGGGCTGTGGAGTCGGGCCAGCCCAATCCGAGTACCTGGGCTAGGAGCGGTAGAGGATCCATTGGTCTATTGACCAGGACTGACTAAGGTACACAGGCGGCGAGCGATTACTAGGCTGAGGGAGCCACGGAATCGGGCCGGCCCAATCCGGGTACCCAGTGCGAAGACGGTGGACGCTTTGTCAGTTTCGGCGCAAAACTGACGACCGCTGATTATCTTTATTTATGATTTTATTATTTTGCCTTTAGGCCCATAGTCTATGTTAATCGAGTCTATAAAAAACCCTAAGGGCAGTTCGGTAATTTTCCATTTTTATTTTCAGTGTCAGTGTAATTTACCCTAGGGGTAAATCTGTCATTTTCTCTTTTGTTGGGCTGCCTATAAATAGGCCCCAACCCCCTAGGGTTAGGGTTAACTCATTTTGCATTAAACACCAGTGTTCAATTTTTTCCCCAGTTGCTGTTGTTGTTTTTCCAGTTTTCATTCTCCGCCGCCGCAATATTTTTCACCGTTCCTTCTTGTGCACTGCCATAGTTTTTCACTACTGCCTCCGAAGCATTTGGCCAGCCTTGGGACTCCTGACGCTGGCACAGTGAATTGTCAACTCAGCCGGCATGCTGTAGCTGCCTGCTTGCATGCGCTTGCACTGCATCTGCATCATAGGCCCGATTCATGTGCATCATCAGAATAGCAGCAGCAAGCGCAGCCACGATCGCCACGTGCGAGGCTGGTCAGGGCGTGGGACTCGGTGCGCGCACACGTCACCCGTGTGCTTGTGTGCGTATATTCATCAGTAGCAGCGAGCACTGCTCGATGCAGCATGCATCGGTTCCCAAGATGCTGAAGATTGGACGTGGCGTGCGGCTTTTTTTCCTACTTGGTGAAGACATGCAAATTTTTTTATTCTGCGTGGGTGGTAGCTAGCATCGCAGTGCGTGGCTTCGGTTAGAGCTCATGACAGCTAGCTTCACAGCGCTCTCGGCAGGTGGAGGTGGATTGCTCGAGGGCTTCGGCGGGAAGGTGCTTTGCTGTGCGGCAGCTTGCTGCACGGCAGTCACATCGGAGACATCCCACGGCATTAAACGCAAGTAAATTTTTCCCATTGTAGGACCGAAAGTAGCGACCAGAGGGGGGGTGAATGGGCGCCTAAAAAAAATTCTTTCGAATCAATGGCCTTCTCCCAATACCCAACGCACCTCGACAGACTTAGCAAGGAAAAGTAAATGGATCAACAAAACCTAAAATGATCTAGCCTAAAAACGACCGGTGTCCTAATCGAAAAGACACCAACACAGTGCTTAAAGGCAGATTCAACAGATTAATTAATCTCACAGGCATTTAATCAAACCAACACATATGAAGAAGGTAAACTGTGATGTTCTAACCGAAATAAAACAGTGCTCAGATTAAAAACACCATAATCAATATCATCTATCAAAACAGCAGATGAACCAACAGATGTAATGACAGCACAAAGATTAAATCAACAGATAAAAATATATTCATGAAAAGTACTTTTTAACAGTATGCCATCACATGTAATAGGATGTTACGGGAAGTATTGAAATAATACTAACCGTATGAGAAACATGGCAACACATGAATATTTAATTAGCACGCAAATCGAGAAATGCAATTAGTACTAATCAAATAGCAAACCAGTACGGTATTAAATATCAGAGTAAAGAACACAGCAAAAACTTGCCTCGATCTATGTGCCTGGAAGTTGCGTGGTGCGGCTTCTGTTCTTGGATTCCTGCGGCAAGTGAGCGCCCTCCACCGGATGAATCACGAAGCCGTACGTGGCCTCACCGTGCAGGAAGCTTCATGTGCCTCTTGCTATCAATGCAATTTGTGGGCCCCACTTAATGCTGCTCCTCAGATGAACAGCACGGTGTTGCTTCTACTTCAAAGTCCAACGCTGCATGCTAGAGCAGCTAGGCAACAGCAGGCTTCCTGCCGTGGACAGAAGCTAGCTGCGCTACAAAGATAGCTAGCTGTCCTGGCGGCTAGAACAAAAAACTGCACAGGCTAGAACCTAGTCTGGACTAGACTTGTGCTACAGCCAAAGAATATTAAAGACTGAGCTTTGCATGTTACGGGCTGAAAGCAAAAACATGCATTCCATCAGGAAACAACCTCAATAAAAAACACCCTACTGCATAGCCTGACACGGGTTCTCAAGATGGCTACAAAAATGTAGCCTGCTGTGTACGGAGTACTAGTACTGCTATCAACAAGTCGCAATAGGAATCATTACTGAGTGCTGAAATCCTCTAGAAAGAACTCAACCAGCAAGAAAACACCCTGAGACACACAAGATTCAATACTGCTCGAAACCAACAGAGTTATGAACACCAGGCACAGTACCGCGAGATTCAAGAACCTGGAGTGAGAAACAACACGAAGAAATAAAACCTGGTTGAAAGATCGCTCGGCGATTGGTCGAAAAGGATCAGGAAATCACGTGAGAAACCAGATGAACAGTACAACGGTATGAATGCGGCGGCTCAAAGAACTGGAAACCAGTATGGGGAAAGTGAACTCATTTTTGTCATTAAGTGAGTTAACCCTAACCCTAGGGATTGGGGCCTATTTATAGGCAGCCCAATAAATGGGTAAAATGCAGAAATACCCCTAGGGTTTTTTACAGACGCTGAATAAAAATGGAAAAGACCGAAATGCCCTTAGGTTTTTTTACAGACTTGACTGACAGACTGTGGGCCTAAAGGCAAAATAGTAAAAACCTAAATAAAGGTAACTTGTCCTGATGCGGAGCTTTCGTAGCAGCTACGGCTTCACCTCAGGACGGTGAGATCCGAAATCAACGGTCGTCAGTTTTGCGCCGAAACTGACAAAGCGTCCACCGTCTTCGCACCGGGTACCCGGATTGGGCCGGCCCGATTCCGCGGCTCCCTCAGCCCGGCAATCGCTCGCCGCCCGTGTACCTGAGTCAATCCCGGTCAACAGTCCAGTGGATCCTCTACTGCTCCTAGCCCATGTACCCGGATTGGGCCAGCCCGACTTCGCGGCCTCCTCTGCCCGACAGTCGCTTGCTGCCCGTGTACCTGAGTCACACGCGGCCCAAAACGCAGCAGATCATCTCTCTCTTTTCAGTCCTCTTTGACTATCGTTGACAATGACTCATCACATCTGGAGCCATGAGGCCCACGCTATTCAGCATGGCTCCTCAATCTCCCCCTTGATGAGTGCATTGTCAACACTTCTCTTCATCTGCTCTTCAGTACCTGCAATCAACTGTGGAAACACGAAAACAAAACACAAGAAAACAAAGAAGAAGAAGAATAAAGTAAAAGCTCGAAAACGAGTGCAATCTCAGAAACATCAACAAGGATATCAAAAGAGTAAGGACAAACGGGACAAAAACTCCCCCTGAAACAAATCCCAGAGAAAGCCAAAATTCCTCCTTAAACTCTTATACCAAAATTTCTCCCCCTTGTTGACAAGTGAACTCATCAAGCACTCGAAAAACGACACTGACTCCCCCTGAAATGCAACTCCCCCTCAAAATATGCAATGAATGCAACTAGGGTGCAGGTGGAGTGTAGAAAGCATGCTTCTCAGATATGATTGACTGCAATTACGACATCTAACAAGTATAGCAAAAGACATACTGTCTAAGACTCATGGCATGATCAGTGCAACAGATGATATCTAAAGAAAGTCATGAGCACGCATTTTTTCAGTTTTTGCAAACAAAACATCACCACATTGTCCAGTTAACAAGCAAGGTAAAAACATGAGATGCAGAAGCTAACTGATATCTACCAAGATAAGCATTGTCCAAAACAAAGTGCTTCAGCAAACTTGTTGTCTTTTTAATTTTCAGGCTTTTTCATTTTCCTTTTTCATTTTTGCCAAGGGTTATTTGCATGTCAAACCTTATGCTAACCGACCAAGTCAAGCCTAGGCCAGAACAGGACCATCAGAAGCTTAAGACATTGGTCTTGGCATACACTACACTGTCCTAGATCATACCAAAGTGCTATGGTAAGCAGTCCAGAACAATGCAATGCGACAATGCAAACCCACTTGGATCTTTTCAACTCAAGCATAAAAAGGCATGGAATTTTCATTCATTTTTGATTTTTATCATTTTTATAGCACATTTTCCATGTTAAAGCATAAAGATGTCCAAGTTGCATATCTGCATCTATGTGATGAACTAGCTACAAGGCATGTAACAGATAGCAAAAGCACTCAGCCTACACATGCTAGTTACCAGAAGCAATGGTGATCATTTTTCAAGTTTAAAGTGTAAAAGCCATGCATATGACAGATATCAGACATATCAAATGAACTGAAGCAAAGCATGATCATCGACAAGTAATCAAAAGCATGTACCAGCTAGAATAAGTAAAGCAGTTTAATCATATAACAGAAGCAGGCTCAAAAGTGTGATATGTGAATATGTATGATATGAACACACACAAAAGGACTCAAGAAAAGAGTAAAGAAGAAAGAAATGAACTAACTCAAAATATCCTAAAAAGGATACACAACACCCAAATCCCCTCGTAAACGCTCAAAAGTAGACTGATCTAGGGGTTTGGTGAAAATGTCAGCCAACTGATGATGGGTATCAACATGAACAAGGTCAATGACACCTTTCTCATATTGATCCCGCAAAAAGTGAAAGCGCACATCAATGTGTTTGGTTTTTGAATGGAGACATGGGTTTTTCCCTACACTAATTGCACTGGTGCTGTCGCAAAACAAAGGAACTCTGGTAGGAAAGAACAACCCAAAATCTCTCAAAGTGGAAATCATCCAAACCAACTGTGAGCAGCAGCTAGCAGCAGCTACATACTCAGCCTCAGTGGTCGAAAGAGCAACTCCAGATTGCTTTCGAGAAGACCAAGAGACAAGAGACGAACCAAGAAACTGGCAAGTACCGGAAGTCGACTTGCGATCCAACCGGCACCCACCAAAGTCAGCGTCCGAAAAGCCAGATAAATCAAGAGATGATGATGCTGAATAGTAAAGACCAAGATCAGGCGCATAGGTAAGATACCTGAAGATACGCTTGATAGCTTGCCGATGAGACGCGCGTGGTGAAGACTGGAAGCGCGCGCACAGTCCTACGGCGAACTGTATGTCTGGCCTCGTCGCCGTCAAGTACAGCAGCGAACCGATCATCCCTCTAAACTCTCTCTCGTTGACCTTGACGCCGCTCTCGTCCTTGTCCAGGCCCCCAGATGTACCCATTGGGGTCATCTGAGGCTTCAGCTCTCCACCAAAGTCGAATTTTTTCAACATGTCCCGAGTGTACTTACCCTGGTGGATGAAGGTGCCGTCCTTGGTCTGCTTGATCTGGAGCCCTAGAAAGTACTTGAGCTCACCCATGAGGCTCATCTCAAACTCGCTGTGCATCTGCTCAGAAAACTTGGACACAAGATCGTTAGTAGTACCGCCAAAGATAATATCGTCCACGTATATCTGAGCGACTAAAAAATCTGAAGCATCTCTGAGCAAGAAGAGAGTCTTATCCACAGAGCCCATCACAAAGCCCTTCCCCAACAAAAACTGCTTTAACCGGTCATACCAAGCCCTGGGGGCTTGCTTTAACCCGTATAAAGCTTTTTGCAATTTAAAAACATGTCGAGGAAACTTGGGGTTTTCAAAACCGGGGGGCTGCCTAACATAAACCTCCTCCTCTATGTACCCGTTCAGAAAAGCACTCTTGACGTCCATTTGAAAAAGCTTAAAACCCTTCGAAGCGGCAAAAGCTAAAAGAATGCGAATGGACTCAAGACGGGCAACAGGAGCGAAGGTTTCTTCAAAATCAATACCTTCCTTCTGGCAAAAACCCTGGGCAACTAGTCGAGCTTTGTTGCGCACCACAACCCCATCTTCACCTTGCTTGTTCTTGAACACCCACTTGGTGCCTATGGGGTTGCATCCTGGTGGCAGCTCTACTAGAGTCCAAACCCGATTGCGGACAAAATTCTCAAGCTCTTCTTGCATGGCATTAATCCAGTTCGAGTCAGAAAGAGCATGAGAAATGTCTCTGGGCTCAAAAGATGCAACAAAAGCAGATTCAGCAAACACAGCAAGAGAGTCAACAGACGAACGCAAGGTTCTTGAAGACACATCACCGATGATGAGCTCTGAGGGGTGATTACGCTGAACTGCTCGGGATCCCTGGTGATCTGAAGTCACCTCACCGGAGTCAGCAGCTGGCACCTCTGGACTCGACTGAGGGGGCTCGATCGAAGTGGAAGAAGTGATCAGAGGTCCGCCCTCGTCCTCAGTCGAAGTCTCAGAAGGTGTGGGCTCTGCAGGAGGTGCAGAAGGCCCACCCTCATCAGCAGCTGGAGTATCCTCATCTTCCTCGAAGATGGATTCTCCGAGCTCACCATCACCAGAAAGCTCAAAAGAAGGAGTTAAAGAAGGCAAGGACTCATCAAAAGAAACCTCGCAAGTCTCGACAAGCTGCTGGGAGTCGAGGTTCCAAACACGGAAGCCTCGAGAATGCAAAGCATAACCAAGAAAAACTCCATCCCAGCAACGAGACTCAAATTTGTCCAAATGCCCTCCCTTCTTGAGCACAAAGCACTTGCAGCCAAATGCTCGCAAGTGGCTCACCTTGGGCTGTCTACCAAACCGCAACTCATATGAGGTCTTACCTAGGTAAGCTCTAAGAAAAATGCGGTTGGCCAGATAGCAAGCCGTGTTCATGGCTTCAGCCCAAAAGCGCCTAGGAGTCCTGTGCTCATCGAGCATCGTCCTAGCCATCTCGACTAGCGTGCGGTTCTTTCGTTCCACAACGCCATTCTGTGGGGGAGTGTAAGGAGCAGAAAACTGATGATCAAGACCCTGATCACTGCAGAAGCTGACGAACTGAGAGTTTTTGAACTCAGAGCCATTGTCGGAGCGAATTGCTCGCATCTGACCATTGTTCTCATTCTTCAGCTTCAAAATCAGGTCATGAACAAAATGAAAAGTTTCATCCTTAGACTCTAAGAAGAAAACCCACGAGAATCGAGAAAAATCGTCAACAATCACAAGTGCGTATCACTTCCCACCGACTGAGCGTACCCGAGCTGGACCGACAGTGTCCATATGTAATAGCTCGCCCGGATACGAAGTCATCACCTGAGTCACAGGTGAGTGAGAAGCGGCAACCATTTTCCCGTGACGACAGGGATGGCAAACTAGATCCTTCTCCATCTTAAGCTTGGGCAATCCTCGGATGAGGTCCATAGAGCTCAACCTGACTAGCAGGTCAAAACTCAAATGGCCTAACCTCCTATGCCACTTCCAGAGCTCAGAAGAAGATCCAGCAATTAAACAGCGAGAAGGGCCAAAAGAACTAGAGAAGTCAATCCGAAAAACTTTACCAAAAGGTAAGATATGGCAAATCAAAGACCCTCTAGAATCAAACACAGAAGAATTGCCCTTCTTGAAACGCACCTCCAAACCATCCTCAAGAAGTTGCGAAACAGAAATCAAATTGAAGTTCAAGTTTCCAACCAAAGCAACGTTCTTCAAAGAAAAATGGTCTGAAATGCGAATTGAGCCAATGCCACTTACTTTTCCTTGACCACTGTTCCCGAAGGTGATGTATTCTTTGGAGCTCGGGGGAGTGAGACTGGAGAACCATCTACGATGTCCCGTCATGTGGCGAGAGCATCCTGAGTCCATGATCCAAACGTCCTCCAGTCCCCGATCCTGCACAATCAGTGGTTGTAAGTGGGAGCAAATGGTCCGGCACCGGGTTTAGCAAAAGAGCTAAACCAGTGTCGAGCCATCTGCTCAAAAGACGGAAAGCAGAAATCATCAGAAAAGTTTGGACCAAAACGCGGCTCAAAGCGCGGTCCTCGGTTCTGCCTAAAGCCTCGGCCACGAGGTCCAGTACCGTAGCCAAAACGGCCTGGAGCTCTGCCGGAACGACCACCACCAACTGGAGTACGAGCAAGAAAGCCGTCTCCTCTACCACCACCTACACGACGCGGCCTGGCCTCCAGCCTCTCCCCGCGTCGAGGAACACGCAGTCTACCACCCTGCTGGTAGAACTGCTCCTGACCACCACGAGCTCTCTCTGCTCTCTCAACCCGCTTCCTCCTGAAGCAAAACTCCGCAAGATGCCCGTCTCTCTGACAATACTCACAATGATAGGTGGGCTTCTTGTGATGAGGTTGAGGCTTGGGGTTCTTGGGCTTAGTGGTGTTTGGTGTTGTCTTCTTGGGTTGAGAGGGTCCAGGAAGAGAGTCTAGAGAAGTGTGGAGAAGTTTGGGCTTTGGAACCCAGATGGGTTTCTTGGGTGGAGCTTTGGGTGGTTCATGGATCACTCCATCCTTGGGCTGACAAGCCTGGGAAGACTCAGTGGAATGGGTCTTGGGATATCTCTGCTCAGGAGTCATTTTACTCCACTCCACTGCCCGGCTAATGGCACTCTCAAAGTCAGCCTTGGTATAGGTGTAACCTACCCTAAACCCATCCTGCCTCTTGAACTGCTGGATCATCATGCCGAGCTGAGGCTCTCTGGCACTGATCCAACTCAGGATAGAACGGAGGTAAAAGTTCTCATTGTGAGAATCAACTAGCTCCTCTCTCAAGGCAGCTAGAACCTCCACCTGAGACAAGCAGGTCTCACACTCGCTATCTACCTGGACAGACTTCTCGGCTTTTAGCTTAATCAACTCAAGTCTAAGAGACAGACAGTTCTCACAAACAGTGGGTGGAACTGACAATGTCTCAAGCTCTAGCCTAGTCTGCGCTAGCTCAGCTCTCACTCTCTCCAAATTACCCAGATGCTCATCGCCCTTGGCTTTCAGCTCAGCTAAACTGGCAAGATAAGATGGGCAATCAGCACAGGGTACGACGACAGTGGCTTGAGCATCTTTCAGCTCCAGCTGAGCGCTTTCAAGCTCAGTGGCCAAAGCGTCCCTCTCATCAACCCTTTCTGTGTACCTGGACTTCAGTGTCGACAGGTCACACAGAAGCACCTCACACTTTGGGCACTCACTGCTATCACCCAAGCAAGGGGAAGAAGATAGACTCTCAATTCTGCCGTTGGCCACGGCAAGCTCACTCTCTAACTCATCTATCCTCTTCTTAGCCCCTCTAAGCAGTTTTTCCCGATATTTTAACTCCTGACGATTGCTTTCAAGTAAATCAACGATTTCGCGTTCATAGGATGATACCTTTTCGTTGTCGTCGTCGTCGGAGTCATCGGAGGAGCTCTTCTCTTCTTTATCCTCAAGAGCCATTGAGCAGAAACTCTTGCGGGATCTTCGGCGCTGGTGTGAGCGGCTCTTCGGTCTGTCCCCGAAGGCCATGAAGCAAAGGCCTGCTGGATCGTCCTTGTCCTTCCCCTTCCTGATGATGGTCTCCTCATTGCTTGAGCTCGATGAAGAGGAAGAAGATGTGGACCGCTTGGAGTATCTCTTCTCCATCTCAGCGAAGAAGGCCTTGTCGCGCTTCTTGTTCTCTCGCCGGTAGTCCTTCAGGGCCTTTCTGAAGAATCTGGTCTTTGGCTTGCCCTTGTTGAAGGAGCTGTCGTGCTTGCCGGAGTCGTGGAAGCCACCACTGGTGCCCTTCTTGTGGCCATTGCGCTTGGGGCAGTCGGCGATGAAGTGTCCTGGATCACCACACTCAAAGCATCCGGTCTTTGTGTCGTGTCTTTTGAACATCCTCTTATCATAGACACGACACACCCGGTTGTTAAAAAGACACAAATCATCATCTCCCAACGACTCAAGCTGATCCTCAGTGATAGACATCAAAGAGAACCCAACACAACTCACAGAAGAGGGATCAACAGAAGGTGTAGCAAGGGCCAGAGACTTGGATCCAGAGCCAGTGAGATTTGATCTCAACTGGGTATCAACCTCGGTGGCCTTCAGCTTGCTAAACAAATCAGAAATGGTCAAGGTATCATAAGAAGTGCTCTCAATGATAGAGGATACCTTGATCTCCCAGATCTTTGGGTCCAAGGTATGAAGAACCTTGAGCGCCTGTTCATGATCTGAGACCAACTGAACACCCTCAGCCTTGTTGTCCCGAAGCTTGTTTATGATCGACTGAAAACGACCAAACAATGCTTCAACAGATTCACCCGGCTTTTGTGTGAAGTTCTCGTACTCACGCCGGTAGGTCTGATAGAGCCGAGCCTTGACCTGAGCTGTCCCCTCATGGTGTGCTTGGAGGGTAGCCCAGATCTCTCTCGCAGTGGAGAGATGGCTCACACGCTCAAACTCAGTGGGACCTAAACCAGAAAACAAGATGTTCACCGCTTTGCTATTGTTCACATGCTGGGCGATGATACCAGGAGAATCACGCTCAGCAACTGGCAATATGACAAACGTAGCGTGAACGCAAATGTCCCAGATGTCCGAGCTTTGGCTCATGAGATAGGCTCGCATGCGAGTCTTCCAATAATTATAGCCATAAGCTTCCAAGGACGGGACCTTGCCAGGAGAAGTCATGATCACTACTGAGGTTTAGAACCGGTTAAGGTATGGAAAAACCCTAACCAGGCTCTGATACCACTTGTAGGACCGAAAGTAGCGACCAGAGGGGGGGTGAATGGGCGCCTAAAAAAAAAATTCTTTCGAATCAATGGCCTTCTCCCAATACCCAACGCACCTCGACAGACTTAGCAAGGAAAAGTAAACGGATCAACAAAACCTAAAATGATCTAGCCTAAAAACGACCGGTGTCCTAATCGAAAAGACACCAACACAGTGCTTAAAGGCAGATTCAACAGATTAATTAATCTCACAGGCATTTAATCAAACCAACACATATGAAGAAGGTAAACTGTGATGTTCTAACCGAAATAAAACAGTGCTCAGATTAAAAACACCATAATCAATATCATCTATCAAAACAGCAGATGAACCAATAGATGTAATGACAGCACAAAGATTAAATCAACAGATAAAAATATATTCATGAAAAGTACTTTTTAACAGTATGCCATCACATGTAATAGGATGTTACGGGAAGTATTGAAATAATACTAACCGTATGAGAAACATGGCAACACATGAATATTTAATTAGCACGCAAATCGAGAAATGCAATTAGTACTAATCAAATAGCAAACCAGTACGGTATTAAATATCAGAGTAAAGAACACAGCAAAAACTTGCCTCGATCTATGTGCCTGGAAGTTGCGTGCTGCGGCTTCTGTTCTTGGATTCCTGCGGCAAGTGAGCGCCCTCCACCGGATGAATCACGAAGCCGTACGTGGCCTCACCGTGCAGGAAGCTTCATGTGCCTCTTGCTATCAATGCAATTTGTGGGCCCCACTTAATGCTGCTCCTCAGATGAACAGCACGGTGTTGCTTCTACTTCAAAGTCCAACGCTGCATGCTAGAGCAGCTAGGCAACAGCAGGCTTCCTGTCGTGGACAGAAGCTAGCTGCGCTACAAAGATAGCTAGCTGTCCTGGCGGCTAGAACAAAAAACTGCACAGGCTAGAACCTAGTCTGGACTAGACTTGTGCTATAGCCAAAGAATATTAAAGACTGAGCTTTGCATGTTACGGGCTGAAAGCAAAAACATGCATTCCATCAGGAAACAACCTCAATAAAAAACACCCTACTGCATAGCCTGACACAGGTTCTCAAGATGGCTACAAAAATGTAGCCTGCTGTGTACGGAGTACTAGTACTGCTATCAACAAGTCGCAATAGGAATCATTACTGAGTGCTGAAATCCTCTAGAAAGAACTCAACCAGCAAGAAAACACCCTGAGACACACAAGATTCAATACTGCTCGAAACCAACAGAGTTATGAACACCAGGCACAGTACCGCGAGATTCAAGAACCTGGAGTGAGAAACAACACGAAGAAATAAAACCTGGTTGAAAGATCGCTCGGCGATTGGTCGAAAAGGATCAGGAAATCACGTGAGAAACCAGATGAACAGTACAACGGTATGAATGCGGCGGCTCAAAGAACTGGAAACCAGTATGGGGAAAGTGAACTCATTTTTGTCATTAAGTGAGTTAACCCTAACCCTAGGGATTGGGGCCTATTTATAGGTAGCCCAATAAATGGGTAAAATGCAGAAACACCCCTAGGGTTTTTTACAGACGCTGAATAAAAATGGAAAAGACCGAAATGCCCTTAGGGTTTTTTACAGACTTGACTGACAGACTGTGGGCCTAAAGGCAAAATAGTAAAAACCTAAATAAAGGTATCTTGTCCTGATGCGGAGCTTTCGTAGCAGCTACGGCTTCACCTCAGGACGGTGAGATCCGAAATCAACGGTCGTCAGTTTTGCGCCGAAACTGACAAAGCGTCCACCGTCTTCGCACCGGGTACCCGGATTGGGCCGGCCCGATTCCGCGGCTCCCTCAGCCCGGCAATGGCTCGCCGCCCGTGTACCTGAGTCAATCCCGGTCAACAGTCCAGTGGATCCTCTACTGCTCCTAGCCCATGTACCCGGATTGGGCCAGCCCGACTTCGCGGCCTCCTCTGCCCGACAGTCGCTTGCTGCCCGTGTACCTGAGTCACACGCGGCCCAAAACGCAGCAGATCATCTCTCTCTTTTCAGTCCTCTTTGACTATCGTTGACAATGACTCATCACATCTGGAGCCATGAGGCCCACGCTATTCAGCATGGCTCCTCACCCATGTAATCTCCTATTTTTCAGCTCAATTAATTAAAACAGTAACTCTCTATTCTTGTTTAGCGTGCAAATCTGATTAGTGAATTCATGTTTAATTTTTGGCAGCTAAAACCTTTTTAGTGCATGCATAATTTTCATTCGTGAATAGTTTAAAAGAGTTAATTTCTAGAAGCAGTTTAGTTTAGAATGCACAATGATTAGTTATTGATATATCTCTGTTTTTCTTAGTGCATTTTGAATTATCTGTGAGTGGTATTGTTCATCTGCATTTTTTTTATCTGATTAAATTTCTATGATGATTGTGGCTATGATACTTGAAATACCTGTGGTTTGAATGAGCTGTTAATCTGCATTTTAAACACCTTGTTGGTGTCTTTTTGATTAGGACACCGGTTGTTTTTAAGCTAGATTATTTTTACTGTTTTTTTGATCTGGTTGTTTCTACTGATTATCTGTTGAGGTGCGTTGGGTGTTGGGAGAAGGCCATTGACTTGAAAGAATTTTTAGGCACCCATTCACCCCCCTCTGGTCGCTACTTTCGATCCTACAAGTGGTATTAGAGCTTGGTTAGGGTTTTCCATACCTTAACCGGTTCTAACCCAAGGTAGTGATCATGACTTCCTCTGGCAAGGTCCCGTCCCTCGAAGCTTTTGGCTACACTTATTGGAAGACTCGCATGCGAGCCTATCTCATGAGCCAGAGCTCGAACATTTGGGATATTTGTGTTCACGCTACTTTTTCTGTGCTTCCTGTTGTTGAGCGCACTTCTCTTGAGATAATCACCCAGCATCAGAACAATAGAAAAATGGTGAACATTTTATTTTCTAGTTTAGGTCCCAGTGAGTTTGAGCGTGTTAGCCATCTCGACACTACTCGAGAGATCTAGGCTACCCTCCAGGCACACCAAGAGGGGATAGCTCAGGTCAAGGCTAGGCTCTATCAGACCTACCGGTGTGATTATGAAAATTTCTCACAGATGCCGGGAGAGACTGTTGAGGCTTTGTTTGGTCACTTTTAATCGATCATTAACAAGCTTCGGGCCAACAAGGCCGATCATGATCAGCTGGTCTCAGATCATGAACAGGCGCTCAAGGTTCATCATACCTTGGACCCTAAGATCTGGGAGATCCAGGTATCCTCTATTGTTGAGAGTGCTTCCTATGATACCTTGACTGTCGCAGAGCTTTTCAGTAAGCTCAAGGCCTCATAGGTTGATATCTAGTTGAGATCAAATCTCACTGGTTCTGGCTCAAAAACCCTGGCCCTTGCGACACCTTCTGATGATCCTACTGCTTTGAGTTGTGCTGCATTTTCTTCGATGTCTATCTCCGAGGACCAGCTTGATTCACTAGGAGATGATGATCTATGTTTGTTTAACAACCGGGTGCGTCGTGTTTATGATAAATGAATGTTCAAAAGACAAGGCACAAAATACGAATGCTTTGAGTGTGGTGATCTAGGTCATTTTATCGCCGACAGACCCAAGCAGAATAGTCACAAGAAGGGGACCGACAGCGACTTCTATGACTCCGACAAGCACGACAGCTCCACCTTCACAAAGGGCAAGCCCAAGACGAGGTTCTTTCGAAAGGCTCTGAAGGACTACCGGCATGAGAACAAGAAGCGAGACAAGGCCTTCTTCGCCGAGATGGAGAGAAGCTACTCCAAGATGTCATCGTCTTCTTCCTCGTCTTCAAGCTCAAGTGATGAAGAGATCGTGATCAAGAAGGGGAAGGACAGGGATGATTCGGCGGGCCTTTGCTTCATGGCCTTCGGGGACAAGCCGAAGAGTCGCTCGCGTCACAGCCGAAGACCGCGCAAGAGCTTCTACTCAATGGCTCTTGGGGATAAGGAAGAGAAGGGCTCCCCTGACAACTCCGATGATGATGACGATGGAAAGGTATCTTCCTATGAACAAGAAGTTGTTGAATTACTTGAAGAGAATCATCAAGAGTTGAGGTATCGGGAGAAACTGCTTAGAGGGGCTAAAAAAGGATAGATGAGCTTGAGAGTGAGCTTGCCATGGCCAATGGAAAGATTAAGAGTCTGTCTTCTTCCCCTTGCTTGGGTTGTAGCAGTGAGTGCGCTAACTGTGAGGTGCTGTTGTGTGACCTGACGACTCTGAAGCCTAGGTACACAGAGAGAGTAGATGAGAGAGACGCTTTGGCCACTGAGCTTGAAAGCGCTCAGCTGGAGCTAAAAGATGCTCATGCCACTGTCGTCATGCCCTGTGTAGACTGCCCATCCCATTTAGCTAGTTTAGATGAGCTGAGAGCCAAGAGTGATGAGCAGTTGGGCAAGTTAGAGAGAGTTAGAGCTGAGCTGGAGCAGACTAAGCTAGATCTTGAGACCTTGTCAGTTTCACCCACTGTTTGTGAGAACTGCTTGTCCCTGAGATTAGAACTGATAAAGCTAAAAGCTGAGAAGTCTATTCAAGTTGATAGAGAGTGTGAGATCTGCTTGTCTCAGGTGGAGGTGCTAGCTTCCTTGAGAGAGGAGCTAGCTGATGCTCAGAACAAGAATTTTTACCTCCGTTAGATCCTGAGTTGGGTGAGTACCAGAGAGACACAACTTGGCATGATGATCCAGCAGTTCAAGAGGCAGGATGGGTTTGGGGTAGGTTACACCTACACAAAGGCTAATTTTGAGAGTGCCATTAGCCGGGAAGTGGAGTGGAGTAAGATGACTCCTGAGTAGAGATATCCCAAGACTCACTCCACTGAGTCTTTCCAGGCTAGTCAGCCCAAGGATGGAGTGTTCCAAGAACAACCTAAAGCTCCACCCAAGAAGCCTGTCTGGGACCCAAAGCCTAAACATCTCCACACTTCTCTTAATTCTCTACCTGGACACTCTCACACCAAAGAGTCTACACCCAACACCACCAAGCCTAAGAACCCCAAGCCTCAACCACATCCCAAGAAGCCTACCTATCACTATGAGTTTTGTCAGAGAGACGGACATCTTGAGGAGTTTTTATTCAGGAGGAAGCAGGTTGAGAGAGTAGAGAGAGCTCGCGGTGGGTAGGAGCAGTTCTACCAGCAGGGTGGTAAATAGAGAGTCCCTTGACGTGGAGAGAGGCTAGAGGCCAGGCCGCGTCGTGTAGGTGGTGGTAGAAGAGACGACTTTCATGACCGTACTCCAAAGGGTGGTTTTTGTTCTGGTAGAGCTCGAGGTCATTCTGGATACGGCTTTGGACCTCGTGGCTGTGACTTTAGGCAGAATAGAGGACCACACTTTGAGCTGCATTTTGGTCCATACTCTTATGATTCCTTCTGCTTTCCTACTTACGAGCAGATGGCTCGAAACTGGTTTAGCTCCTTTGCTAAACCTGGTGTTGGACCATTTGCTCCCACTTATGACCATTGATCTTGCAGGATCAAGGACTGGATGACGTGTGGATCATGGATTTAGGATGTTCTCACCACATGATGGGACATCGCAGATGGTTCTCCAGCCTCACTCCCCCGACCTTCAAGAAGTACATCACTTTCAGGAACAGTGGTCAAGGGAAGGTACAAGGTATTGGTTCGATTCACATCTCTAATCATTTCTCTTTGAAGAATGTTGCTTTGGTTGGAAACTTGAATTTTAATTTGATCTCTGTTTTGCAACTTCTTGAGGATGGTTTAGAGGTTCTCTTTAAGAAGGGTATGTCTTCTATTGTTGATTCTAGAGGATCTTTGGTTTGCCAGATCTTACCCTTCGGTAAGGTTTTTCGGATTGATTTCTCTAGTTCTTTTGGCCCTTCTCGTTGTTTGATTGCTGGATCCTCCTCTAAGCTCTGGAAGTGGCATAGGAGGTTAGGTCATTTGAGCTTTGATCTGCTAGTCAGATTGAGCTCTATGGACCTTATCCGAGGATTGCCCAAGCTTAAGATGGAGAAGGATCTAGTTTGCCATCCCCGTCGTCATGGGAAAATGGTTGCCGCTTCTCACACACCTGTGACTCAGGTGATGACGTCGTACCCGAGAGAGCTGTTACACATGGATACTGTTGGTCCAGCTCGGGTATGCTCAGTCGGTGGGAAGTGGTACGCGCTTGTGATAGTTGACGATTTTTCTCGATTCTCGTGGGTTTTCTTTTTGGAGTCTAAGGATGAGGCTTTCCAGTTTGTTCATGACCTGATTTTGAAGCTAAAGAATGAGAACAATGGTTAGATGTGAGAAATTTGCTCTGACAATGGCTCTGAGTTCAAGAACTCTCAGTTCATCAACTTCTGTAGTGATCAGGGTCTTGAGCACCAGTTTTCTTCCCCTTACACTCCCCCACAGAATGACATTGTGGAACGAAAGAACCGCACGCTAGTAGAGATGGCCAGGACGATGCTCGATGAGCATAGGACTCCTAGGCATTTTTGGGCTGAAGCCATGAACATGGCTTGCTATCTGGCCAACCATATTTTTCTTAGAGCTTACTTAGGTAAGACATCATATGAGTTTCGGTTTGGCAGACAGCCCAAGGTGAGTCACTTGCGAGCGTTTTGCTGCAAGTGCTTTATGCTCAAGAAGGGAGGGCATTTGGACAAGTTTGAGTCTCGTTGCTGGGATGGAGTCTTTCTTGGTTATTCTTTGCATTCTCGAGGCTTTCGTGTTTGGAACTTCGACTCCCAGCAGCTTATCGTGACTTGTGAGGTTTCTTTTGATGAGTCCATGCCTTCGTTGACTTCTTCTTTTGAGCTTTCTGGAGATGATGAGCTTGGAGAGTCCATCTTCGAGGAAGATGATGACACTCCTGCTGTTGATGAGGGTGGGCCTTCTGCATTGCCTACAGACCCCACACCTTCTATGACTTCGACTGAGGACGAGGGCGGACCTCTGATTACTTCTTCCACTTCGATCGAGCCCCCTCAGCCAAGTCCAGAGGTGCTAGTTGCTGACTCCGGTGAGGTGACTTCAGATCACCTAAGATCCCGAGCAGTTCAGCGTGATCACCCCTCAGATCTTATCATCGGTGATCTCACTTTGAGATCTTTGTGTTCTCCTGTTGGCTCACTTGTTGTGTTTGCTGAGTTTGCGTTTATTACAACTTTTGAGATGAAAGATGTTTCTCATGCTCTTTCTGATGCAAATTGGATAAATGTTATGCAAGAAGAACTTGAGAACTTTGTTCGCAATCAGGTTTGGACACTAGTTGAGCTGCTGCCTGGATGCAACCCCATAGGCACCAAGTGGGTGTTTAAGAACAAGCAAGGTGGAGATAGGGTTGTGGTGCGCAACAAAGCTCGATTAGTTGCCTAGGGTTTTTCCCAGAAAGAGGGTATTGACTTTGAGGAGACCTTCGCTCTTGTTGCCCGTCTTGAGTCCATTCGCATACTTTTGGCTTTTGCTGCTTCTAAAGGTTTTAAGCTTTTTCAAATGGATGTCAAGAGTGCTTTTCTAAACGGGTATATAGAGGAGGAGGTCTATGTTAGGCAGCCCCCCGGTTTTGAGAACCCTAAGGTCCCTCGACATGTTTTCAAGTTGCAGAAAGCTTTGTTTTTACGAGATATGACAGGCTTATCGGATTTAGAGTCTTTGTTTTTACGAGGTAGTCAAAATGTTTCACTCCATCAAGAATAAAGAAGAGTCTTTTGTTTGCAAAAGGGCTAGTGGGAGCACACTTGTGTTTCTGGTTCTATGTGTGGATGACATGTAGGAGATCGGAAATTACATTCCTTTGCAAAATGTTGTCAAGACCTTATTGAAAAATGGTTTCTCAATGAAGGACCTTGGATACACAGCATGCACTTTGGGCATAAAGATCTATGGAGATAGATTGAAATGGCTAATTAGATTAGGACAGAATGAAGTACATTAACAAGGTTTTGAAACGGTTTCAAAATGCTGAATATGAGTGTGATCCTATATGCCTCCACGATCGGGTCAATCATATGTGCCATGTACACACCCAAACATGTAGATACCAGTCAGATCCAGGTGAGATTTACTAGGCAGTCGTAAAAGAGATCCTCATGTGCTTGAGAAGAACTGAGGATATGTTCCTAGGAGACGGTAGCGAAGAGGAACTCGATGTAAGGAGTTACACCGATGCTAGCCTTCGGACCGATAAAAGATAATTCTTGATCATAATCTGGGTTTGTGTTCTACCTCAACATAGACGTAGTGAGTTGGAAAGGTTCCAAGCAATAGGTGGTGGCCGATTCTACAATAGTAGCTAAGTATATTGTAGCTTTGGAACCTGCAAAGGAGGTTGTATGGACTAGAAAGTTTGTTTCTGAGATGTGCGTGGTTTCTAGTGCATCCAGTCCAGTGGACCTCTATTATGGTAATAGTGGTGCCATTGCGTAAGCCAAGGATCCTAGATAACACCAGAAGTCTAAATGTGTACTTTGGTTGTATCACCTGATCCAAGTGATCATAGAGAGAGGTGATATGAAGATTTGCAAGGTGCACACAGATTTAAACATAGCGAATCCATTGACAAAGCCGCTTCCACACCCCAAAGTATGAGGCACATGTGAGCTGCATGGGTATGGGATACTTGCATGAGTCATATGTATGTGGGAGTTGCTAGTGATGTCTACGCTAATGTATGAGTGTTGGGGGAAAATACTTCATCCTTAGGATCTTCAAGATTCTAAGACAAAGACAAATCATAATCTACAAGTCCAAGACTTGTCTCCAGCTGGAAGGGTTAAAGCCGGAGGGTTCGTCCATGCTCTGGTCCGAAGAGACCCTTCAAAGGCTTCCCCTCCCCAGTGAAAAACAGCCAGAAGGATGGGATGTCTACTTTATATACCTTTTTCGAATATACTTTACCATATTATCTATATTCGGGGTACCGAAATAGTTTCCACTATGTCAATTGTAATTGAGGGGTAAAAAGGTATTTTCCTTAGATTTTTTACCTATAAATACCCCCCTTCTCATCCTGTAATAGGGATCAAATATTCAGATATTCAATACACAACTTTGAATTACTTTGAGCTATTATCCTATTCGGAGGCTTGAGATAGTTCGCTTTCACAAACACTTTGTTTGTTAGTTCTTTAACTTTAAAGAAGTTGTTAGTGTAATCTTTTATGCTAACAGTTGGCGTCGTCCGTGGGGAACCGAGTTCTATAATCTAGTTCTCTGCCACTGCCTGTATTTCAAAGAGCGCTTGCGGAGGGAGTTTAGGAGTCTCAAGATTCCGCGCACCCTTCAGCAAGGGGCTTCGAAGTACAGTTCGAAGGCCTTTCCTCGCCTTCCTCAATTGTTCGAAGCCTCTGGTCTTCGGAGCTTAGCTTCGTAAGTCATGCCTCCCAAGCAGAGTCTAGCCACCGATCCTCCTCGAAGGTCCCCTCGGACCAAAGGTGCAGGACCTTCAGTCGTTCCCCAAACTCCTAAAGTAGTCATTAGACCTCGAGCAGCTAGAGTTCCCCGGGTAGCTCTGTCTATACTTCGAACTGATTATGTCGGTTCTCTAGACTCGGAGGACCCCTCTAGAGGAAGCGAATGCCTTCCTGAGGATGCGGCTGCTCAGGTAGCGCAGCTTTAGGCAGAACTAGGAAGATGGAGGCAGGAGGCTGCGAACAGGCTTCGCTTTCAAGCCATCCCTCCTGCTTCGGAAGTGCATCAAGATGGTGACCCTGATGATTATCCTGAAGCTCCTCAAGTCCAAGAAGATGCTGAGAATGCTTCCTTAGACAATGAGTCCCTGCTAGATCCGGACTTACAGAAGGTGCACTTCGATCCCAGGTTTAGAGCCTCGAAGCTGCACAAGTTGAGAAACCAAGGGTGGTTTCGGTGTTTGTGATGAGTGATTGACTGATTCTTACCCTCTGTTCGAAGGGTACCTCCGAAGGGGCTTCGGAGGTGGTACCTCCGAAGGGTGTTCGGAGGTGTGTCACCGGAGTGTGTTCGGTGTTTGCTTGCTGCAGCTGTGCAGCGGAGTGTGCCTGTCGGAGGGGTCCGGCAGTACACGATGACTGGGTTCGTACCGATGGCTTCGGTACTTTGGGCGGTACACCGGAGTGTGTACCAGAGGTTGCTAACCCGGAGAGGTCTCCGGAGTACTGGATACACTTGTTTGCTTGTCGGTGGTGCGCAGGGACTTCGGAGGCGACGGACAAGGTTCGAGCCAGGTGAACCTGGGTCAGGCGGGAGGCTTGATGCCAGGGAAGCGGGGAGCTCTGTCACGGTGGCTGCGAAGGTGGTCCGGGTCGGTCCTCGGGTCGAGTCGTGCCAGGTGAAGGCAGAGAGTGCGGAGTGTGGCTCCGGCTGAAGGTACTCCGAAGACAAAGTCCTCGGAGGTGAGGCACTTCGAAGGTACTCCGAATGGAGTGACTTCGGAGTTGGATGGATCAAGTCCTCTGCGGAGGCAAGGAGTTCGAAGTGTGCTCCGGAGGGAGACATTCGAAGGTACCCGACGAAGGTCTCAGAAGTCGAGGCGCATCGAAGGCATGGTCCGGGTGAGGGTCGTCGAGGAAGTGTGCTCGGGGAGAGGCACTGCGACGGAGTGCTCATGGAATGCTTCATGCGGAGGCCTTGGACGAAGGAGGGACTTCGAAGGGTGGTACTCTGATGGTGGGGCTTCGGAGTGAGGTTGACTTGTGGTGCTTCGGCCATGCATGGCTTCGGTACACGGACTGACGGTGTTCGGGCTCGGAGTAGCTGCGAAGCCGTGGTGATCCACTCCGGAGGTGGTGGTGCGAAGGCCCAAGGGCTTTGACGGCTTCGGCTCAAAACCGTCACTGTATCGAAGGACTTCTTCGGCGGAGCGAAGGCCAACAGGCTGCAGGCTTCTCGCCGAAGCTTCCGCACTCCTCGCGTGCGAAGGGAGGTTCCAGAAGTCAACACTGCAAAGGCTGACACTGTCTGTTCTGAAAAAGGCTGACACTGTCCCCTCTGCACCTGACAGAGAAGCCTCCAAAATAAAGGTGGACTACCTTTTGTACCCCTTAGTTCTGTAGAGACAAATCTGTTGTAAACCCTAGGGGTAAAGTAGTCACTTCCTTAGGATGAAGCCGTGGGCTATAAATATGGGGGCTCGGTAGGTAACATTTAACACTTTGAGCATTTACTGTTGAGCTCCTGTAGACAGACCTCGCTGTATTCATTCTGAGTTCAATTCATTTCAGTGTTCCTTGTTCAAGCGGCGAAGCCCTGTTTTTCTTGTGCTTTTTGCTTGAGCTCGCTTTGCATACTTCGCTAGTTTAGTGCACCGAAGCCTGTTGAGGCGTAGGTAGTTTTTCGTGCAAGGTGTGCTTTGTCAGTGTGCGTTCGCTCTGTGTAACAGGAGGTGTAACCTCGCTGCTTACTAGCGTAGCCCTGACCGAGGCCCGTTTTGCTTCTTGTGTCGAAGCCCTTAGCGTAGTCCATTTGCGTGTGCGTTTAGACCTTCGGGTACGAAGCCCAGCACCAGTTGCTGTCGCCAAGTACTTGGTCGAAGTCCTCAGAGGGCTGTCCACTCTTGCGAAGGGTGAAGTGCGAAGTCTGCTCAAAGCACCCTGTGTGCGGAGCCTGCACTGACTTAGCTGAGTTGGTTTTCGAGGGTTGTAAGTGGAGCGAAGTCTTCTTGACTTCGAACTTTTGCCACTCCGAAGCCTGTGTTCGAAGGTGTCGAGGTACCTCCGAACCAGACCTTCGAAGGCTGTGTTCGAAGCCTGTTCCGCAGAAGACAGAACAGAACCGAAGGCTAAGTTTTTAGCCCAGAATTTTTAAAAGCTCCCATTCACCCCCCCTCTGGTCGCCGTTTCCGGTCCAACAATTGGTATCAGAGCTTGGTTAAGATCACCAGTTGACCTTAACCGGTTTTGTGATCTGTTGGCGACATGGATAGAGGCAGTAAAATTCCTCTGTTCGATGGGACAGATTTTGCATACTGGAAGGTGCGCATGGAGGCTTACTTGTTAAGCCAAGGAAATGCAATTTGGGAGATTGTGGACTCACAATACTCCATCCCTGATACCCGCACCACTCAAACTGAAAAAGATCAGTATATTGCCAACTCGAAGGCAAGGAACATGATAGAGCTGAAGTGCCCGATCTTTCGGTGAGTGGAGATAACTTCGATTTGGTGGAAGAAGACCCTCACGATCCGACTACGACGAGCGAACCCGAAGCGCCAATGCAATCGCTGAACCAACTCCCTGTGGTTACTGACCTTGTGGATGCAAGATCAGCCTGATCACGAAGATCGTTTCCTGTTCGCAATCGAAGAACGAACAAGAAAAAGATGCGAGCAATATGAATATCACTCAAGGTGGAGTTCTGAATCACACGAGGACAGCGCTGTTTGGCGCGTGTCAAAAGTAGCAAAAGCTAATTGTAAATCAAAACTCGAGTCTATAGGAATGACAAGACTCTATTTAAATAGAGGGGGGGAAAGGTGGGTGCAGCCCCCTAATGTGGACGCCCAAAGAGGGGGGGACGCCCCTAGGAAGGCCTACTCTAGGCAGGCCTGCGTTTATTCTTCTGGGCCTTCATTCTTTAGTAGTATGACAAAGTTCAGCTCTCTTGCACGGGCCCTCGTGATTATTCCAGAAGGAGATGGCGCTGAAGAAGGTGCAGCTGGTGTAGATGTACTGATGTCCTCATCATCCTCCCCTTCTAGAATCGAAGTCGTCCTCGACGGCAACTCCTCATCCTCGCCCGCATATGGTGTCAAATCTGCAACATTAAAACTAGTGGAAACACCAAACTCCGCAGGTAGGTCAAGGATATAAGCATTATCATTAATCTTGGTTAGCACTTTAAAAGGACCAGCAGCACGAGGCATCAATTTAGAACGGCGCAAACTAGGGAAACGATCCTTTCGTAAATGCAACCAAACCAAATCACCAGGTGCAAAAGTAACATGTTTTCTTCCTTTACTACCAGCAACCTGATTTTTAGCATTAGCAGCAACAATGTTTTGGTGTGTTTGTGCATGAAGGTCAATCATTTGTTCAACATGGGCAACTGCATCGAGATGTGGAGCTTCCGCAGCATCAAGGGCGAACAAATCAATAGCTGCTCGAGGAATGTAACCATAAACAATCTGAAAAGGGCACATCTTTGTAGAAGAGTGTGTGGCATGATTATAAGCAAATTCAATATGAGGCAAGCAATCCTCCCAACGTCGCAAATTCTTATCCAAAACAGCCCTAAGCATGGTTGACAAGGTTCTATTAACTACCTCAGTTTGCCCATCAGTTTGAGGATGACAAGTTGTGCTAAACAGCAATTTAGTTCCCACTTTATTCCACAGAGATCTCCAAAAATGACTGAGAAACTTAGCATCACGATCTGAGACTATTGTATTTGGAATGCCATGCAAACGAATAATCTCCCGAAAGAACACTTCAGCAACAGTGCGAGCATCATCAGTTTTATGACAAGGTATAAAATGCGCCATTTTGGAAAATCGATCAACAACCACAAAAATGCTATCCCTCCCCTTCTTAGTTCTAGGCAATCCCAAAACAAAGTCCATAGAAATATCAAGCCAAGGGGAAGTAAGAACAGGCAAAGGCATATACAAACCATGGTTGTTCAACCGGGACTTAGCTTTTTGACATGTAGTGCAGCGTGCAACAAGGCGCTTGACATCACGGCGCATTCGGGGCCAAAAGAAATGTGCGGCCAGCACCTCGTGCGTCTTGTGGACACCAAAATGTCCCATGAGACCACCACCATGTGCCTCCTGTAACAACAAAAGACGGACCGAGCTTGCTGGAATACACAGCTTGTTAGCGCGAAACAGGAACCCATCCTGCATGTGGAATTGACCCCAAGGTTTGCCAGGCGTGCAATGAGTTAGAACATCTTTAAAATCAGCATCGTTGACATATTGATCCTTCACAGTTTGCAAACCAAAAATTTGAAAATCGAGTTGTGAAAGCATGGTATATCTACGAGACAACGCATCAGCAATGACATTCTCCTTCCCGTTCTTGTGTTTAATAATATAAGGAAAAGACTCGATGAATTCTACCCAACTAGCATGACGACGGTTTAGATTTGTTTGGGTACGAATATGTTTCAAGGCCTCATGATCAGAATGAATTATGAACTCGCGATGCCAAAGATAGTGCTGCCATGTGTGCAAAGTGCGGACTAAAGCATAAAGCTCCTTATCATAAGTAGAATATCGCAAGCTAGCACCGCTTAATTTTTCACTGAAATACGCAACCGGTTTGCCCTCTTGTAACAAAACAGCACCTAATCCAATCCCGCTAGCATCGCATTCAAGCTCAAATACTTTAGTAAAATCAGGCAATTGCAAGAGGGGGGCATGTGTTAACTTATCTTTCAAAGTGTTGAACGCTACCTCCTGCGAGTCGCCCCAAGCAAATGGCACACCTTTCTTTGTAAGCTCATGTAGAGGTGCTGCAATGGAGCTAAAATCACGTACGAACCGACGGTAAAAACCTTCAAGTCCAAGAAAACTCCGAATCTGTGTGACCGTCGTCGGCGTGGGCCATTCCCGAATTGCATCAACCTTGCTGCTATCCACCTCGATGCCCTGTGGGGTAACAACATAACCAAGAAACGAGACGCGTTGTGTGCAAAAGATGCATTTTTCCATATTAGCAAACAAGCGGGCAGCACGCAAGGCATCAAAAACAACACTCAAATGTTCTAACTGCTCTTCCATAGTCTTGCTATAAATAAGGATATCATCGAAGTAGACAACAACAAACAGTCCTATGAAGGGTCTAAGAACTTCATTCATCAAGCGCATAAAGGTGCTAGGAGCATTAGTTAATCCAAACGGCATAACCAACCATTCATATAACCCAAATTTCGTTTTAAAAGCCGTTTTCCATTCATCTCCTAATTTCATGCGAATCTGATGGTATCCACTACGTAAATCAATCTTAGTGAAAATCATGGCACCACTAAGTTCATCTAGCATATCATCAAGGCGTGGTATAGGATATCGATAACGAATGGTGATGTTATTAATAGCGCGACAGTCTACACACATACGCCATGACCCATCTTTCTTCGGCACAAGTAAAACAGGAACCGAGCAAGGGCTAAGAGATTCACGAATGTACCCCTTATCAAGCAACACCTGCACCTGGCGCTGGATCTCCTTCGTCTCATCCGGATTCGTGCGGTATGGGGCGCGGTTAGGTAGTTGGGCGCCGGGGATGAGGTCAATCTGGTGCTCAATACCACGGAGTGGAGGGAGACCCGAGGGTAAGTCTGTGGGAAACACATCAGCGTACTCCTGCAAAAGGTTAGAAACAGCGGGGGGAATATCCAATGATGGGGGAGCATCAAGGGCAGCGAGCATACTAGAACAAACAAGCGCATAGCAGGGCAAATGATCATGGCGTAAATCCTCAAAATCAGCACGTGTAGCAAGCAAGACAGGCGCATTCAACTTGATTTCAGAAGTAACATTGGCGGCTGGTTGGGGTGCTAGTGGTTTTGCCGCTTTAGTAGCCCTAGCAAGATCATCTTTAAAAATTTGGTCAGGGGTCATTGGATGTATAATGATTTTCTGACCTTTAAACAGGAAGGAATAATGATTCGAACGACCATGATGTACACTATCAGTATCATATTGCCAAGGTCTACCAAGTAACAAAGAGCATGCTTCCATTGGAACAACATCACAATCAGCATAATCAGAATAAGAGCCCAATGAAAAAGGAAAGCGTACCGAACGTGTGATTCTAATTTTTCCACCATCATTAAGCCATTGAATGTGATACGGGTTTGGGTGCTTACGAGTGGGCAAGGACAACTTCTCGACCAAAGCTGTGCTTGCCAAGTTGTTGCAGCTGCCACTGTCGATGATGATGCGAATCGACCGTTCTTGTACAACACCTTTGGTGTGGAAAAGTGTGTGCCGTTGGTTTTTCTCAGACGTGGTGACCTGTGTGCTAAGAACACGCTGCACAACAAGACTCTCATACTTATCGGCATCACCGGGATCGACATGTACCTCCGTTTTAGCTGCATGGTCAGTGGCAAGCATAATATGTTGGTTTTCCTCGGAATCACTAGCGGATGAATACTCACCATTGTCACGTATGAGCAAAATACGCTTGTTTGGACAGTCCCGACTCACGTGTCCAAGTCCATGGCAACGATAGCACCGAATATCCCGGGTACGTCCTGTGGAAGGAGCAGCGCCTGGGGACGAGGATGCGGTAGGCTTGGCCGTCGTTTCGCGCGATGGAGTGCTGATCGTGGATGGTGTAGGCGGAGTAGACGCTGAATTGATTGATGTGCCTCTACCTGCAAAAGAGTTAGGATATGTCTTCGAGCGGCGTCCCTGCACTTCACGTTCAGCTTTGCAAGCGTATGCAAACAATGTGGCCATATCAGAATATTCCTTATAGTCAAGGATGTCCTGAATTTCTCTATTCAAACCACCATGAAAACGGGCCATTGCAGCTTCATCTGTCTCAAACAAACCACAACGAATCATACCTTTTTGGAGCTCTTGATAGTAGTCCTCGACAGATTGCTGTCCTTGTCGAAAACTCTGCATTTTCTTTAGCAAATCTCGCGCAAAATATGAAGGAACAAATCTGTGTCGCATGGCAGCTTTTAATTGAGCCCAAGTGATGGGTGTAGCAGTAGGATGTGTTAGTTTATATTCATGCCACCATATTAAAGCAAAATCAGTAAATTCACTAATAGCAGCTTTAACTTGAGAATGAGCAGGAATATCATGGCATGAAAATTTCTGATCGACCTCTAGTTCCCAATCAAGATAAGCAGCAGGATCATATTTGCCATTAAAAGATGGAATTTTAAATTTAATCTTAGCAAATGAATCGTGAGGGGAATGACGTACCACGCGACGTGCACGACCGTGGCGAGGTCCATCGTCCTGCTCCGTATCGCCACCATAATCCTTTTGTAATTCGGTGAGCGACGAAGTTAACGCATCGAGTCGTGACATGATGGTGTCGAGCGTGGTCACCATGGCCGTCTGAGCGAGGTCGATCTGGTCGAACCGCTCGGTCGACGAAGTGATCGTAGAATCAAACCGCTCATGCATCGTTGTCATGTCCGCAGCAAGGCCATCAACCTGTGCCCGTACATCCAGTAGTTGTGCATCCTTCGTTTCGTCATTGCCTGCCATAGTTAGTGCAAACACAAAGCAAAAACCTACGACAATACGGATGTGGATTGGTCGCTCACAGACGTGCTGTTATCAAATTCTTATCCGTTCTTACCAAGCACACAGGGGTGACCTGCAACCAACAGGTGAAACCGGCGAAAGATTGGAGCAGCGATTGCTTGGAGAAACAAAATCTGCTCGTTGTAGAACTATGTGGGGTTCTAGGTAGGCTGCACTCAAAACAAGGATTAGCACAATCAAACAATAATGCGAGGTTGAATTATAGTGCCAAAGACGTAACCAAAAGCTGCTGGAAACAAAGTGCAAAAGGCGGTACACAAAAAAAAGAAAAACCGAAGAGGTGAGCAGGGATGGAAAGGGGGAGGGGCGCACGGCCAGGGGGATCACTTCCTTGCTGTTTTTCTCCTTTCTTTCTTTTCTTTTTTTTTCTCTTTTCTTTTTTTTTTCTCTTTTTTTTTCGTTTTTTTTTATCCGGAGAAACTTGCAAGTAAAAATAGGCAACCAGCAATAATGGACGGCCCTTTGTATGGTAGGTGATCAAGAATTTCGGAAATGAAGCAATCTGCACTTTGTATGGTAGGCGACCAAAACTTTCTTAAATGAGTGTGATCAATATTAGGCAACCAGCAATAATTGATTGCCCTTTGTATGGAAGGCAACCAAAACTTTCTCAAATGAGTGTGATCAATATTAGGCAACCAGCAATAATTGATTGCCCTTTGTATGGAAGGCAACCAAAACTTTCTCAAATGAGTGTGATCAATATTAGGCAACCAGCAATAATTGACTACCCTTTGTATGGAAGGCAACCAAAACTTTCTCAAATGAGGTTGAGCAGAATGAGGCAACCTATATTTTTTTTTGTAACTTTCCAAATAACACACAAGGCAGGGAAGGGAGGGGCGCACGGCCAGGGGGGTTTGCGTGATATGCAGATGAAGATGCACAAGTAACCAGCAACAATTGACACGCGTAAGCACACAAATTCAACAAAGCAAATTATTGAAAGATAGTGCAAGGCTCAAAAAGGTGCTGGGACAAGGATCTAACCTGAAATATATTTTCGTGTTGTGGTTTTGTGGACTGTAGGAAGGGACAAACACTCGATAAACTCACCGATCAACCCGGAAAATCTGATACCACTTGATAGAGCTGAAGTGCCCGATCTTTCGGTGAGTGGAGATAACTTCGATTTGGTGGAAGAAGACCCTCACGATCCGACTACGACGAGCGAACCCGAAGCGCCAATGCAATCGCTGAACCAACTCCCTGTGGTTACTGACCTTGTGGATGCAAGATCAGCCTGATCACGAAGATCGTTTCCTGTTCGCAATCGAAGAACGAACAAGAAAAAGATGCGAGCAATATGAATATCACTCAAGGTGGAGTTCTGAATCACACGAGGACAGCGCTGTTTGGCGCGTGTCAAAAGTAGCAAAAGCTAATTGTAAATCAAAACTCGAGTCTATAGGAATGACAAGACTCTATTTAAATAGAGGGGGGGAAAGGTGGGTGCAGCCCCCTAATGTGGACGCCCAAAGAGGGGGGGACGCCCCTAGGAAGGCCTACTCTAGGCAGGCCTGCGTTTATTCTTCTGGGCCTTCATTCTTTAGTAGTATGACAAAGTTCAGCTCTCTTGCACGGGCCCTCGTGATTATCCCAGAAGGAGATGGCGCTGAAGAAGGTGCAGCTGGTGTAGATGTACTGATGTCCTCATCAGAACATACTGTTCATTGGTCTGAGTCGGAGTGAGTTTGATAGGGTGCAGCACCTTAGGACTGCTAGGGAGATTTGGACAACACTCACTGTCTTTCATGAGGGCTCTGCTCAGATCAAGGCCAGGCGCCAAAGCACCTACAATCAACAGTACCAGCTGTTTGTGCAGGCACCTGGTGAATCTGTAGATGCCATGTTTTCTCGCTTTGACGCGATAGTGAGTAACTTGCGATCCAACGGGACGCTTGCTTACAGTGATCACGATAGGGCTATCAAGCTTCTCTATGCTCTTGACCGTAGCATATGGGAGGTGAAGATATCCAGCATTGAGGAGTCCACAGGCTATGACACATTGACCTGTGATGAGCTCTTTAGCAAGCTGAAGTCCACAGAGATTGCCAAGGCATCTCTTGCAGTGCACAGAAGCTCTTTGCCACAGCCATTGGCATTGGTTTCTAGCACTAGCCGTGGCACCACTGCAGAACCAAGCACATCAGGCACTTGTGTTCTTGCAGATGGTTTTGCTTTGTCCTCCCTGGTCTCCGTCACAAAGGAGCAGGTGGATACTCTAGCTGATGATGAGCTTGCTCTCATTGCCCGGAGGTTCACCCGCTTTCATCATGAGAGACGGGATCAGAGGAGAAGTGGTTTTAGTGGCTGCTATGAATGTGGCGACACCTCTCACATTAAGGCCAATTGCCCCAAGGTCAAAAAGAGAGATGAGAGTGACCGCCCTAAATACCACAAAAAGGAGAGGAAGCCTTTTGTGAAAGGCAAGCGCGGCAAGATGGCTAAGAAAGTAGCCAAGGCCGCTTCCAGAGCTTTTGTTGCTGCTCTCAGCGACATCGACACATCCTCAACTGAGGAGTCGAGCTCTGAGGAGGAGGAGTCCCCAAGGAAGGAGGACAAGAAGGACAAGAAGGGACGTGACTTCACCGGCCTTTGCTTCATGGCCGACAGCGATCACAGCGGCGATGAGCTAGACTCATCTGAGGTAAACCTATCATCTGACCAGCTTCTAATTAAATTAGATGAGCTGAATGAAGTAGTGCTTGGTCAGGATAGATTACTTGTGCAAGCCGCTAGAGAAAGAAAAGACCTTAGACTTAGGCTAGAAAATGTTTCTACTGAATATGCCATGCTTAAGTCTAAGTTTGATGAGGCTGAATGTGAATCATGTTCTGTTGTCATGAGTGAGCTTGCTCAGTTGCGCTCTGTACATGCTCAAACTCTCTCTGAGCTTGAGACTGCACAGAAGCAGCTTTTGGAGGTGGATTCTAGACCTCATGAAATTATTGATTGCATGAATTGCTGTTTATTACGCGATAGCATTAATTTACGTGATAAGCATGTTCATGATTTAGAGGCTAGATTGGAGAGGGCCGGTAGTTCTAAGGATGTGCAACCTGTTTGTGACACTTGCATTACCCTTAAGGACCAGCTAGGCACTGCCAGAGAGCGAGCTGAGAATCTCATGTCTGAAAATGAATACCTTCTTTCTGTGGTGAATAAATGCACTGAAGGGAAGGGTAGGATGGATTTGCTCTTGGCCAAAACCAAGTTGTGTGCTGACAGAGCCGGGGTAGCTCTAGGTTTGGGTTTTGAGAGGGTAGCTTCAGACAGTAAGACCAAAACTGTTTTTACCTCTCCCACCACCCTAGAGAAAGAGAGAGCTCTATTGGACACCCCATCAGCCAAAAAGCCTACCCATCCACCAAAGAAAACCACTCCTCCTACCAAGAAAAATCCTCCCAAGAAAACCACTCAAAAGAAACCCAAGGAGCCTGTGAGATTTGCTCCTATGACCCATGAGAGTGCCCCCAGGAGAGTGTTTCATTGTTCTTATTGTCAGCGGGCGGGTCATTTGATTGGTTTCTGTTTCCGTCGCATCAAGGATGAGCGACGTGCACAGGCGATGAGCTATCAGGACACGCATTACCCATCTTTAGGTATGCATGAGTCTGAGTATTACTCTCGTCCTGTTTTCGAGGCTCCTCGTGCTTCTCGGAGAGGTTTTGCTCCTCGAGGTGTTCACCATGTTCCATATGGTGGTAGACCTCGGGCGAGTATCCTTGTACCTCGTCAGAGTAGGAGACCTCGACATGCTTTGCGTTCTTTGCATGTAGGTAGACCTCGCACTTTGCATCATTCTGATTTTTATGTGCGTAGACCGTCTACTGTTACTGTGCCTACTACTCGTGTCACTCAGTGCTGGATGCCTCGTCATTATTTTACTCACCCCAGCACTGAGCGATCGAGACGTTTTCATCATGTGTAGGCGACAGGTCGAGGCTTGGAGGGCACGTGGATCATGGACTCCGGTTGTTCGCGCCACATGACCGGAGATGCAGCTTGGTTCTCCAGCCTCACAACAACCAAGCAAAGGGAACATATCACCTTCGGAAACAATCGAAGGAGTAGAGTGAAAGGTAAAGGTGTGGTAAGAATTAATTCGAACTTTACTCTCAAAGATGTTGCTTTGGTTGAGAACCTGGGATACAATTTGTTGTCTGTATCTCAGTTGCTTGATGAGGGCTTCGAAGTGCGATTTCATCGCGATACTTCGCAAGTGCTCAATTCTGATGGCGTTGTGGTGTGTAAGATCTTTAGGGTTGGGAGAGTTTTTGGAGCTGATTTTTCAGAGTCGTCTGGTTCTTCTCATTGTCTTGTTGCACATTCGACTTCTGAGCTTTGGAAGTGGCATAGGAGACTAGGGCATATGAGCTTTGAGTTGCTCGCTCGTCTGAGCGCCCTAGGTCTGATCCGAGGATTGCCCAAGCTCAAGTTTGAGAAGAATTTAGTCTGCGCTCCATGTCGACATGGAAAAATGATTGCCGCTTCGCATTCGCCAGTCACCACAGTGATGACTGAACAGCCCGGAGAACTTCTCCATATGGACACTGTAGGTCCTTCTCGGGTTAGTTCTTTAGGCAGCAAGTGGTATGTACTTGTTATTGTCGACGATTTCTCCCGCTACTCTTGGGTCTTCTTTCTTGCCAGCAAGGACGAAGTGTTTTCACACTTTCGGAGCTTGGCTTTGTGACTTTTTACTGAACTCCCTGGTGCATTAAAATTCATTCGAAGCGATAATGGCACTGAGTTCAAAAATAGTCTCTTTGTTGACTTTTGCATGGAGCATGGCATAGAACATCAATTCTCTGCTCCGCGGGTTCCTCAACAGAACGGTGTTGTTGAGAGGAAGAACCGCACTTTGGTTGAGATGGCTAGGACGATGCTTGATGAGCATAGGACTCCTAGAAAATTCTGGGCTGAGGCCATGAACACTGCTTGCTACATCTCAAACCGTATTTTCTTGCGCTCAATTTTAAATTTGACATCTTATGAGCTGCGTTTTGGGAGACAGCCCAAGGTTACTCATCTTCGAGTTTTTGGCTGTCGCTGCTTTATCCTAAAACGTGGTAACTTGGATAAATTTGAGTCGCGATCTTCTGACGGGATCTTTTTGGGTTATACTACTCATGGTCATTCTTATCGTGTTTATAACTTGGAAACTAACACTGTCATCGAGTCATGTGATGTGACTTTTGATGAATCAACCCCCTCTGTTAGTTCTGCTCTTGAACAGGCAAATGAACACGACATGGAACAGACCTTATTCGAAGATGAAGATCCCGAAGAATTCGAGGATGATCCCCTACTACCCTCGACATCAACCCCCGAAGCTGACCCCGCTTCTACTACTTCGGCACGAGGTCCCGAAGCGACTACCTCGACATCGGTCATCTTGGACCACTCCAACGCACAAGTTGAGGGGGAGACTGCATCCCGCCGCGAGGCTCCACATCATGTCCAAAGGATGCACCCTCCCGAGCAGATCATTGGTGAGCTTGATCAAAGGGTAACTCGTTCTCATGCCCATTTCACTAATGCTGCTTTTGTTGCTACTTTCGAGCCCTTAGATGTTAGTCATGCACTTTCTGATTCTAGTTGGATCAATGCCATGCATGAAGAGCTTGAGAATTTTGAAAGAAATCAAGTCTGGACTTTAGTTGATCCTCCACCAAATGTTCATTTCATTGGAACAAAATGGATTTTCAAAAATAAACAAGGGGAGGATGGGACTATTGTTAGAAATAAGGCTAGACTTGTAGCTCAGGGCTTTTCTCAACTAGAAGGGATTGATTTTACTGAAACTTTTGCACCTGTTGCTCGCCTTGAGGCCATTAGGATTTTGCTTGCCTTTGCGACATCCCGGGGATTCAAACTCTATCAAATGGATGTCAAAAGTGCTTTTCTTAATGGCTTCATAGGTGAAGATGTTTATGTAAAACAACCCCCTGGTTTTGAAAACCCCAAGTACCCACATAAAGTCCTTAAACTTCATAAGGCTCTTTATGGACTCAAGCAGGCCCCTCGGGCTTGGTATGATAGACTTAAGTCTTTTCTGCTTGAGCGAGGGTATTTGATGGGCTCTGTTGATAAAACTTTGTTTACTCTCAAGCATGGCAAAGATTTCCTCCTAGTGCAGATTTATGTGGATGATATCATCTTTGGTGGCTCTTCTCATGCTTTGGTTGCCGAGTTTGCAGATACCATGAGCAGGGAGTTTGAAATGTCGATGATGGGTGAACTCACCTTTTTCCTTGGTTTGCAAATCAAGCAAAGCAAACAAGGTACTTTTGTCCACCAGACGAAGTACACCAAGGACCTGCTCAAGAAGTTCGACATGTCCGATGCGAAGCCCCTCGCCACTCCAATGGCTACATCTGTAGCATTGGACCCTGACGAAGATGGAGAAGCCGTAGATCAGAAGGAGTTCCGGAGCATGATCGGCTCCCTCCTCTACTTGACTGCCACGAGGCCGGACATACACTTCGCAGTGTGTCTGTGCGCTCGTTTTCAGGCTTCACCACGAGCTTCGCACCGCCAAGCGGTTAAGCGCATCCTAAGGTATCTCAAACACACCCTTGAATTTGGCATATGGTATTCATCGTCTTCATCTTTATGTCTTAGAGGTTATTCAGATGCGGATTTTGCTGGGTGTAGAATTGATAGGAAGAGTACCTCTGGTACTTGTCATTTTCTGGGTACGTCTCTGGTTTGCTGATCTTCCCGCAAACAGTCTAGTGTTGCACAATCGACGGCCGAGGCCGAATATGTTGCTGCAGCTAGCTGTTGCTCTCAGATTTTGTGGATGGTTTCCACTTTGCGGGATTTCGGGTTAGATTATAAGAGTGTTCCACTTTTCTGTGATAACACTAGTGCTATTTGTATTGCAAACAACCCGGTTCAGCACTCCAGAACCAAACACATTGATGTACGGTATCATTTTCTCAGAGATCACAATGAGAAGGGTGATATTGAACTTCAATATGTTGATACCCAACACCAGCTTGCCGACATTTTTACAAAACCCCTCGATGCTTCTCGATTTGCTTACTTGCGTGGGGAACTTGGCATTTGTCACCCTTACGTCATTTTGTGAGGGGGAGCTGATTTTAATTGTCTTGCATATGCTCATTATGTGTGGAATTGCACTTACATCTTTTGCTATTATATGCCTGCTTTTAATTCAAAGAAATCATGACAGCTCAGCTCTATGAAATATGTCTGGAACATTGATTGTGCATGATGTTTTATTTTCTAAAATCAAAACTTGCTCACCGCACAATCTTGTATCTAGCTTGTTTAGGCTGGACTGCTTTTAGCTATCTTTTATCTACTTGACAGCAAGACACTGCTCTTTGGATGCTAAAATTTGCAACTTGAAAAATGTGTTCATTATTCATGGATATTCATCAAAATATTTCATTCATCTGAATCAAAATCAAAAATCCATGATTTGCCTGGTTTAAATGAAAAGATCCAGGAGGGTTTGTTTGTCGCACTACTCTATTCTAGACTGCTTACCATTGCACTTTGGTCTGAACTGGGATAGTGTAGTGTATGCCAAAATCACCGCCTTAAGCTTCAGATGGCTTTCATGCCTAGGCTTGGCTTGATTGGAAAGTATAAGGTGGACAAACGAATAACCCCTGGCATTAAGAAAAAGAACAGCAAAATTAATTGATCATCAAGTTTGCTTTCACAGCTCCTTTTGAACAAGACTTGTCTGTCTAGGGTAGAATTTGTTAGCTTTGCGCAGTCCTTGCCTTCACATGTCTAGCTGCTTTGATTAAGTGGTGATGCTTTTACTTCAAAATGACAAAATCACATGCCATCGTCTTGTTTCACAGATTGTTAAATTGAGCTGAGCACATGATCATTAGTTTTAATGTTGGCATATTTTTGCATTATATGTCCTTGCAATTCTATTCATTTCGAAGCTTTGCATCTTTTGACTGCTCCTTGATGCTTGCATTGCCAAAGGGGGAGAGGTTTGCTATGTTCTCTGCCGCAAGAAGGCATAATTTTTTAAAAAAGGGGAGAGTTTTTGACATAAAGGGGGAGAAAAATTTGCTTAACTCAGGGGGAGTTCTTATCAAGGGGAGATTCGCCAAAAGGGGCTTTTACTCTTTTACAAAGGGGGAGAAAATTTCTTTTATCAAGTGACATGCTTTGGCTCTTTTCTGAGTTTTTATGGTCACTTGTGTGCTGATAGTTTTTAAATTTTCTTGAAATTGGATTTGGTTGTCAATGCACTCATCAAGGGGGAGATTGAGAAACCAAGGGTGGTTTCGGTGTTTGTGATGAGTGATTGACTGATTCTTACCCTCTGTTCGAAGGGTACCTCCGAAGGGTGTTCGGAGGTGTGTCACCGGAGTGTGTTCGGTGTTTGCTTGCTGCAGCTGTGCAGCGGAGTGTGCCTGTCGGAGGGGTCCGGCAGTACACGATGACTGGGTTCGTACCGATGGCTTCGGTACTTTGGGCGGTACACCGGAGTGTGTACCGGAGGTTGCTAACTCGGAGAGGTCTCCGGAGTACTGGATACACTTGTTTGCTTGTCGGTGGTGCGCAGGGACTTCGGAGGCGACGGACAAGGTTCGAGCCAGGTGAACCTGGGTCAGGCGGGAGGCTTGATGCCAGGGAAGCGGGGAGCTCTGTCACGGTGGCTGCGAAGGTGGTCCGGGTCGGTCCTCGGGTCGAGTCGTGCCAGGTGAAGGCAGAGAGTGCGGAGTGTGGCTCCGGCTGAAGGTACTCCGAAGACAAAGTCCTCGGAGGTGAGGCACTTCGAAGGTACTCCGAATGGAGTGACTTCGGAGTTGGATGGATCAAGTCCTCTGCGGAGGCAAGGAGTTCGAAGTGTGCTCCGGAGGGAGACATTCGAAGGTACCCGACGAAGGTCTCAGAAGTCGAGGCGCATCGAAGGCATGGTCCGGGTGAGGGTCGTCGAGGAAGTGTGCTCGGGGAGAGGCACTGCGACGGAGTGCTCATGGAATGCTTCATGCGGAGGCCTTGGACGAAGGAGGGACTTCGAAGGGTGGTACTCCGATGGTGGGGCTTCGGAGTGAGGTTGACTTGTGGTGCTTCGGCCATGCATGGCTTCGGTACACGGACTGACGGTGTTCGGGCTCGGAGTAGCTGCGAAGCCGTGGTGATCCACTCCGGAGGTGGTGGTGCGAAGGCCCAAGGGCTTTGACGGCTTCGGCTCAAAACCGTCACTGTATCGAAGGACTTCTTCGGCGGAGCGAAGGCCAACAGGCTGCAGGCTTCTCGCCGAAGCTTCCGCACTCCTCGCGTGCGAAGGGAGGTTCCAGAAGTCAACACTGCAAAGGCTGACACTGTCTGTTCTGAAAAAGGCTGACACTGTCCCCTCTGCACCTGACAGAGAAGCCTCCAAAATAAAGGTGGACTACCTTTTGTACCCCTTAGTTCTGTAGAGACAAATCTGTTGTAAACCCTAGGGGTAAAGTAGTCACTTCCTTAGGATGAAGCCGTGGGCTATAAATATGGGGGCTCGGTAGGTAACATTTAACACTTTGAGCATTTACTGTTGAGCTCCTGTAGACAGACCTCGCTGTATTCATTCTGAGTTCAATTCATTTCAGTGTTCCTTGTTCAAGCGGCGAAGCCCTGTTTTTCTTGTGCTTTTTGCTTGAGCTCGCTTTGCATACTTCACTAGTTTAGTGCACCGAAGCCTGTTGAGGCGTAGGTAGTTTTTCGTGCAAGGTGTGCTTTGTCAGTGTGTGTTCGCTCTGTGTAACAGGAGGTGTAACCTCGCTGCTTACTAGCGTAGCCCTGACCGAGGCCCGTTTTGCTTCTTGTGTCGAAGCCCTTAGCGTAGTCCATTTGCGTGTGCGTTTAGACCTTCGGGTACGAAGCCCAGCACCAGTTGCTGTCGCCAAGTACTTGGTCGAAGTCCTCAGAGGGCTGTCCACTCTTGCGAAGGGTGAAGTGCGAAGTCTGCTCAAAGCACCCTGTGTGCGGAGCCTGCACTGACTTAGCTGAGTTGGTTTTCGAGGGTTGTAAGTGGAGCGAAGTCTTCTTGACTTCGAACTTTTGCCACTCCGAAGCCTGTGTTCGAAGGTGTCGAGGTACCTCCGAACCAGACCTTCGAAGGCTGTGTTCGAAGCCTGTTCCGCAGAAGACAGAACAGAACCGAAGGCTAAGTTTTTAGCCCAGAATTTTTAAAAGCTCCCATTCACCCCCCCTCTGGTCGCCGTTTCCGGTCCAACACAAGTACTCCGGAGGGTCTGATCCCGGAGAATTTTCTCGTTCTTACACCCTTGCAATAGAAGCTAGTGGAGGGATCCGGAATACAATGGCAAAATGTTTCCCCCTCACGTTGGATGGTGTGGTCTTTCGTTTGTTCTGGTCTCTAAAGCCAGGATCAATCAAGTCATGGGAGCAATTAAAAAGGAAATTCGTGAGTTATTTCCAAGGGACGTTCATAGCCCCAATGTATACTGGGAGCCTTTTTCAGGTAAAGCAGCAGGCAGGAGAGTCCCTTCAAGAATACTTCACACGCTTCGCCCACACCAAGTCCTTGATAAAAGGATTGTCTACATCTTCTGTGGTGGATGCGGTGCGCGAAGGTGTTTTAAATCTAGACCTCCTCAGCAAACTTCACTGGAAGCCGGTGTCCTCAATAGTACAACTAATGGCATACTTCGAATAGTATGCCAAGGCAAAAGAAGGCTGCCTCCGAAGAACTGTGGTGCCCTGTAACATCCCAAATTTAAAAATAAAATAAAAATGAGGGAAATAAAATTTCTAAAATAAAAAGGATTATTTTAATAGGGAAAAGGATAAAAGAACCCAAATAAATGAAAACATGGAGAAATAATTCAAATTTAAGGCTAATAAAATTTTGGTGGAGTCTATAAGCCAAGAAGTATTTATTGGAATTTTTACAAAATTTTAGCAACAGTGCTTCAAGCTCTAAATGAATATATGAATTTCTGTATTTATTTTAAATGAAAAAGACAATTTAAATCTTAATTGGCCGCAACCCTGAATTCTTCCTTAGCCCGGCCCAATCCAGCCCCCAAGCCACCGATGGGTGGGACCGCCTTGTCGGCGCGTTTCCCCCCTCTCTCTCCTCCACGCCCGCGCCACCCTAGCACGCTTGTCAGCCTCGCTCGCACCCTTTTCCCCCTCTGACCGACCGGGCCCATCCGTCAGCCTCTTTCCTTTTTCATTCGCCCGCCGATAGGTGGGGGCCACCTATCGGATTCGTCTTCTCCGATGGAAATCCCCCCTCTTTCCAAACCCGATGAACCCTTTCCAATTTTAGCCGCCGGCTGCCGCCAATCACTAAATTGGGCCCGAAATCCTTTTCCCCGAATGCCGATGATCTGTTTCCCCCAAAAGCCGACGTGGATTCGCATGTATGGCAGGTAACCGAGCGCTAGGAAAACCTCACCGGAGTCTTGGAAAGTTTCTCCACGGTTTCTCCCGTTAAGCCTTCCAATTCCTCCACCGGCGACCCTATTTAAAACCCCGCCCACACTGCAACCCGACCACACCGTTTTCGCCCAAGCACTCACATCCCAGAGCGCCGCCGCTCGTTTTAGCCCCACTACTCTGCTTCCACTCCGTCCACCCCTCGCCGTCGCCTCAGGGCCCCATTGTCCTCGCCGCCGGCACCTCCAGAACTGTCGTAGCCCGCCCGTCCTCGGCCACATCCCCGTTGGCCTTGAAAACCACCAAAACTTGCCGTCGTCGTCAAACCCGAAGGCCTCCACTGCCTTCCATCATCGCTGATCGCCGGCACTGCCCCGTCATCATTGCTGTTGGTACCCCCATGATCCCCATGATCCTCTCATCCCATTTTAGCTTTTAGCCGGGCCATTAGGCCATCGCCATTGCTAGTACCGCCCGCCGTTGCGCCGTCGGAGTTGGGGACGATGGCCTCGACCTCCCCCATGCCGTGTGCATGCCGGACGGCGTCCTGGCCGCACGATTTTGATCGAACGGCAATCTGGGCCCTTGGTTCTCACTGAACCAGTACGGGCTCATCTGAGCCATCGGTTTCCATTTAAAACTCCCACCTCGCACCTGGTCGCCCGATCTAGATCGGACGGTCCAGAGGACTCCGGTCCACGCGCACAGTGCGCTGGTCCGTGTTGAGCCTAGCTCACCGTGGACCAAAACCCATTTTCTGTTTAAAATAAAAATCCAGAAAATAGTTTGAACTTTAAAAATTCATATTTTGCTCAATTTAACTCCAAATTCGACCATTAAAATTTTGTAAAATTTATCTTTTTATTCTCTACACATTTATTTCATAAAAACAGTATGTTTATTTTGCACATTTTAGTCTTATTAATGAATAAAGTAAAAACCCCTTTGGGATAAATACATTTTTCAATATATAATTCAGAAAAGCCCTTCAAAATTAATCCTTAATATTTAGGACATAACTTCAGAATATTTAAGGCTTTATTCCCTTTGTTTAAAACAACAAATTTATATGTTTATGTGTTGTGATGTTTGGATTGTTTATTGAATGTCGTATTTATTTTCCGTATCGAGAAGACTACGATGCCGTCGAGGATCCAGAGTTTTATCCCGAGGTTCCACCTTCACCATTCACGGATCAAGGCAAGTCACAAACCCCAAGTTGATCATATTTTACCCCAGTTTTTCATAATTACCGCTATAACACATAGGAATTAAATATTGCATTAGTTTAATCACAAGGCCTAAATTATATTTATTAGATCCCCGTCCTGGTGTGTAAACCCAAGCCATGCTTATTGAGCCTAAACTCCTTGTCACCTTTTAAATATTATATTAGCTAGTGTCCAATGTATCGACACAACTGCTATAGGATAAAAGAACGAGTCGTAGATAGTTGGATTCTACTATATGATTTCCCCGTTATTCTCATCTCTGGTTTCTGTTGGAGTTGGCTATAAGTATGGTGGGTTCCGGGTGAAAGCTAGGGCATTGGTTGGTCCCACCCAGGGCACTATAAGGACCGGTCTGTGGGATCTGTTGCAAAACAAACTCGTACTAACCACAAGTCTAGTGGGTAAGTCCTAACTGGAGGTATGGATTGTACCAACTTGAAGCACCATAGTGGAGGTGGCAAGGGGCAACCTGTGGGTGACTTGTACCGACGAGGCTCAAGGGGGGGGGGGTACGGTGTTTGCCCGAAGTGACTGGGGCACCGTATGAAACCTATAAGAGGGTGTTATCAAATTGGTGGGTTCCATGCTAAAGGTTTTGGCACAAATTTCTCGTGACATGGGTCATTTAACATACTACGGTGTGCGGGAAACAAGTGCCTTGTGGGTATAGTAGTACACCTCTGATCAGAGTATAATATTTTTGAAAAGTTGTGCCCACGGTCAAGGGCGGGTTGCGTGACTTCTCACAGTTAATTTGAATGATTGTATGATTCATGGCATGTAAGGACTGTTGAGCGAGGGCGGGCTAACTGTATCCCTCGAGTTAGATGATGATGCATTACACATGTTTAATTTTTCTGTACTAAATAATCTACTTACAATAAATGCTTTACAAATATGCTTTTCCGCAAAAGTAGCCACTACCTTCCTTGTTATTACTCTGCATTATACTTGCATTCGGTGGCTTGCTGAGTACGATTGTACTCACCCCCGTTGACTTACACCACCAGAGGCAGTTCACAATGAGGAGGATGATGGTCTAGAGTAGCGACCCAGTCAAGGCACGAGACTGGGAGGAGGCGTTCATCTAGAGGATTTATTTTATTAGTTTCTTTTATATTTAACTCTTTTGTAATAATATGGTCTACGAACCATGATTGATTGGCATATTGTACGCAGTCGTGTGATGAACATCTTGTATTTATTGATTTTCTATGGAATTTCAATAAAGTCCCGATTTTATTAAATCTAGGCGTTACATGCCCACACCAGCCCTCCCTTGAGAAGTCAAGCTGGAGCCAGAAGCTCTGATTCTTCCGCAAGTCCCCTCTGATAATCGCCCTAATGATCATAGAAGGGGAAAGAGACACTTCCACTCCGAAGTGTTGAACATTGCCCCCTCCGCTCCGAAGGTGCCTTTCAACTATCAACAAGCTCAAGGTAATAAGGCTAGTACTTCGAAACCACAAGAAAAATCGGCTGGCCAAGGCTAGGCCCTTTTTTGTTGTGTGCATGGTGAAAAAAGAAGCCATGCCACACAAGACTGTAAGTCCATACTATAAGTCCAAGCCTACGGATTCCAGGCTTCAGTTTGATAGCATCCGTAGAAGAGTCTAAGGACTATAAAAGAACAGATTTCCTATCCTCTGGGTTCGCAACATCTGTAAAAGAGTCGAAGGTGGCCAAAGCCTACGGATTCCAAGCTTCCACTTGATAGCATCCGTAGAAGAGTCTAAGGACTTTAAAAGAATATATTTCTGATCCTCCGGGTTCGAAGGATCTGTTAAAGACCCGAAGGTGGCCAAAGCCTACGGATTCCAAGCTTCGGCTTGACAGCATCTGTAGAAGAGTCTAAGGACTATAAAAGAACAGATTTCTGATCCTCCAGGATCGAAGCATCTGTAAAAGAGTCATAGGTGACCAAGTAATAAGGTTTCAAGGCTCCGGCCAAATGAAACACTTCATAAGTCCTAAGTGATCAATATCAGAGCTCACAAGTATAAACTCAGTTCCAAAAATTATAAACATCACAATAAGAATGCACAATTCAAAGAACTCTACGAAAGAGTTAAATTCATTATTACCAAGTACTATTGCGAAGCACCAGTTTCTTATACCAAACATTGTGTTTGATGGACCTTATTTCATTGCATATGGTCCCCCACCCACAAGGAGGGGAAGGGGAGTAAGGTACAATGATGCTTCTTAGATAATTTGTATTAATTGGATAATCATGTTACAATCATCGTAATTAGGAAAAATTATTATCTAAACCTAAATAAAAGCAGAGACCCATCCGACCTCTAGAACTACCCCTACTACCAGTTAGTCTTCGGAGCCTGGAGTTCTCAAAACTTTTCTTTTGGTCCGAGTGCTTTTCTTCTTCGAAGCCTGCAACATTTTCTGTTCTTCTTAAAGTTCAGCCTAGGATAGAAGCTTTTCGAAGCTAGCCTCTGTTGGGTCTTCGACTTGGTACTTTGAGTCAGACCAATCTACATACCTGAGGATGAAGATACTACTACCTTATCCCCTTCTTTAATATAAGAAAGAACTTCACTACAAACATCGGGTGCTATTTCCCCTTGCTCCCCTCAAGGAACAGAAAATCGCGAGCGCCTGTAAGGCCTCAAGCTTTCGTGGATAACCCACTGTTGGCGAAGCCCTTCATTAAGCTCTAATACTTTAAGCTCATAGTCTGAAGTATGAAGCAAAACCTAAAAACAAACATTCAAGTGAAGACTTCATTTATAAACTTTTCATTCATTAAAATAAAAGGGCATTACAAGATCTCTTGTACATAATTAAAAACGCCCTAGAATCTAGACCTTCGGGTCGGTAGGCAAAGCAGTTGTAGGAGCTGGAATCGAAGGCTTCGTTTGAGCCAGCCTCTACTGATGGGCTTCGTCGATCCAAGCCTTGGCCGCAGCTTCGTTGTTTGCTTTCTAGGTCACCCAGAAGGCTTCCCAAGCCGAAGCCAGGTCCAATGATAGTCGCAGCAAGCCTTCATCGGCGAAGCTTGCCGGCGTAGAACCCTTCACCGGAGAAATAGAGACCCCGATGGCTTTGAGGTGTCGAAGGACTCCGATCCCGGCTACTTGCCCGGAGAACTCCCCATAGAGGGTCCCAGAGCCCTTCATCATTTTGGCCGCCGCCTGGATCATCTTGAGCTTCCGATCAAGAGGTTCGTCGGCTACGGATGAAGAAGATGGGCACAACGTGCCAAAATATTCTAGAACACCGCTGAGGGTATCCAGAGCTTCATCAACCGCCACGTGGTACCTCTCCTCGGCCTTTGTCAGCTTAGAGGCAATGGAGGAGATCTCAGCCGTCTTTGACATTAGGTAATTCTTCTGGACCAGTGCTTGTTTGAGTGAAGTTTGAAGCTCTTCTAGTTCAGCGCTAGAAGCCACCTCCACTTCCCGAAGCCTCTCGATGTCGGCCCTTAGCACCATGCGCTCCGCTTGTATTTCTTCCATCGAAGAAGTGAGTTTAGCGTAGGTCTGCTGCTCTGCCCAAAGTGCTTCCTCTGTTATGGCTTTAGCCCTCCGCTCCTCAAGGAGCTCTTCCTCGAACTGCAGAGTTTTATCTTCAGAGCCCTTGAGGATATTCTGAAGCGCTGTAACCTTCCATTTGAGCCGATTGGTTTCAAGCTCATTGGAAGTCCCTGCGGCTCTAGCAAGGACAAATTGCTGCAAAAAGGCAAAGTGAGTATGATGTAATTTCCATTAAATAAATATGCTTGTTATTTACTACATACTTGGAAGGTAGCCCTTTCGAGGCCAAGTCGAGCTCCGGTCCACTGGCCTCGCTCAGAGCGGAGACCATCTCGGAGCTCCCGACCTCTTGGCTCTTGTCCGCCAAATGTTCCAAAAGAGCCCGGAGTCCTATCCGCTGCTCCAAGAATGGAGCCAATAGTGGGAGCCAGGACAAGGCTCGTTGATTGTCTTCAGTGGGGTCTTCTTCCGAAGCGCCTACTGAAGGATCATTTGACGAAGGTGTTGTTGTCAAAGAAGGGAGAGGCCCAAGACAAGTCTTGCCCTTACCTCTCCCCTGTACAAAAGTTGGAACTACAACTTCAGTCAGAGTAGATCCTCCTTCGAGAGTCATTCCTTCAGGCGGAGCCACCTCACCCGAAGCAACTCCAGTCATCAGAGCTATCACCTCGACCGGAGCCTCATCTCCAAGAGGAGCCGAAGCTCCATCATTGGTTGGAGCCATGCTGCTCCTCTATGCATCTGCAAAATGCAAGGTATTCATTAACTATTCATTGAAATATTATTGATGCAGTGAAGTCATTTCAGGAATTTCGAGGAAACAAGTTCGAAGGCATACCTCCATCTAGACTTTGAGGAAGGATTTCGGGGTCCCCCATAAATTCATACATCTTGAGGTACTCATTGAGTCCCCCCCCCCGAAGTTTGTGCCGGAGTAGCAGAGGTCAAAGCCCTAGCCTCCGTCGCTACTACTCCGATCACCGGCGAGCTAGGATTTTATAGCTCGGGCTCTGGCTCGACTCTGGCAAGTTAAGGGTCAGCCGCAACCACCGCTTTTGCAGTCTCCCGAGGGGGGTCCTTGGTCACGACTTGAGACTCGCCTTCATCGCCATGCAGCAGGTAGTCTTCTAGTACTCTCCCCATGCGAACATCCGAATCTCTTTCTTTAGACTCCTCCAAAGAGGAGCTTCAAATATCGAGCAAAGCCGGAGACGATGGAGGCGAAGGGAGTTTGGCTATTTTCTTTCCCTTCTTCACGGCGTTCTTGGAAGTCCCAGCTGTGGCTTTTCTCTTCCGAGAGACCGCTCCCATTGAGTCGAAGTCCGATAGAGGAGGAGCCTCCATCCCGATAGCACTCCACACTCGGTAGGAGCGTTCCCAGCTCCCAACTAGTTCTACTCTCCACTACTTCTCCACTATAGTAGGGGCTCCGAGCACCCATTTTATAGCCCTGGCTATCTTCTCTGGAGCTAACGCTAATGGAGCTGCTAAAAAAAGGTAACAATCTATTGAGGATACTGTTTGTTCTCTAATCAATGTTAATGCAGAAGATGCGAAGGCTTACCCAGGTTTCGAAGCTCTCCTTCCAAAGCACTTTGGAATACAATCAGCCAATCGACCCCGAGAGGAGGAATCCGGAGGGAAATGAATTCTTCGGCCATGTCCCGCATGCTCATGTGCTTGGCCACCGAAGATAGTAACCCGAGCCGTGTTGATAGCAGGCTTGGGTCCGGAGACACCTTTGCTTCCCTCTAGTACCAGATCTCTTGCAGGGGCCCCGCCAGGCCGGAGTCTTTGCCGACTTCAGCATAAAACCACTAGAGTATCCAATCAGAGTACCACTAGTCATTGATCGTCTTCGCTGGAAAATTCTTCAAATGCTCCTTTTGGAGCTGGAAGTTGACACTCCTAAAGGCCACCAGCACCTTGGAGTCTCTGGGGCCATCTTGTGGCTTCAGTTGGCATGATGCTTCGTGAGTAGCTGCGAAGACCTCAGACCTCCCTTCGCATCCTTCAGCTCGAAGGGCCCATTCGAAGACAACCAATCTTGCGATGGCGTTCAGAGACAACTTCGGTAAGGTAATATGGAACATGTCCAATACCTCGGCCAAAAATTTTATTACAGGAAGTCCTAGCCCCGCTTCAAAGAAGGCTTCGAAGACCACCACTTTATTCCAGGGACTCAAGTCCTCATTCCACTGAACATGTTGATTGCCCGAGGAGAAAGCTTTGCTTTAGTGGCTTCTTGGATGTTGGGTGGAGTTCTCGCGGATTTTTGGGCCAAGAACCCCCCGGGGCTCCCGCCATTGCCGCTGTCGCTGATGCAGCCCACGCTTGCCTCTGCGCTAGAGTCCTCTTCACCGTCGGCACCCTTGTGCTTGTCCTCGCCATTGGATGTGTGCTCAAAAGCGTTGGAGAGGGCTTGAAGGTAAAAATGTGGAGGCTTAGAACCGGAGCTCCGTAAAATTTTCTATCACGGTTCAAGTCCTCCTTTTATAACCCCTCTGCTTTCGATTAGCACGGTTCGTATATGCGTTCACACTTGCAGATTCAACTTCTACCATTGACGGGTGGGACTAGAAGGTAAAAAGGTGTGAACCCGCAGTTAAATTTGTGTCCGTTACTTTCTCAAAAAAGCCTAACGGCTACTTGAGGGGTAACGACTCAAATTTAATGGCTCATTGCGATGCTCCGCATTTGCAAAGGTCTGTTTTCTTGTGAAGCTTTCACACGGAGATTCAAGTTCGATGCTTGAGTCAGATACACCTCCGATGTTGAAGATTCTTCGAACGATTATAATACATTGATTTTTTCTAAGTCCTTGAGCATGAAAATATTTCTTGTGTATACTGCTCTCCTTGCTATACAGGTTATTCGGAGAAGTGTATTCGAGGGGCTATTGTTGAGGGAAAATACTTCATCCTCAGGATCTTCAAGATTCTACGACAAAGACAAATCATGATCTCCCAGTCCAAGACTTGTCTCGAGCTAGAAGGGTTAAAGACGGAGGGTTTGTCCAGGCTTCGGTCTGAAGAGACCCTATGAAGGCTTCCCCTTGTAGGACCAAAAGTAGCGACCAGAGGGGGGTGAATGGGCGCCTAAAAAAATCTTTCAAATCAATGGCCTGCTCCCAACACCCAACACACCTCAACAGACTTAGCAGAAAAATGTAAACAGATTGCCAAAACCTAAAAGTATCTAGCCTAGAAACGACTGGTGTCCTAGACAAAGAAACACCAATACAATGCTAATAGGCAGATAAATAAGGCATTCAAAACATGGCAGATCAAACTTCACAGAAATAAATCATCACATCAATTGATCTAAGTGCACGTAAAAGAGTTGAGAGATTACTGTTCAAAGTTGTCTCCTGTTTGAAACTCGGCGAAGCCTGCGCGGTGCAAAGCCTATAGATGTCGAAGCTGGCTTCGAAGAACACAGTGTCGAAGCCAAGGAGAAGCTACCGAAGTTTTTTTTGAAGTCCTTTGTCGAAGGGTGTAGTGGGCAAGCCAAAGTTTGATGGAGTCTAGGCTAGTTCGGTGAAGAGTGTGGCGGAATGCGAAGCATGCTTCGGTGTGAAGTGTGAGGCTATCGAAGCCTGCTCCGAAAAGCACATTTCGAAGCTATGAAGCTTAACACAAGAAAACTCAACTTCGAAGCTCAACTGAGAAAAATCGAAGCCTGCAACACAACCTTCGAAGCTAGTTTGATCGAAGTATGACTACTGGAGTAGTGACCTTCGAAACACAGACTAACTTCGATTCGGAGTCCTCTGGTGCTCTCACACAAGAAGCCTAAGCCTAGAAAACACGCTTCAAATCACAAACTCCAAACGCACAAACTGGGTGAGATCCACAACAACAGAAACGTCAATAGGCAGAAACCTCTCAGTAACACACTCCGAGCGAAGCCAACCAGAGAGACAAACTTCGAAGCTAACTTCGAAACCTGTCGAAGTGTGCTTCGAAATAACAGTCGAAGTATGTGAGAATAAAACCTTCAAACAGTGCATACTTCGAAACAGGGTCATCAACTTAAGTTCGGATTTACTGATGGCAGCAAAGCCTAAAGAGAAGACTGATCGAAGCCTACTTCACAGAATTGAAAGACTTCGAACAAAGTAAGGACCTCCGCCAGAAACTCCAAGAAACGTGCCAGACACTCCCTTCTCGATCAAAACGCCATGTCAGGAAAATACCAATAAAGAACTCACTGCATCTTATGAACAGACTAGTCTGACACACAACAGCTAGACAAAAACTAGGTACTACTTGCTGCTACAGTGGCAAGCAAGAAGAACTAGTATTCTCAGAGCAGAAGCAACCAAAGAGACATACACGCATAGAAACAAAAATCAATAGCGCTCAAAACGATGCAGCAGTTTAACCGTGTTCACCAAGAAGGCAGAGAGAATAAAATCTCACAAAAGCCGTGAAGAACAGGAGAACTTACGGCGGCGGCACTCTCACGAACAGGAACAGGAGAACGATGAACGAAAAGTGACCCAAACTTTTTGCTGGATTAAAGTGTATTACAGAATGGGTAACCCTAACCCTAGGGATTGGGGCCGTATTTATAGGCAGCCCAATAGCCTAGGAATATTCCACAGACTCTTAGTGTTTTTTACAGACGCTGAAATAAAAGGAAAAGACTAAACTGCCCTTAGGATATTTTTACAGACTCGACTGACTGACTGTGGGCCTAAGGACAAAATAGTAAACTCCTATTTATAGATGACTTATCCGGAGGCGGAGTTTTCATAGTGACTACGGCTTCGTCTCTGAACAGTCCGATACAAGAGCAGTGGTCGTCAGTTTTGCACCGAAACTGACAAAGCGTCCACCGACTTTGCACCATGCACCCGGATTGGGCCGGCCCGATTCCGCAGCTCTCCCAGCCCGACAATCACTCGCCACCCATGTACCTGAGTCAATCCTGGTCAACAGCCCAGTGGATCCTCTGCTGCTCCTAGCCCATGTACCTAGATTGGGCCAGCCCAACTTCGCGGCCCCTCTGCCCGACAGTCGCTCGCTGCCCATGTACCTGAGTCACACGCGGCCCAAACACAACAGTTCTTCTCCTCTTTTCAGTCCTCTTTGACTACCGTTGACAATGACTCATCACATCTGGAGCCATGAGGCCCACGCTCTTCAGCATGGCTCCTCACCCCTCCATAGTGAAAAACAGTCATAAGCATGGGACGCCTACTTTATCTACCTCCTTCGAATATACTTTACCATATTAGCCCTATTCGGGGTACCGAAATAGTTTCAACTATGTCGGTTGTAATTGAGGGGTAAAAAGGTCTTTTCCTTAGTGTTTTTACCTATAAATACCCCTTCTCATCCTGTAATAGGGATTGAATATTCAGATATTCAATACACAACTTCGAACTACTTCGAGCTATTATCCTATTCGGAGGCTTGAGATAGTTTGCTTTCACAAACACTTCGTTTGTTAGTTCTTAACTTTAAAGAACTTGTTAGCTTAATCTTTTATGCCAACAATGAGGATAATTGTTATGTAGTTCCTTGAATAAATATCGTTCGCATTTAATTAATGAGTATGACTTGTTATGTGAAACTATTTGCTTTATGACGATGTTGTTCAAAAGGGTCCCAAATCTTGTCATCATGTGGGACAATGATGATACATGTATTAGCACATCCGACTGATTGATGATTGTCTTTCACAGATCATAGACATAGAGATGTCAAATCAGTGATCTGGACACATGTTGGTGAACATGGTGTTGGATAGACCCACTTGAGATACTGCTAAGATAGTTATGTGCCAACAGTTGTCATCTCAAATGGTGTACCTGTAGAGTCCTTAGACCTAAGACCGTCATTTGATTCTAGAATGCGTAGTGACACACTTAGATGTTGCCTAACGCTATTCCATAATAGGGTAGTAATAACGGTTGTTTTCAAGTGTTTTGTGAAACATGTCTTGGGATATGAGCGGTCAAGATGGAATTTACCCCTCCTAATAACGGGAGAGTCGTCTCTGGCCCCCTCGAGGTATTGGATTGGAAAAGTGCATGGCCATGCCACTATGACTAAGGAGTTAGTCATGATTTGAATTCAATGCTTGATCGAGTGAAATGTTAAGCTAACCAACAAGGGTGACACGTATCTCACCTTGAACTTGAGTGACGACATGTGGTAAAGGGACTGGTGCATGCGTATATCAAGGTTCATGAAAATTTGATTTTGTACGGTTTCGAGGGTCAATATGTGCTACTAGGTACCACTATTGATTAGTGAGTCGGAAATGGATTCCAATGAACAACCGTTAGTGTATGAACCTATCAGGTCAGACACTTAAGGGGATGGATTAAAGCATGCAAAGAATTGGTTCTTGTGCAAGTGAGAGATTGAAGGATATGCCCAAGAAAATTCCGTAGATCGAAAGTTCTGATAGGTAGTATCGGAAGTTCCGATTATTATCCAGTCTCGATACAAAGAGAAAATGTTGCTTCGAAAGTTCCGATATGGTATCGGAAGTTCCGACGAGCCGAAAGTTCCAATTCAGAATAGAGGAATTTTTTTACTAATCGGAAGTTCTGATATGGTATCAGATGTTCTGAGGTGGGCAAAAACAAATTGGATCTGTTGCGGGTCGTACTGAATTTGGAGACCTGAAAAATACCTTGTCAGAAGTTCTGATATAATCTCACACGCGCATGAGCCTTGGGCCATAGGGTGGAAATTTTGAATTTACCGGCTAGCGTAGCTCCCCTATTCCCCAACAATAGTGTGAGCAACATCTCTAGGCTCAAAAAGTGGGAACAAAAGCAGACTTAGCAAAAACAACGAACGAACTAGTCTAAGAATGCAAAGATCTCGTAGTGAGATCACCAATGATGAGCTCTGAGCGGTGATCATGCTGCACTGCCCGAGATCCTTTGTGATGAGATGTCACCTCACCTCAACTGAGGGGGATCGATCGAAGTGGAAGTAGTGATCAGAGGTCCACCCTCATCCTCAGTCAAAGTCTCAGAAGGTGTGGGTGCTCTAGGCTGTGCAGTAGGCCCACCCTCATCAACAGTGGGAGTGTCATCATATTTCTCGAAGATGGACTCTCCAAGCTCTTCATCACCAGAAATCTCAAAAGAGGGTGTAAGAGAAGGCATAGACTCATCAAACGAAACCCCACATGTCTCGACAAGCTGATGGGAGTCGAGGTTCTACACTCAAAAACCTCAAGAATGCAAAGCATAACTAAGAAAGACTTCATCCCAGCAACGAGACTCAAACTTGTCTATATGCCCTCCCTTCTTTAGCACAAAGCACTTGCAGCCAAACGCCCGCAAGTGGCTCACCTTGGGTTGTCTGTCAAACTACAACTCATATGAAGTCTTACCTAAGTAAGTTCTAAGAAAAATGCGGTTGGCCAGATTGCAAGTTGTGTTCATAGCTTTAGCCCAAAAGTGCCTAGGAGTCATATGCTCATCGAGCATCGTCCTGGGCATCTCAACTAGCATGCGGTTCTTTCGTTCCACAATGTTGTTTTGTGGGGGAGTGTAAGGTGCAGAAAACTAGTGTTCAAGACCCTGATCACTATAGAAGCTGACAAACTGAGAATTCTTAAATTCAGAACTGTTGTCAGAGCGAATTGCTCGCATCCAACCATTGTTCTCATTCTTCAGCTTCAGAATTGGGTCATTAACAAAATGAAAAGCCTCATCCTTAGACTCCAAAAAGAAAACCCATGAGAATCAAGAAAAGTCATCAACAATCACAAGCGCATACCACTTCCCACCGACTGAACGTACCCGAGCTGGACCAATAGTATCCATGTGTAATAGATCTCCCGAGTATTACACTACTACAAAGCGACACTGTAGCGGCGGGCAAAATCGACCTATAGTGGCGGGCATCCAGTCCGCCACTGCTCTAACGCCATTGCTATCGCTGGTTAGCAGTGGCGGTCAGAGCGCCCGCCACTGCTGTGTTAACATCAGTGGCGGGCGTGCTGACATCATCTGCCCGCCACTGCCGTTATCAATAGCAGTGGCGGGCAGATGATGTCAGCACGCCCGCCACCACTATGTCAACAGCAGTGGCGGGCGCGCTGACCTCGTCTGCCCGCCACTGCCGTTATCAATAGCAGTGGCGGGCAGATGATGTCAGCACGCCCGCCACTGCTGTGTATAAGCCATAACACAGAATGCTGTGATCCCACAAACCAAAACACAGAAATTATATGCTTCACACAGTCATCCACATACACAGCAGCAAAACATCCACATATCCACATACACAGCAGCAAAACATCCACATATCCACATACACAGCAGCAAAACATCCACATATCCACATACACATCCACAACAACAACACATCAACACAACAACCATCAATCTCATCAATTTTCAAAAATTCACAATATTTACATTCTTCCGGTTTTTGTTTCGCAATAACCATCCATCAACACAATTCATTGTTTCACAAATACATGCTCATGCGGTTTATGTTTTCTTGGAAGGCTAACTCATATCTTAATTGGTTCACCTTTTCATTCTTCCGGCCCAATCATACAAAGTTGGATGCTTGGCCACTTCACTCTCAGGATCGAAAAATACTCCAAGCTCATGAAGAATCTCATGCATCGTGAAGCGGCACATCCTTGATACGATTTCGTACATTTGTGATTCAGAGAGTTGGCTCTTCTCGGCAACGGTTGATGGACCTGACGCCTGCATACGTAAAATATAAGTACATACGCTGCAAGTTATATTAGATTAACACACAAGAAATCAACTTACTTCTTTAGTATCCTCAGATACTGTCCGCCCAAACTTTCCTAAGTTGTTGCTCATGAAATCACAAGTATAGTAGCCACAATGCACGGAACCAAGAGATTGTTTGTGACACTTCAAAATAGACAAAGTTAGAACGATATATAGTTTGGCTTTATCAATTGAATTAACAAATTTAAAAATATAATATTACCGGAAAGTTGGTTCTGATAAGCATTTCTTTCGGACTCTGTGGATCATGTGGGCCACCTAACTTTTCCACGTAGTATCTATGTGCACTCTGAATAACATTTAATATATCTTGATATTCTTTTTTGGGTTTGTCGAGCGAGTCGAGCACATAAACCCTTGAGCTTTTTGGGTATATCAGAAGTGCAATCCAATGATCACTATCGAAAGAAGTAATATATGATTATGTTAGTTTCATAATCGATAAAACGTGTTTAAGTGGATATAGTGGGTATACTTACTTAAAGTTATATGCCCCACATATAATTTCTCTGTCCTTCCATTGATACATGCACCGCGCAATATACAACGCGGCACAACTCCTTTTGTTCTTCTTAAGTTTGTCTTCGTCTTTATTGAACATCTTTCTTTGAAATTTTTTCTTACCCGCAGTCCAGTACTTGCTATCATTCTGGTTTAGTGTCGGGTTCAGCGCACTTTGGCTTATTAATGACGGGTTTAGGTACCCATACAATTTAGACTCGTCACCGCGTGAATTACAACTGCATATGTTATAAAACAATAGTCAATATAAGACATTATTTATTTTTTCTTTGTATTGACAAAGTATAAAGTACTTACATGCACCAGAGCATCATGCTTGTGATGTCGGTTCGCTTCAGACGAAACATCCGATGGAAGTCGTCGAAAAATAGTGCAAGCTTAAACTCTGGGTAGTTGAATATTTCTTGTGGAACCGTCAGTTCTATTTGTGTTACACCTAACGAAGATGCTTCGAGGTACCAGTCATGAAATGTTTTCATCGCCCAAGGCATACAATTAAGTACTCCTTGGGGTAATAATGGTTTGCCTGGTTCGTATTCGATATAATCCTCGTCTCCGTAGGTCCTCTTATCAACAGAAAGTGAGCCCGCATGCTTTTGTACTGGAGCCTTTATGGGAGCCGCTTCGGGCATAGAACGTGTTTGCCCCAAAGTATTAAAAAATTTATGCATTTCAGATTTCAGCGCAGAACACTGCCCAGCTTGAACAGTTATCTTGTGGATTGCTGGCTTTGGGCATGCATCTTGTTTTTCAGGCTCGGCAGCAACTAGCACTGGCACTTGAGGATCAGCCGGAACTAGCACTTGAGGCTCAGTCGGAACTAGCACTGGCATTTGATCTGGCTCTGGCACATTTGTGTTGGGCTCATCAGTGGGCTCAAGCACTGGCACTAGCTTTGTCACTTGAGGATCAGAAGTCACTTTCGATTCTATCACTTCTGCCACTTTATTGGGCACTGGCTCTTCCTCTGCCTTTTCCTCTATTTCACGCTCATCAACAGGTGATAATGATCCTATATTTTGCACATCCTGAGATGAAAGATATGCGGGGGATTGTGATGAGACAATAGGTGATTTACTCTGAGAACTTGTCTGCAGTAATTTGATATCTCGGCTCGCCCATAGGACAAAGTTATTTAGAGCATCTCCGATTGTCTCAATCCCCTCATCAGGCATTGGAAGATCCAAGGGGTCATTAATAAATCTGTCGTTGGTGATCTCATTGACCTGAACCTTGGTATAGTCAGCAGGAATAGGCCGATTGTGAAATAAATCCCCAGGCATAGCAATGCCTCGTGCAGCCTCTTGGGAATGCCCTTTGCGCCCTATCGGTACATGCAGGCTGCAGGGTGTGTCCTCTTTAATATAATTTACAGGAAATTTGTCTTGTACTGAGCCAACACTGCTTGGTACGTCGAGTCGTACCTCTGGCACAATTATTTGTCCAGCTGCAGCCTGCATTATGTTTGGATTCTCGTTAATAAATTCAAAAAAGTGTCGCTCCCACTCTGCACGGCGCTCTGCGGCGTCGTCTGTGCGTGCTTGACGCTTCTTGTATGTGGCACCCTCCTGTTTCTTGAAAGTATTTTTCCAGGGTGCTATAGAAGAGACACCTCGGGTGCGCCCTCGATGTTCCTCGTTTCCGAGAGCAGATGTAAGCTGGTCATTACATCCCTCGGGCTTGAACTTTCCAGTCTTCTCCAACTCAGCGATTTCCTGTGCTTTCTGGAATACTTCACTAGTCCGTGAGTCGGAGAGCATATATTGGCCCTCGGGTGTTTTTTTAGCTCGACCTAGGAGCCATCTCTTAGTGCGCTGATCAGCACCTGAAAACTGTTCAGGTAACCCAGCCGCACGGTCCTCCTCCTCCTTTTTACTCCACTCATCCTCCTTAGCCTTATATCCACCTGGCCCAAGTTTATGGGGGAACTTATTCTTCTTATTAAGTTCTTTGAACATTATGCTCTCTTGTTTGGCTTCTTCGGAGCAATGCTGCATTTTGAATTCATTCCATTCATTTGGCGTTATAAAGCCGTAGTCGTTGAGTGGCGACTCATCTTTCTGAAGGTATTGTGTGTTCAGTTTAGTCCTAAATGTACGGAGAGCCTTCCCGATAGTCTTCAATGTGGCAGCTTTAGCATCTTCTAAGCGGTCTTCCGGGAATTTATAATGCGCTTTTATATGCTGCCACAATTCGTTCTTTGTAGCTTCAGGGACAGTCTTCCAATTTTTCCAAACTATCTTACATCGCTCCCTGGCGAGACATCCACAGTCGTTACGCCACTTCGCTGTGATTTCTTTTGGCTTCTTTGGAGCCCCATCAACATGCACTTCTTCAACCTCATAGATAGCTGTATGTAGCTTGTTCTTCTCCCGTTTCCCTCTCCTCTTCGCATTTGCAGACGATGTTGTGGCAGCGGGCTCAACATCTGTTCGCTCAGCTGACTCAATAGCTGGGACAATAGTTGTTCTTTTCTCGACTTGGAATAATCGACGCTTGCTTCCTCGCTTTGGACGATCCTACGATGATAGACAATGTGAGCTTCAGGAATGTAATCCTCGGTTAGAAGCTGCTCTGACTTGTTACTAACGTAATAATTACCTCCGCTTGAGCTTCAGGAATGTAATCCTCATCGGCGTCTTCTCTCGTTCTCTTCTTCCTAGGCTCCATTGGATGTTCATTCTCCGGAGAGTGGTACGAAGATTCGCTATCGGAGGATCCTTCAGATGAACCCTCTTTATTTGTTTTTGCGGGAGACTCGTAGATGAGCTCCTCGATGGAACGTCCTTCTTCCGCCATAGATAAACTATTCATATGAAGATGCTAATGTATCAGAATTTTGGTTATGCAAAAAAGGTCTGATGTCATATTAATCCTAAAGTTAGGATGTTGTGTTGTTTTCTCTCTCTAGTGTTGTTGAGGCCTCAGCATATTTTGTGTTGTTTTTCAAAATGTTCATGTCTGCCATGGAACCATGTTCACGCCCATTCCCTGTCAGCAACACGAGAAAGAAGTTGTTGATAGGAATGGACGTGTCACATGGTTTGATGACATACATGAGATAACTCAATAACAATTTGCATCATAGGCCCCTAAAAGGAATTGCAGAATCTAATGTTGGCCTTCAGCCAGATGCATGAACTTGAGGATTAGTATATAGTAGCCTTAGAAATAATAGCGGTAGTAAACTAGTCACAGTGTTGTTTAGGCCTCAGCATATTTTGTGTAGCTTTTCAAAATGTTCATGGCTGCCATGGAACCATGAGCACATCCATTCCCTGTCAGCAACACGAGAAAGAAGTTGTTGATAGGAATGGATGTGTCACATGGTTTGATGACATACATGAGATAACTCAATAACAATTTGCATCATAGGCCTCTAAAAGGAATTGCAGAATCTAATGTTGGTCTTCAGCCAGATGCATGAACTTGAGGATTAGTATATAGTAGCCTTAGAAATAATAGCAGTAGTAAACTGAACACAATGTTGTTGAGGCCTCAGCATATTTTGTGTAGCTTTTCAAAATGTTCATGTCTGCCATGGAACCATGAACACATCCATTCCCTGTCAGCAACACGAGAAAGAAGTTGTTGATAGGAATGGATGTATCTCATGGCTTGATGACATACATGAGATAACTCAATAACAATTTGCATCATAGGCCCCTAAAAGGAATTGCAGAATCTAATGTTGGCCTTCAGCCAGATGCATGAACTTGAGGATTAGTATATAGTAGCCTTAGAAATAATAGCGGTAGTAAACTGGTCACAGTGTTGTTTAGGCCTCAGCATATTTTGTGTAGCTTTTCAAAATGTTCATGGCTGCCATGGAACCGTGAGCACGCCCATTCCCTGTCAGCAACACGAGAAAGAAGTTGTTGATAGGAATGGACGTGTCACACGGCTTGATGACATACATGAGATAACTCAATAACAATTTGCATCATAGGCCTCTAAAAGGAATTGCAGAATCTAATGTTGGTCTTCAACCGGATGCATGAACTTGAGGATTAGTATATAGTAGCCTTAGAAATAATAGCGGTAGTAAACTGATCACAATGTCGTTGAGGCCTCAGCATATTTTGTTGCCATGGAACATTAGAGGGAAAAACAACACAAAATATGCTGAGGTATCAACAAAACTAAAGAGAGAGAACAACACAATCTCCTAGCTTGAGAATTAATATAGTGGCTTCGGAAGTAATAACTGACTACTGTAGCCAAGAAAAGTTTTCATACATTTCCCACCTTTGACACTGTGATCAGTTTACTACTGTAGCCTCAGAAGTAATAGCAGTAGTAAACTGATCACAGTGTCAAAGGTGGAAAATGTATGAACACTCTTCTTGGCTACAGTAGTGAGCTATTACTTCTGAAGGTACTATATTAATCCTCAAGTTAGGAGATTGTGTTGTTCTCTCTCTCTTGTGTTGTTGAGGCCTCAGCATATTTTGTGTTGTTTTTCAAATATATTCATGGCTGCCATGGAACCGTAAGCACATCCATTCCTTGTCAGCAACACGAGAAAGAAGAAGTTGTTGACCGGAATGGATGTGTCCCACGGCTTGATGACATACATGAGATAACTCAATTACTATTTGCATCATAGGCCTCTAAAAATGTTCTAAAAAAGTGGTAATGTGGTATGCAATATTTCTCATGGCATAACTTAGATATAGAAGACTTCACTCAAGAACTAGAGGGGGGTGAATAGGCGCCTCGACAAAATTCTTTCGAATTAGATGGCCCTTTCAAAACACCCAACGCTCCTCCAAACTTAATCACAGATTTAGCTCCAATGAGTCAAATTAAAGAGTACATCACAAACTTGCTATTTAATCTTTATGTCTAATCAAGAAATCAGAATTTAAACAAACTTAATTATCTAAACACCTTGCAATGATTTCAAGGGTAGCCGAGGGTGGCGTGGGCTTTGGGAGCGACGTGCGGAGTTTGGCGGCGACGGCCTTCGGGGACGACGACGACGGGCTCCGAGGGCGGCGTGGGCTCCGGGAGCGGTGGCAATGGGCAGAGTTCGGCGCACGGGAGTTAGTGAACACTCTTCAAATGAAGTAAACAAGCATATATATGTAATATTATTAAACCCCAAGTTTAAATCTTTTAAAATTTTAAGACCCGTAAAGTAGAATTATTTTAATGAATAAAAAACCTATGATTGATAACCAATCATTGGAGTTACACTCAGAATCACATTTTCCTGATGGGGATGCACCAACACTCACCAAAATTACATGATAACCAATCATGGTTTATCTACTTCGATGGTTACTCATCCAAATATATAGCGCGTGAGAAAATAAAACTTCTCATAGAGGCAACCACATCCAAGACAACAAAAAATAACATGAATTTCTCCTAATATTAACAACCACCACTACAGAACCAAACAATCAATCGCACAAATTACGCACATGAGCACCACAAGAGATGAGATCATCTCTCTGCATGTATCCTCATCAAAACACTCAAACCACAACAACCCGTGATTTCATATATCCACACACACATACCAAGCACACATGAATCACATAATTACATATAATTGATGAACCACATTTTTACTAGGGAACAAAGGTACTCACCGGTAAGTATGAAGTGGAATGACGTCGGCAGTGTGCGCTCGGGGACGGGGACGGCGGCGCGGGGTCCGGCGACAGCGACGTGGGCTCCGGCGGAGTTCGGGGCGACGACGGCAACGGGTTCCGAGGGTGGCGGCGCGGGCTCCGGGACGGGGATGGCAGCGTGCGTCGAGGACGGGGACGGCAGCGACGAGGGGTCTGGGTACACCGACGCGGGCTCCGGTGATGGGCTTCAAGGACGACAGCGATGGCTCCGAGGTGGCGGCGAGGGGTCCGGGGACACCAACGGCTCCGAGATGGCGGCGACGGGCTTCGGGGACGACAACGACGGGCTCTAATGGTGGCGGCGCGGGCACTGAGAGCGGCAGTAACTGGCAGGAGAAGATTAGGGCTTAGGGTTTTAGACGCGGGAGCGAAACTTTTATATAGGTGGATTAGCAGTGGCGGGCACACGCTGATGTCATCCTGCCCGCCACTGATATTTATCGTAGTAGTGGCGGGCGAAGACATAGTAGTGGCGGGCCGCTGATGTCACCGACCGCCACTACTAGGGTTTAGTCTGGGCGGGTGGAAAAAAGTATAGTAGTGGCGGGCATATGCTGACGTCAGCATGCCCGCCACTACTAAAAGGATAGCGGTGGCGGGTTGGTGACGTCATCATGCCCGCCACTACTAATCCGCTGTTGGTGGGTTATCTAGCATACGTTGCCACTCAAGTCGAGAAAGACTTAGTAGCGCAGTGGTGCGGGGGTTGCTTTGGTGCCATGCGGTTCGAGGTTCGAACCTTGCTGCCTGCAGGCGGTTTGAGGTTCGAACCTTGCTGCTAGCATCCAAACATTTTTTTTTACATTTCTATTCTAATTTTCATGACTTTTTTATTCATAATTAAATTCTAGTTTGAACTTGTTTTTTTAACAATAAAAATACATCATAACTTATCAAATTAGAAAATATGTATTTTTATGCCTCACTTTACTTTTTTTTTCATTAATAAACATGTACAATAAAAATACATCATAACTTATCTATAGTTTATTCTTCCTTTGAAATTGAAACTTTTTGTACAATAAAAATACAACACCAATATTCTAATTGCAAAAATTGGTATTTTTCTCCCTTAGTTTACTGTTTTTATTATTAAGTGTGTTTTTATTACATGTTGTTACGATATGATCGAGACTTTTGTAGCGCGGTGGTGCGGGGGCTCGCTTTTGACACATCATGTTTATTTGAAACCAAGTAAACAAACACAAGTCCAGGCTGGGGAAACCAGCTTACACATCGAAACGCACTACTGGTCAAACCCAAAGGAAAGATATGGTTTGGAGCTTCTTCTTCTTCCTCGGCACAAACCCAACCTATTTCTGGTTAAACAGATTAAAAGCCTCAACTTGCCAATCCTCAACCAACTCGGCATCATCAGGCAGTCTAAACTTCTCTCCATGTTCCTGAACAAGAAAATACACGCGGCGACGATAGTGAGAACAACTTATTATCAATGATTGAATTGGATGATAAAAATATAAAATTTGCATAAAAAGAGGATCTTGCCTCCTTCATCCTCTTGCTGCCGCATTGCTCTACATGCTTCCCTTTTCCACCGCTAGCCTCGACATGTTTCCCTCTACCACCGGTTGTCTCATCATTCTTCCGTAGCACAACACTTACCCTATCTGGTTGCGGCGATCGCGAGTCGTCCTCCGAGTCGGAGTCCATTATGAGAATCACTTTCTTCGCCAAACAACTGCAAACTATACCATCATGTACCTTATGTTTACCGCATTTGCAAACCTCACACACGCCACTTGATGTAGAGTCTGAGGATCGACTGTTTGTTGGTTCAATCTTAGGAGGAGCCATCTGCATTTTTTTGTCACATTGATATTATAACATTAAAAAACCCTAAGCTAGTAATATTATAGTACATTAAAAAACATTATTGTTATAGTGGAAATTTGTTTTCTCAGATATTTTTTATAGTACATTAAAAAAAATTATTGTTATAGTGGAAATTTTTTTCTCAGAAATTTTTTACAGTACATTAAAAAAAATTATTGTTATAGTGGAAATTATTGTTAGTGCATTCTACTAGTAATATTATACTAAATTATATTACCACGCATAAATTAATATAACAATCCTCCATCATTTTAACCCTAAGCTCGAATAAAATAAGACCAAATAAAGAAGTAGGTTAATAATTATTTACTGATCGACTGGATGGCGGCGACGACGGGCGGCGCCGACGGGCTCCGAGGAAGGCGGCGACGGGCGGAGGGCAGCGGCGACGTGCTCCGGGACGTCGACGGCGGCGACGGGAGGAGGGGGGCGAGTTTAGGGTTTAGAAAATGAAACTAGGTTTTCGGACGGCTGGAGTGGAAAGTATATATAGGTGTCTTAGTGGTGGCGGGCATGATGACGTCAGCATGCCCGCCACTACTAAAAGGATAACGGTGGCGGCTGGTGACGTCATCCTGCCCGCCACTACTAATCCGACGCTGGTGGGGTTATCTAGCATACGTTGCCACTCAAGTCGAGAAAGACCTAGTAGCGCAGTGGTGCGGGGGTTGCTTTGGTGCCATGCGGTTCGAGGTTCGAACCTTGCTGCCTGCAGGCGGTTTGAGGTTCGAACCTTGCTGCTAGCATCCAAACATTTTTTTTTACATTTCTATTCTAATTTTCATGACTTTTTTATTCATAATTAAATTCTAGTTTGAACTTGATTTTTTTAACAATAAAATACATCATAACTTATCAAATTTAGAAAATATGTATTTTTATGCCTCACTTTACTTTTTCTCCCTTAGTGTACTGTTTTTATTTCATTAAGTATGTTTTTATGATCAAAGTCAAAAAAAGTTCAATTTGAACTACAAGACATGAAATAATTCACAACACTCAATCCTCATTTGATCTTGAAAATGTTTTAATAATAAATGACATAATTGATTTTACAACTAAACATAAATGATCTAGCCTTGAACTAATTTTCCATCGCCATTGGTGCGTAGATAAGGAATCACACTACCAAATGACAGTTTTGCTTCAACCACATTGATCCTTGATATGTCAACGAAAAACGGCACCTCATCAAACTGATTGTATTCTTCTTCGTCTTCGACTCCATCAACTCCAACAATTCTTTGTTTTCCTGGAGCAACGATGTATTTTTTCTCATCTTTAGGATCAAGTATGTAAAATACTTGTGCCACGGATTGAGCGAGTATCCAAGGGTCATCTTTATAAGCCACCTTATTAAGGTCAACTATCGTAAACCCGTAATCATCCACCTCCACACCTTCTGGATGTCTCACCCACTGACACTTAAATACAGGGATTTCTATAGAGTTCCCGTAGTTAAGTTCCCATATTTCTTCGATGTATCCATAGTAAGCATTCTTTTGTCCAGTGCTATCTTCTGCTTCTCCTCTGACACCACTATTTTGGCGCTGACTCCTTTGATCCTTTGCTTTGGTATAGAATGTGAAACCATTGATGTCATACGCTTGCCATGTTTTAACCATGCTCAATGGACCGTAAGACAATTTATTTATCATCATCTCTTCGTCGGTTTCTCCGATCGAAAGGTTTAGATCCCTCAGCCATGATGTGAAATAAATTTTGTGTTCTTTCATAATCCATTGTTCATCGTGATCTTCATTCTTTTCACGAAGCTCTTGTAGGTGTTGTTCAACATATGGTCTCATAATCGCCAACTGATGCATTACACTGTAATGTGATTCTCTTATTCTTTGATAACTATTGTCTCGTATGATTTTCCTGCCTTTAGTTCCTTTACCGGTGAGTCTTCCATGGTGCCGCGACACGGGAACTCCTATTGGTCTTCCATCTCTTATGTAATCTGCATAGCACTCAATGACTTCCTCAGTCGTGTAGCCCTCTATCATGGAACCCTCTGGATAAGCACGATTTCGTACGTAACCCTTGAAGATAACCATTAGACGCTCGTACGCATACATATTGTGCAGGTACGTTGGACCGAGAACAAAGATTTGGTCTGCTATATGTATCATATAGTGCTCCATAATATCAAAATATGAAGGAGGAAAGCACATCTCAAGCTGACACATAGTCTCCCTCATTTGTTTACGTAATTCATTTAACTCTTCAGTGTCGATCACCTTCTTTGATATGACATTGAAGAAGTGACACATGCGTGTTATCACCATCTTCAGAAATCTGCTACGGAGACAATATTCTTTATATTCGTTGAGAATCCTGTTGGAACTCTAATTCCATGTAGACACCTGCAGATTGATCTTTTCTCGTCAATTGTGAGGTTATAGCTAGCAGCCGGAAGGAAAAATTTTCCATTGGCCCTTTCCTGTGGGTGAAGCTCGGGTCTAATTCCGAGAGTTTGAAGGTCCCTTCGTACTTTGAGTCCATCTTTTGATTTGCCCGGTATGTCTAACAAAATACCGATAGTGCTTTCGAAGACATTCTTCTCAACGTGCATTGTATCGATAGCATGACCAATCTCCAACTCCTTCCAATAGGGCAAATATCTAAAGAAGATCGACTGCTTTTTAAATGGAGCGTCCTTTGAAATTTTTTCAGATTTCTTCCTCTTCTTTCCGAAAACAACTTTGATATTCTTTACCATTTCGAATAGAAATTTGCCATCTCGATTTCGTGGAGGCTGTCCAAGCTCGATTGTACCGTCAAAATGGTTCCTATTTCTTCGATATTTGTGGTTTTTTGGTAAAAATCTGCGGTGTCGCATATATATCGTCTTAACGAATGATGGAAGATGCATAGATTCTGTCTGGTCCACACACACTACACATGCTGTCTTTCCTTTAACCTGTCCTGTTAGGGACATGCGTCCTGGGTTGTCAGCTATGGTGCAAAAGATTATGGCTCTTAGATTGAAGTGCTCTTTCTTGTGCTCATCCCACACACAGACACCATGTTCCCATAGACGTTTCATATCCTCCATCAAAGGTTCTAGAAAGATATCAATGTCATTGCCAGGTTGTTTTGGACCAGAAATTAGAGTAGTGAGCATAAGGTATTTTCTTTTATGGCACAACCATGATGGAATGTTGAACAAGCATAGAAAGACTGGCCACGTACTATGTGGGTTCCTCATCTCACCGAAGGGATTCATTCCATCCGTGCTAAGTCCCATCCTGATATTTCTAGGATCGTCCGAGAAATCTGGATGGGCCAAGTCAAATGATTTCCACTGCCTAGCATCCGCAGGGTGCCGAAGTTTTCCGTCCTTCTTTCGCCCAGCGAAATGCCAGATTAATAGTTCAGCATCTCTAGGATTAGAGAACATACGTTTCAAGCGATCAATCACCGGTAGGTACCACATTACTAAGGCCGGAACTTTCCTCTCCATCTTTTTTCCAGGATGGTCTTCAATAACATTTTTATTCCTCTTCTGCAACCTCTTATTATTCTTCTTCTGGTGGTCATTGTAGTCCTCCGCACAGTCATTTGGACGTTTGTATCGACTCGCGTTGCACTGCGGACATCTCTCTAACAATCCATACTCTTTTCGATATAGGATACAGTGGTTCGGGCATGCATGAATCTTCTGAACGCCCAAAGTCAACGGACAAATCATCTTCTTTGCTTGGTACGTATCAGATGGTAAACCATTGGGTTTTGGCAAAACCTTTTTTAGGAGTTGTAAAAGATCTGAAAAACTGGTGTCAGACCATCCATTGCTGGCCTTCAGTTTCATAAGCTCAAGAATTGTGTACAACACAGTATACTACTTATCGCATCCGTGGCGTTCCTCGTAAAGAAGGTTTTTTGATGCTTTGTCAAGTGCTTCAAAGTTATCGTATCCTTTGGTTGTAGTTCTCTGCAACAACACCTCAGGCGCAACATTTCGCATCAGTTCCTCCACATCAAAGGCGTCATCATCATCATGTTGATCAACATCATCATGTGTTATGTCGGATGTATGATCACAACCTCTTCTATGTTGATGAGCATCTTGCGGCACATCAGAATCTTCAGGAGGATTTTGGCCCATCTCACCGTGTTTCGTCCATATATAATAGTTCTTCACGAAACCATTTTTCAACAAGTGAAATCGTATGGTTTCACGATCAGAACACGGATACATCGCTTCGTTTTTACAAACTTTACAAGGACAATATATTGCCTCTTCACTCTGACGGGAAGCATATTGTGCGGCAGCTTCAGTAAATTCAGTTACTCTGTTAAAATATGCCACCACATCTCCGTCGTTGGACGAGTACATCCAGGACCTGTGCTCCATCTAAAACATATATTATTTGAAAAAATATTAATAAAATCATTATTGTTAATTTTATTAATTTACAAATTGAAAATATATTGATTTATTATCGCTCATAACAACATTAATTAAAAATCCTCAATGCTTTAATTAAAACTACTTATTAAGCAAAAAAAAATATTAAATAAATTAACTATATTGGTTTCTCTATCTCTCTCTCCAAACAACATAACTCTAGATCTATAATCATAAATCAAATTAAAAAAGAGATTAAAATGACGTAAATCAATATACAAGTGATGAATAATTGTGAGGAGGGTCATATTTGTTCATTTGGGAGAAGGTAACACCGTAAATGGAAGATTATTTGAAAATTTCTATTCACAAACCCTAAATTAGAAAAACGATAATAACTCATTGTATACATGATTAAATACAAAATAAATGTGAGATTCGGAATGGATTTACCTCCTAGAATGAAATCCTTCAAAAGAAACGAAAACAAAGCCTCCCCCCTCTTTATCTAGATTTTTGTCGCCATTGTACGGACAAAATTGAATGCGAACTCCAGTAGAGCTCGGGGAGGAAGACGCTGCGCATTTATAGCTAGAATAGTAGTGGCGGTCGCAAGTGATGTCATCATTACTTTAGTGGCGGCCATCTTAGCAGCGGCGGGCAGCACAAGCGCCCGCCACTGCTATTGGTACATTAGTGGCGGTCCGGGCTGACGTCATCACCGACCGCCACTACTTTACCAGCAATAGTGGCGGGCGCTGGTGCTGCCGTCAGCACCAGCAACTGTAGTGGCGGGCATCTAATGGCCCGCCACTACAGTGGTTTTGCCCAACGCCACTACAGTGACAGTTTGTAGTAGTGTTAAGTCATCACCTGAGTCACAGGTGCATGAGAAGCGACAACCATTTTCCCATGACGACAGAGATGGCAAACTAGATCCTTCTCCATCTTAAGCTTGGGCAATCCTCGGATGAGGTCCATAGAGCTCAATATGACTAGCAGATCAAATCTCAAATTACCTAATCTCTGATGCCACCTCCAGAGCTTGGAGGAGGATCCAGCAATCAAACAGCGAGAAGGGCCAAAAGAAGTAGAGAAATCAATCCGAAAACCTTACCAAAGGGTATGATCCGGCAAACCAAAGATACTCTATAATCAACAACAGAAGACATACCCTTCTTAAAACAAACCTCTAAGCCCTCCTCAAGAAGTTGTGAAATAGAAACCAAATTAAAGCCCAAATTTCCAACCAAAGCAACATTCTTCAAGGAGAAATGCTCAGAAATCCAAACTAAACGAAATCCATTTACCTTCCCTTGACCATCATTCCTGAATGTGATGTATTCCTTGGAGCTCAGGGACGTGAGGCTAGAGAACCATCTACGATTTCCCATCATGTGACGAGAGCATCCCGAATCCATGGTCCAAGCCTCAATACTACAAAATCAATGTTCATAAGGGGGAGAAAATGGTTCGACACTAGGTTTAGCAAAAGAGCTAAATCAGTGTCAAGCCATCTTCTCAAAAGACGGAAAGCAGTAAGGAGTGTAAAAGTTTGGACCAAAACGCGGCTAAAAGCAAAGTCCTCTATACTGCCTAGAGTCAAAGCCACAAGGTCCAAAGTCGTATCCAGAATTACTTGGAACTCTGCCAGAGCTAAAACCACCCTCTGAAGCACAGGTATGAAAGTCATCTCGTCCACCACCACCTACACGACGTGCCCTGACATCTAGTCTCTCTCCTCGTCGAGGGACTCTCTGTCTACCACCCTACTAGTAGAACTGCTCCAGCCCACCTTGAGCTCTCTCTGCTCTTTCAACCCACTTCCTCCTGAAGAAAACTCCACAATATGCCCTTCTCTCTAACAGAACTCATAGTGATAGGTAGGCTTCTTAGGATGTGGTTGCGTCTTGGGTTTCTTGGGCTTGGTGGTGTTGGGTGTTGGTTCTTTGGTATGAGAGGGTCTAGGTAGAGAGTCAAGATAAGTTTGGAGGTGCTTGGGTTTTGGGATCTAGATAGATTTCTTTGGTGGAGCTCTACGTTTCTCTTTGAAGACACCATCATTAGGGTGACTGGCCTGAAAGGAATCAGTGGAGTGGGTCATAGGATATCCTTGCTCAGGGATCATCATACTCCACTCTAAAGCCCTATTCAGAGCGCTCTCAAAATCTGCCTGGGTGTAGGTGTAACCCACTCCAAACCCAGCCTGCCTCTTGAACTGCTGGATCATCATGCCAAGATGAGGCTCTTTAGCACTCACCCAACTCAGGATATGACGGAGGTAAGAATTCTCATTCTGAGCATCAGCTAGCTCCACTCTCAAAGAAGCTAGCTCCTCCACCTAAGACAAGTAGATCTCACACTCTCCATCGATCTGAACAGACTTCTCAGCTTTCATCTTGATCAGCTCCATCCTTAGATAAAATTAGTTCTCACATACAGTGGGTGGAACTGACAAGGTCTCAAGCTCAAGCTTGGTCTGCTCCAACTCAGCTCTATGACACTCAAGCTCACCCGACTGCTCATCACCCTTCGCTCTCAGCTCAGCTAGGTCATCTAAATGGGATAGGCAATCTTTACAGGGCACGACAGTAGTGGCATGAGCATCTTTCAGCTCTAGCTGAGCGCTTTCAAGCTTAGTGACCAAAGTGTCTCTCTCATCAACCCTCTTAGTGTACTTGGACTTCAGAGAAGTCAGGTCACCCACCAACACCTCATAGTTAGGGCACTCACTGCTCTCACCGAAGCAAGGGAAAGAAGATAGACTCTCCATCTTGCTATTGACCATAGCAAGCTCACTCTCTAGCTCATCTACCCTCGTCTTAACCCTCCTAAGAAGTTTTGTGGGATCGGAATGGCGACTAGAGGGGGGTGAATAGGCGTCTCGACAATTTTCGCGAATATGATGGCCTTTTCAAAAACACCCAATGTGCCTCTAAATGGACAAATGAAAGCAATAGAGTTTTAATGACAATTGAGTAACTCAAGTGCACACAAAAATACTTCAGAAAATGTTTTCTTCCTGATCAGACTTTGTAGTGCCGAATTGCTTAAGTCGGAGTTTGGAATGCCGACTCACTTTCATAGTCAGTTGATGAACCTCCAACATCTCACAGTCGGTCTCTGGTATTGTAATAAAGATAAAACTTCACACAACAAAATCTTGATGATGATCAGAACACTCACGGATGAACAGTAACTCAAAATCAAAACAATTCAACACAGAGTGATAAGATCTCATTTTAGGAAACTTAATTCTACATAGTACTTGATTTCTCTTCTCCAAGGAACACCATGATGCAAGATTTGATGTGCTCTAAATTTCCTGTGGCTGCTGAAACAGGAAAGAATTGAAAGAGTAAAAACTCCCGCAAAACCTTCACAAGATGTTACCAGAAATCTACTTGCTCGAGTTCAGAATATTGGCTACAAAAATTGATACTCTGATGGAGAATAAACGAAATCCAGTAGAAACACCTCTAGAAGCAATTAGCACTAGTTGAGAAAAGGGAAAACACACTAGGACTTAATTACCTAGACAAATACCAAATTGAGAAACCAAGGGTTGGTTTTGGAGTCTGTGATGAGTGAATGACAGATTTTACCCTATGATTCAAAGGGGTCCCTCCGAAGGGGTTCGGAGGTTGGTTCTCCGAAGGTGTTTGGAGGCTGGTCCTTCGAAGGTGTTCGAAGGTTGTCCCTCTGAAGGGGTTCGGAGGTGGTTTCACCGAAGGGTTCGGTGGCTTTGTTTGCTGCAGCTGTTGCAGCGGAGTGTGCCTATCGGAGGGGTCCGATAGCACACGATGATTGGGTTGTATTGAAGGTTTTGGTACTTTTGGCGGTACACCGGAGTGTGTATCGAAGGTTGTTACCCGGAGAGGTCTCCGAGGTACTGGATACACTTGTCTGTTTGTCTGTGGTGCGCAGGGGACTTCGGAGGCGACGGACGGTTCGCAGCAGGTGAACCTGGGTCAAGCGGGAGGCTTGATGCCACGGGAGCAGGGAGCTCCGTCATGAAGGCTGTGAAGGGGTCGAGGTCAGACCTCGGGTCGAGGTGCGCCAGGAGAAGACAGTAAGTGCGGAGCGTGGCTCCGGGTGAAGGTACCCCGAGACGAAGTCCTCAGAGGCGAGGCACTTTGAAGGGTACTCCGAATGGAGTGACTTCGGAGTATGGTGGATCAAGTCCTCAGCAATGAGGCAAGGTGTTCGAAGTGTGCTCTGGAGGGAGACACTCGAAGGTATACCCGACGAAGGTCTCAGAAGTCGAGGTGCATCGAAGGCATGGTCTGGGTCAGGATCATCGAGGAGTGTGCTCAGGGAGAGACACTGTGACGAAGTGCTCATGGAATGCTTCATGCGGAGGCCTTGGACGAAGGAGGGACTTCGAAGGGTGGTACTCCGAAGGTGGGGCTTCGGAGTGAGGCTGGCTTCGGAGCGAGGTAGGATCCAGAGCGAGGCAGGCTTCGGAGCGAGGCTGGCTCCAGAGTAAGGCTGACTTGAGGTACTTCAGCCATGCATGGCTTCGGTACACAGACTGACGGAGTTCGAGCTGGGAGAAGCTGCGAAGCCGTGTTGGTCCACTCCGAAGATGTTGGTGCAAAGGACCAAGGGCTTTGATGGCTTCGACTCAAAACCGTCACTGTATCGAAGGCTGACTTCGGTGAAGCGAAGGTCGTCAAGCTCAAGGCTTCTCACCGAAGCTACCGCACCCTTCACGTGCGAAGGGGGGCTTCAGAAGAATCCAAGACTGCAAAGGCTGACAACGTCTGCTCTGCAAAAGATGGTGATGTCCCCTCTGCGAAGCTGACAAAAGAAGCCTCCAAATAAAGTAGACTACCAACTGTACCCCCTGTTCTGATGAGACAAAACCGGTGTAAACCCTAGGGGTAAAGTAGTCTATTCACAGGGCTGAATAGTGCCTATAAATTTTGGAGGCTGGCTAGGTCACATTAACACTTTGAGCAGTTATTTTTGAGCTCCTGTGCTAGCCGCCACATACCTTGTATTCATCCTGTGAGTTCAATTTTTGTGTTCCCTGTTCAAGCATCGAAGCCTTGATTCTGTGTTCATTTACTACTTGAGCTTGTATGCGTACTTCTCTGCATACTTCGATCTCTTTTGTCTCACTTCTTTTGTGTTGAGTTTGTGCACTGAATCCTTTCTAGAGAAGTGTGTGAGAAGCCTGTTGAGCGAAGTGTGTTCGAGCGAAGTGTGTGTTTTTCAGTGTCTGTTCGCTCTGTGTAAACTGGAGGCTAGACCTCTCTGATTACTAGCGAAGCATTGGTCTTGGCTTAAATCGAAGCCCGTTTTTATTCCCTTGTCGAAGTCCTTAGTGAAGTCTGTTAAGTGTGTGTTTAGACCTTCGAAGTACGAAGCCCAGCACTAGTTGCGAAGTCTGTAGTGCGAAGCCTACTCGAAGGCACCTAGTGCGCGGAGCCTGCACTGACTTAGCAAAGCTGATCGAAGTCCTCAAAGGGAAGTGCGCTCTTGCGAAGGGTGAAGTGCGAAGCCTGCACGAAGGCACTCTGTGTGCGAAGGCTGCACTAACTTAGCAGAAGCTGAATTTTCGGGGTTGTTGGTGGAGCGAAGTCTTCTTGGCTTCGAAATTTTGCTCCTTGCGAAGCCTGTGTTCGGAGCTGTGAAATTCTTCCGAACCAGAACTTCAAAGGGTGTGTTCGAAGCCTGTTCCCGCAGAAGACAGTATTAAAACAGAAGGCTATTTTTAGTCTGAAATTTTAAAAGCTCCCATTCACCCCCTCCTCTGGTCGCCGTTTCTGGTCCAACAATTGGTATCAGAGCAGGTTAAGATCACTAGTTGACCTTAACCGGTTTTGTGATCTGTTGGCGACATGGACAGAGTTAGTAAAATACCTCTGTTCGATGGGACGAACTTTGCATACTGGAAGGTGCGCATGGAGGCTTACTTGCTAAGCCAAGGAAATGCAATTTGAGAGATTGTGGACTCACAATACTCCATCCCTGAAACTCGCACCTCTCAAACAGAGAAGGATCAGTACAATGCCAACTCCAAGGCAAGAAATATATTGTTCATTGGTTTGAGTAGAAGTGTGTTTGATAGGGTGCAGCACCTTAGGACAGCTAGGGAAATTTGGACTACACTCACTATTTTTCATGAGGGCTCTACTCAGATTAAGGCCAAGCGCCAAAGCACATACAATCAACAGTATCAGCTGTTTGTGCAGGCACCTGGTGAATCTATAGATGCCATGTTTTCTCGCTTCGATGCAATAGTGAGTAACTTGCGGTCCAACGGGATGCTTGCTTACAATGATCATGATAGGGCTATCAAGCTTCTCTATGATCTTGATCGTAGCATATGGGAAGTGAAGATATCCAGCATTGAGGAGTCCGCAGGTTTTGACACATTGACCTGTGATGAGCTCTTCAGCAAGCTGAAGTCCACAGAGATTGCCAAGGCATCTCTTGCAGTGCATAGGAACTCCTTGCCACAACCATTGGCATTGGTTTATAGCACTAGCCGTGGCACCACTGCAGAACCAAGCACATCAGGCACTTGTGTTTTTGCAGATGGTTTTGCTTTGTCCTCCCTGGTCTCCGTCACTAAGGAGCAGGTGGACACTCTGGATGATGATGAGCTTGCTCTCATTGCCAGAAGGTTCACCCGTTTTCACCATGAGAGACGGGATCAGAGGAGAAGTGGTTTTAGTGGTTGTTTTGAGTGTGGCGACACTTCTCACATCAAGGCCAATTGTCCTAAACTCAAGAAGAGAGATGAGAGTGAGCGCCCCAAATACCACAAGAAGGAGAGGAAACCCTTTGTGAAGGGCAAGCGTGGCAAGGTGGCTAAGAGGGTAGCCAAAGCCGCTTCCAGAGCATTTGTTGCTGCTCTCAGTGACATCGACACTTCCTCAACTGAGGAGTCGATCTCTGAGGAGGAGGAGTCCCCACGGAAGGAGGAGAAGAAGGACAAGAAGGGACGAGATTTCACCGACCTTTGCTTCATGGCCGACAGCAATCACAACGGCGATGAGCTTGACTCATCTGAGGTACCTCTATCCTATGACCAGCTTTCAATTAAACTAGATGAGCTGAATGAAGTAGTTCTTGGTCAGGATAGATTACTTGTGCAAGCCGCTAGAGAAAGAAAAGACCTTAGACATAGGCTAGAATCTGTGTCTACTGATTATGCCATGCTTAGGTCTAGGGTTAATGATGTTGAATGTGAATCTTGTACTGTTGTCATGGGTGAGCTTGCTCAATTGCGTTCTGTACATGCTCAAACTCTATATGAGCTTGAGACTGCACAGAAGCAGCTTTTGATGGTTGATTCTAGTCCTCATGATATAATTGAATGCATGAATTGTTCTTTATTACGTGAGAGCATTGATTTACGTGATAAGCATGTTCATGACTTAGAGGCTAGATTGGTGAGGGCCGGTAGTTCTAAGGATGTGCAACCTGTTTGTGACACTTGCATAACCCTTAAGGACCAGCTAGGCACTGTTAGAGAGCGAGCTGAGAACCTTATGACTGAGAATGAGTACCTTCTTTCTGTGGTTAACAAATGCACTGAGGGAAAGTGTAGGATGGACTTGCTCTTGGCTAAAACCAAGATGTGTGCTGACAGAGCAGGGGTAGGTCTAGGTTTGGGTTTTGAGAGGATTCCTTCAGACAGTAAGAACAAAACTGTTTTTACCTCACCCACTACCTTAGAGTAAGAGAGAGCTCTGTTAGACACTCCATCAGCCAAAAAGCCTACCCGGACTCTAAAGAAAACCACTCCTCCTGCCAAGAAAATCCCTCCCAAGAAAACCACTCAGTAGAAGCCCAAGGAGCCTGTGAGAGTTGCTCCTATGACCCATGAGAGTGCCCCTAGGAGAGTTTTTCATTGTTCCTACTGTCAGCGGGCGGGCCATTTGGTTGGGTTCTGTTTTCGTCGCATCAAGGATGAGCGATGCTCTCAGGCGATGAGTTTCCAGGACATGCATTACCCATCTTTAGGTATGCATGAGTCTGAGTTTTACTCTTGTCCTGTTTTCGAGGCTCCTCGTGCTTCTCGGAGAGGTTTTGCTCCTCGAGGTGTTCACCATGTTCCATATGGTGGTAGACCCCGGGCGAGTAGCTTTGTACCTCGTCAGAGTAGGAGACCTCATCATGCTTTTGGATCACTGCATATAGGTAGACCTCGCACTTTGCATCATTCTAATTATCCTGTGCATAGATAGTCTACTTTTACTGTGCCTACTACTCGTATCACTCAGTGCTGGATGCCTCGTCATATTTTCACTCACCCCAGCACTGAGCGATCGAGATTCTCTTATCATGTGTAGGCGGCAGACCGAGGCTTGGAGGGCACGTGGATCATGGACTCCGGTTGTTCGCGCCATATGACCGGAGATGCAGCATGGTTCTCCAGCCTCACCACAACCAAGCAAAGGGAACATATCACCTTTGGCAACAATCGAAGTAGTAGAGTGAAAGGTAAAGGTGTGGTAAGAATCAACTCGAATTTCACTCTCAAAGATGTTGCTTTGGTTGAGAACCTGGGATACAATTTGCATTCTGTATCTCAGTTGCTTGATGAGGGCTTCGAACTGCGATTCCATCACGATACTTCGCAAGTACTCAATTCTGATGGCGTTGTTGTGTGTAAGATCTTTAGAGTTGGGAGAGTCTTTGGAGCTGATTTTTCTGAGTCATCTGGTGTTGGGGGAAAATATTTCATCCTCAGAGCCATTGTTGTAACGAGACAGAAGCTGATGATTAAATCAAAGGTTTCCAGCGTATAAATCCGGGAATACAGTGGATCAAGTTCGAAGTATTGAGGCGAATTCTAGTTCGGAGTATTTCTTCGAACTTGGACCCTTCCGGGAGTTTCCTTGCCAGCTAAGATGGAAGACTTATCTTCTTTCTCATTAGATTAGTCTTTTACCATCTTAGCCCTATTAAGGGTACTGAATAGTTTCCACTATGTCGGTTGTAATAGAGGGGTAAAAGGGTCTTTTCCTTAATTTTTGGGCCTATAAATACCCCTCATTTTACCCTGTAATACGGACCGAATACAAGTTATTCAATACACACCTTCGAACTATTTTAAGCTATTATCCTTTCGGAGACTTGAAATAGTTTACTTCGCAAACACTTCGTTTGTTAGTTTCTAACCTTCAGAAACCTGTTAGCATAATCTTTTACGCCAATAGTTGGCGCCGTCCGTGGGGACCCTAGTTCAAAAAACTTCGTTCTCTACCAAGTTCTCAAACCATGCCTCCCAAGTGGAGTGCAGGTAGTAGTCCTATTCGGAGGTCTCCTCGGACCTCTGGAGCAAGATCTTCAAACACAGTTGAGGTCGGAGGGCCTTCGACGTTTCCTCCACCTCAAACTCCGGATGGGATTTCCCTTCCTCGAGCATACGGAGTTCCTCTCTCAACCCCATCTGTACTTCGGCCAGCCGGAGTCCCTCTTCCACCTCAAGTTCCATTTCGAACTGATGCGTACAGTTCTCGAGACCCAGAAGGTCCTTCCGGAGGAGATGAAGATGGTCTTGGTGATATGGCCGCTCAAATGGCCAGTCTCCAAGCTGAAGTAGCAAGGTGGCGGCAAGAAGCCGCAGATAGGCTTCGCCCTCAAGCTACTCCAGTCATCCCCGAAATGCCCGAAGACGACGAACTTATTTATCCCGAAGCCCCGGAGAATGCTTCCTTCGACACCGAATCCCCGCTGCATCCTGAGGTGCAGAAAGTGCGCTTCGATCCTAAGTTCAAAACTTCGAAGCTTTGCAAATATTCCGGTGATGAAGATCCTAGAGAGTTCGCCCGTTCTTATGCACTAGCAATTGAAGCCAGCGGAGGAGTGCGAGATACTATGGCCAAATGTTTTCCCCTAGCTCTCCAAGAAGTGGCATTGCGGTGGTTCTGGTCTCTGAAGCCAGGATCAATCAGTTCATGGGAGTAGTTAAGGAAGAAGTTCGTAAGCAACTTTCAGGGTACCTTCGTACCCCCAATGTCAACAGGAATCCTTTTCCAGGTGAAGCAGCTCCCTGGAGAGACTTTAAGACAATATTTCAAGCGCTTCGCTCATACGAAGTCGCAAATTCGAGGGTTAACTACATCTTCTGTAGTTGACACAACTCGAGAGGGAGTTATTCATGCAGGCCTCCTTGATAAACTTCACAGGAAAAAGATATCTTCTGTTTCTCAGTTGATGTCTTATTTCGAAGAATATGCAAGATCAGAAGAGGGATGGCTTCGGAGAACTGCTGCAACTCCGTCGATACTGGAAGAAGTCAAGTTGGAAGTAAAAACTTCAACACATCCGCAAGGGCATAGCTTCAAAACTCAACATGACAGGCGTCGGGGGCAAAAGCATCCTCGTTCAGAAGTTTTGAACATTGCACCCCCGCAGAAGTTTGCCCCAAGAGCTCCGCAGCCTCCAGGAATCAAGACCAGCGGCTGGAGGCCGCCAGGGATACCGGCTGGCAAAGTCTAGGCCTTTTTCTGCTGTATTCATGGTGAAAATCGGAGTCACGCAACTAATGCATGCAAATCTATACTTGCCTTGAGAGGAGAGTACTTGGAAAGAACTTCGGGTTGAGGCACTACTGACCGAGTTCCGACTGAAGTGCGTTCGGAGCCTATCTAGGCTGTGGCACGGATAGAGAACTTCGACCCTGCAAGATGGCCTTCGGTGGTCAATGTTATGCCACCTCCGAAGCAAGAAGAGGGGCAAGATCGAGGGAAAAGAGTAGTCCTCCCCATCTCCGGAGGAGGGACCCTCGGAAGTATGTCGAAGAGGCAAAGAAGGGAATATGTTAGAGAAGTGGGCCATATTGGAACCTCTTCATCTGCAGCTGCTATGCCCGAATGGTCCCATGTGCCGATATATTTTTCTGCAGATGATGCAGCTGGTATAAAGTTTCCACATGCAGACCCACTTGTCATCACTGCCGACATAGCAGGAACTGAGGTTCGGAGAGTGCTAATTGACAGAAGGAGTTCGGCGGATATTATTTTTGTCCAAGCTTTTGATCAACTCTTCATCTCCAGAAAGCATCTTCTCCCAGCAGCCCGTCCTTTGCAAGGTTTCGCAGGACCCCCTCTTGATGCCCTCGGCCAAATTGGCCTGGAAGTTACTTTGGGGGAGGGGCTACTAGCCAGGACAGAAGAAGTGATTTTCGATGTTGTGGATGCTCCATATGCATACAATGTCATCTTCAGAAGGGGCATGCTGAATCAATTCGGAGCTGTGGCGCATCATAATTACTTATGTATAAAGATGCCCACACAGGCGGGAGTGCTCACTGTTTTCGGAGATCAGGCCACTGCACGAAGAGCGGAATATGGTCATGGCCCTCCTCTTGACCCAAGACAGGTGAACAGCATGCAAGATAACCCGGAGGATTTCCCTATTCCCAATGAATCTTTGAAGAAATCCTTCCCAAGACCAAGTCCCGAAGGAGAGATTGCAACGAAGGTTATTGTCAAAGATGGCAAGGAATGCTCATTTCAATTTGGCAAAGACTTGCCTCCAGAAGTTGCTACTTCGTTAGAGAAAGTAGTTGAGGAGAATTTAGATGTATTTGCTTGGTCTGATGAAGACATCACCGGAGTCAGTCGGGATATTATTGAACACAGTCTGCTTGTGAACCCGAAGGCCCGACCAGTTCGACAAGGACTCCGGAAGTTGTCTACGGAGAGAGCTATCCTCGCTAAAGACGAAGTTGAAAAGTTGCTGAAGGCTAGGATTATCAGAGAAGTGGCCCATATGGAGTGGTTAGCCAACCCAGTCTTCGTTAAGAAGAAATCTTCCGGGAAGTAGTGCATGTGTATTGATTTTACATCCCTGAATAAAGCATGTCCCCGTGACCCCTACCCCATGCCCCGAATTGATCAATTGGTCGACTCCACTGCCGGTTCGGAGTTATTAAGCTTCCTCGACGCGTACTCCGGTTATCATCAAATCTGGTTAAAACGCGAAGATGAAATCAAGACAAGCTTCGTAACTCCTTCAGGAGTCTTTTGTTATGTAAGAATGCCCTTTGGCTTAAGAAATGCCGGGGCTAATTTTTTGAGGTTAATTGCTAAGGCTCTAGGTCATCAATTAGGTCGCAATGTAGAGGCCTATATGGATGATATTGTAATAAAGAGTGCTTTAAAGTACCAACATAGCCTAGACTTACCAGAAACATTCAATAGCCTTCGGGCATGTGGGATCCGTCTTCACCCCGAAAAATGTATCTTTGGGGCGCAGGCTGGAAAATTGTTAGGGTATCTAGTTTCAAGCAGAGGGATCGAAGCTAGCCCGACTCAGATAACTGCGTTGCAGAGGATTGCTCCCCTAGAGAATTTAAAGCAAGTGCAAAAGATGATTGGCCGTCTTGCAGCACTTAGCAGGTTTTTGGCAAGGTCTGCGGAGAGAAGTTCGCCCATCTTCAAAGCATTGAAAAGGTCTAAAGATTTTGCATGGACACCGAAGTGTCAAAAGAGCTTCGAAGATATCAAGAATTATCTCAGTAACCTCGCTACACTCACGGTGCCTATTCCGGATGAAACCCTACTCCTCTACCTTGCAGCTACTGGCTCTGCTGTCAGTGCAGTCCTTGTCAGAGAGGTTGATTTCAACGGCAAGTTGGTGCAGAACCCAGTTTATTTTGTGTCCAAAGCATTGTTGGGAGCAAAAACAAGATATTCTGAGCTTGAGAAATTCACTTATGCTCTGATAATGGCTTCGAGGAAGCTAAGGCATTGTTTTTTGGCACATAATGTAATTGTACCAACTTCATATCCTTTGGCGGATATGCTCCGGAGTAAGGATTCCACTGGAAGAATTGGGAAGTGGGCCGTTGAATTGGCACCCTTCGACATATCTTTTGTGGCAAGGACAGCAATTAAGTCACAAGTGTTGGCGGATTTTGTGGCAGAGTGGACTCCCCCTCCAGTATGGGCTCCGGAGATCAAAGCCAACTGAAGGGATTTGGACTATTTACTCTGACGGAGCTTTCCAAGCATCCGGAGCAGGTGTTGGAGTATAATTTTGCCTTCGGGGCAAAAGGCAATGTACTCCGCAAGACTAAATTTCAAGTCTACCAATAATATAGTGGAGTATGAAGGGATTTTACTGGGACTTCGAAAGGCACGTGCTTTAGGGGCTACAAGAGTTGTTATTAAGACCGATTCCCAGATTGTAGCAGGGCATGTAGACAAGAGTTTCCAAGTTCGGCATCCACAACTTGCTAAGTACTTAGAAGAAATTCGTAAGATCGAAGCCGCATTTAAAGGGATTTCAATTCGGAGTATACCCAGAGCAGAAAATGTTCAGGCTGATATCTTAGAAAATGCTACAGCCGGAGCTATGGACATACCAGAAGAGGCTTTTTATGAAGAACTCAGTACACCTTCGGTGCCACAAATTCCTTCTGCAGAAATCCTTTGCATTCCAAGTACAGATTGGAGAAATTCAATTATGGAACTATTGCAAGGAGGAACAAGCTTGTCTGAGGAGCCACAACTTTCAAGGTTAAAGCTTAGAACCCGGAATTATCGCATAATCAACGGTATTTTGTACAAGGCCGGAGTATGTACCCCTCTGCTCCGATGTATATCTCAAGCCGAAGGTCAAGAAATTCTTCGAGAAATTCATGAAGGACTTTGCGGTAGCCATCTGGCGCCTCGGGCTTTGGCAGGAAAAACACTTCGCCAGGGGCTTTATTGGCATACAATAGTAGCTGATGCGGAGAGCCTAGTCCGCACTTGCCAAGGATGTCAGTGGATGGGACGACGGAGTCATCGCCCACCAACAGCTCTCCAAGTTATTGCTCCAGTATGGCCCATGGCCAGATGGGGTATGAATCTTATTGGCCTTTCCCAGTAGCAAAAGGAAATTTGAAGTTTGCAGTGGTAGCAATCGAATACTTTTCAAAGTGGGTCGAAGCAGAGCCCCTAACAGCTATCACTTCGAATAATGTCCAAAAATTTTTCTGGAAGAATATTATATGCCGGTTCGGAGTGCCTCTGCATCTGACAGTGGATAATGGAACATAGTTCGATGCAGAACCCTTCAGGAAATTCTATGAAGACCTAGGCATCCAACTATGTTTTGCTGTAGTAAGACATCCTCAATCTAATAGAGCTGTTGAAAGAGCCAATGGTAATATCTTGTCAGGGCTGAATCGAAGAATAGTGGGATTGGCAAAAGGATTGTGGACCGAAGAGCTCCCAAAGATCCTATGGTCCATCCGGACAACTCAGACAAGGTCTACCGGCTTCACTCCTTTCAGACTATTATTCGGAGATGAAACTATGACACCAACGGAGATTAAAGGAGGATCCCTTCGCAGCATCGAACCGGAAATAGAAGCAGAAAGACAAACTTCGCTTGATTTAACAAAAGAGACAAGACTTCGAGCTGTTGCAAATTTATCAAAGTATCAGTAGCAGACGAAGACTTGATTCGACCCGAAGGTCAAGATTAATGAACTTAAGTCAGGTCATCTCATTTTGCGAAGTATCATAGCGCCAGGGAAATTAGGAAATAAGTGGGAAGGTCCATATTTAATTGTTCGCTCAGGGCGTCCTGGTTCTTTTAAGTTAGCTAATTTGGAAGGTGAAGAGTTAGCGCATACATGGCATGCAGAGCACCTAAAGCGATATTTCGCATAGGAGCTCCTTGTAATCACTTGTAAACACTTTCCGAATCAATAAAGCATATGGTTCCGATAATGCCTACCCCCATAAACTTCCCACTTCCAAGTGGACGCACTGGAATAGAGGAGTTGACCGGGAGGGAAGTGTCATTAATTTGGATCATATTTTTCGGACTTCGGACCATTGGTCCGAAGCTTCCGATGTGGTGGGCTGAAATAATACGGAGTCCAAGCCACCGGCTGGTAGACATCCGTAAAAAGAGCGCGAGACCACAGAATGCGGAGTCCAAGCCACCGGCTTGTAGGCATCTGTAAAAAGAGTCCAAAGAGACCAAAACATGCAGAGTCCAAGCCACTAGCTGGTAGACATCCGTAAAAAGAGTCCAAGGATACCACTACGAATTCCAAACCACCGGTTTGATAGAATTCGCAAAAGAGCCGAAGGAGGCCAAAACAAACAGAGTTTGAGCTTATGAGCTTCGAATATCTGTGAAAAGAGTCCAAAGTGACCAATCATTTGGCACACTAAAGTGTCCGAAAGTTGTCCAAAGCGATTTCCTTCAAAATATAAGGTATTAAGCTACCAATCTTCAGACTCCAAGTAGTCGAAGACATTTTATAAGATTTTAATCAATCCTTAAATTACTAAGGGGCTCTGAGCCATCAAAATTGTACTCCTAAGTTTTTCTTTGCGCCTAACCATCTTTAAATATAGTTCGAAGTTGCTTACACCCAAAGAAGGGCTGGGAAATAGGGAGGCAATTTTAAATCAACATTTATTATTCGAACAAATTATAATTACATCATGAAAAATCGGTGTCTATACCGAGAAGGAATCGAAGACCCCTTCGATCTCTAGAGCTAAGGTTGGAACGACTAGTTCCAGAGCCGGGAGTCCTAACAACTTTACGTTTAACTCTCTTGCCTCCCTTCGAAGCTCTAAAATCTTTCTGTTCTTGTTGAAGCTCGGCCCAAGTTCGGAGTCGTTCGGGGCTCCTTTCCCAGCTTCCAAGTTCTTCAGGCTTTTCACCCTGAGCTTCATCTTCATCTTCGGACCATGCAATGTCTTCGAAAGATGAAGTTTCCAAGTTAACCTCTTTTTCTTCCTCTTTGATATAAGATAGTATATCTTTACTTTCTTCGGGCGTAATTGCACCGGAGCTATCTCGAGGAACTAAAAATCGAGGTCGTTTGTGAAGTTTTAAAAGATCGAAGGTAGCCCATAGTAGGCGGAGTTCTTCGTTAATGTCTAACACTTCGACATCTTCCATATGAGGCAAAGCCTAAAAACATGATAAGCAAATTTTCATTCATAAATGTACAAAACCATGATGCTTTACATAGTCAAGATCCTAAAATAAATCTAGACCTGCGGGTTCGGCGGAGGCTGACTGCTCGAAGCTTGTAACCGAGCTTGCTTTTGGCGTTGCCCTTCATCAATCCAAGCCTTGATTGCAGTACGACCTTCGGCTCTCCATGAAGCTTGGAAGGCTTGCCAAGCAGCGGCCACGTCTTCGGAAGGATTGAGAAGCCGGTTCTCATCGAAGGTGATAGGAGCTGCCTCTGAATTCGGAGTTATCGTCATTCCCAGATCTTCGTAGTAGCGAAGTATGACGATAGCAGCCACTTGTCCGGAGAGTTCTCCGTATCGAATGCCTGCCATCTTCATTGTCTTCGCAGCTCCTTGGATCATTTTTAACCACCGAAGTAAAGAAGTGTTGTCATTTGAAGGAAGTGTCCCAGTAGTACCGAAGTACTCTAGAACACCTAGCAGTTGGTTCATGACTTCCGCAGCCACCTTCTCCGATTTCAGCTTGTCGTCAAGTAAAGCGTCCTTCGCAGAAGTTAATTCTTCCACCATGCCGGAGAGTCTAGCTGCCTCTGTAGCTAAAGAGTTCTTCTGAGTAAGCAGGTTGCTAGCCTCCTCTATAGCTTTGGCTTTTTCCTCTTGGAGCTTGACAAGTTCAGCCCCCGCCGTAGCATGCTCTGCTCGCATCTTTTCTATTTCCGCTCGAAGCACAATTTGTTCTGCTTCGAGCTCCTTCTTCGCAGTCTCCAAACTTTGCCTAGCCCTTCGCTCTGCTAAGACCATGTCGTCTAATTGGGAAACTCGACCTTCGGAAATAATGAGATTTCTCCGAAGAGTGTTGATTTCTTCTCGAAGGCGAAGATTTCCACGTTCATTTGAAATATTCACAGCTCGGACCAAGACTATTTGCTACAAAGAGAAAAAACCAAGGTGAGAAATTATTTGTACATAAAATTAATTTTGTTTTGCAGATACTTCGTACCTGGTATGCTGCACGCTCCATGGCAGCGTTAAGCTCCGAACTCTCCGCCTCGCTCAAGATGGCCACCAAGTCCGTCTCCCCGATTTCGCGGCTAGCTCGATCCAAAGGCTCGAGCAAAGTCCGAAGCCCGGTTCTTCGCTCCAAGAAAGGAGCTAGAAGAGGGAGCATAGACAAGGCCCTCTGGTCGTCTTCGTTTGGTGAGGGGCCAGAGGGCTAGGCTGTATCTTTTAAAACTTCGGCAGACTGGCCTCTCTTTGTAGATTGGCTTCCGTCTATCGACTCAGACGGAGTTGATCCTGAGCTCGGAGCAGGGAGGGGGTCCATTTTGCCTTTTCCTTTTCCAGGTCCCATTTGAGTAACCTCTGGAATTGGCTCCGAAGTTGTCGAAGGCCCAGGAATCGTATCTTCGGGACAGACCTCTGCCACGGAAGCAAATCCTGTTGAAGCAAAGGTATTATACATTGTATAATTTTGCAAAAAAAAAAAGAACAAAAGAATTATGTGAAGTTTACCTCCGAAGTCTTGTCGACGGGTGAGCATCGGACTGCTTGGCGGATCGAAGGCTACTCCAAAGTCTTCGTCGGAGTCAGAATTCGCAGTTAAATCTTCGACTGCTGGAGCATCTTCGGGAGCGGCCGTCATTGCTTCACCTGGAATCGAAGTTGATTCTATAGTAACTTCGACTCCACCTTCATCCACAGGGGCTTCATCTTGCGGTAAACTTTCAAGAGCAGCCAGAGTCCTCACTTGCCGAAGGTTGCCTTGAGACTCTGGCACGCTCGCAACATCATCAATATTTGCATCTGTTTGGGCTGCATCCTTGTCGATCAGGTCAACAAGCATTTTGCCTTCATCCTCCGAGGAATCGGAAGCCGAAGCTGTTGGGTTTGAAGGTGCAGTAATTCTTGGCTTTCGAGCTACCTTCTTCGATGGAGTCTTGGCAGGGCTCGAAGCGCCAACTTCGGCTTTTCTCTTTTTGGGCCCTTTCTCCGAAGGCACCCAATCCAAGAGAGGAGGTGGAACAACTTCGAGTAGCCCCCATACTCTGTTGAACCGCTCCCAAGTACCTACTAATTTCACTCTCCATTCCTTCTCGGCTGGAGTTGGAACTCCTAGGATTTTCTCTAAAGCTCGAACAATTTGCTCCGAAGTCATGGGAGTCATAGAAGCTAAAAGTTAAGTTGGCATTAGTCATCTTATTAAATGAATATATATGAATCATGTTGTTTTCAAAGTTACCTGTAGGACTTGAGCTCGAAGAAATTTTTCGAAGACCACCTTTCGAATCTTCTTTGAAGGTGATTGGCTAGTTGGCCATCAAAGGAGGGATCTGGAGTCCGAGGAATTCCTCCGCTAAGTCCCGCATGCTTAGGCGGCGACTAATTCTTTGAAGTAGGCTGAGGCGAGCTTCGAGCTGGCCCGGATCTAGATGCACAAGAGCTTCCCTTCGGAAGTTGATATCTTGCAAGGGTCCGGCTAGACGGTTGCTCGCCCCAACTTCAGCATAAAACCACTTCAGGATCCAGTATGTCTACCATCTGGCATTGATGGCCTTAGCTGGAAACCGGAGAGCGTACTCATCTCGAAGCCAGAAGTTGATGCTTCTGAAGGCCACCACCATCTTTTCACCCCCAGGGCCTACGAAGGTTTTGGGTTGGCACGAAGCTCGGTGCAACGCTTTGAAGATCTCAGCCCTTCCTTCGCAACCTTCAGCTCGCAACACCCATTCGAAGATAGCAAGGTGTGCTACTGCATTCGGAGAGAGCTGGGGGAGAGTAACATGGAATAAATCTAATACCTCGGCCAGGAAGTCAACGGCCGGAAGTCCCAGTCTAGCTTCGAAAAAAGCTTCGAAGACGACCACTTCTCTGGGCCTTGGCGAAGGAATGGCCTCTTTTCCAGGTTTGCGGATCACTATCTCCGAACTGATCTTGCCTTCAATTGCAGCCGCGAGCGATTCCCTCTTGCAGGTTGAAGGTCCCAACTGATAGGACTGATCCACATACTTTGTCGACGCTGGGAAAAGATCGTGAGGATCATCGCGTGGGGGATTTCTCCCTGGCGCCGCCATTGCTGCTGTTGCTACCGGAGTCTCCGTCGCTGATGTCGCCATCGCCGCTCAGCCGCAGCCTGTTGCCGAGCCAAGGCTAAAGCTGCTCCAGGAACCTTGAAACTGGTCTTTGCCATGGAATCGCGTGGATTGTTTGCGAGGAAGGAATGGAGGCTAGGGTTGTCTGATGGTTTGTTTGCACGAAATTAGTGGAAAGGTACTCGAGAAGGGTCTGGGCTCTCTATTTATAGCCCAGACCACGATTTTTTACCGTTTGCATCTGCCATTTCACATTCTTAACCATTTTTTGTTGCGGAATTGACGAATCACGTAACTTCCGTTAGAAGAAAAAAGCCAACGGCTATTTCTTCTAAGCCTAAAAAGTTTTCGGGCTTCTCAAGTTAATTCTAAGATAGTTCGAATGTAACTTTCTTGGAAGTTGATTCGAAGTTTTGCATCTCCACGTATTTCAGAGGTGGATTAAAACTGTTAGCCTCTGCGCATGATTATTTTTCTTGCGTATACTACTCTCCAAACATTACAGGTCTAGCGGAGAAACATATTCGAGGGGCTACTGTTGGGGGAAAATATTTCATCCTCAGAGCCATTGTTGTAACGAGACAGAAGCTGATCCAGCGAATAACTCCGGGAATACAGTGGATCAAGTTCGAAGTATTGAGGCGAATTCTAGTTCAGAGTATTTCTTCGAACTTGGACCCTTCCGGGAGTTTCCTTTCCAGCTAAGATGGAAGACTTATCTTCTTTCTCATTAGATTAGTGTTTTACCATCTTAGCCCTATTAAGGGTACCGAATAGTTTCCACTATGTCGGTTGTAATAGAGGGGTAAAAGGGTCTTTTCCTTAATTTTTGGGCCTATAAATACCCCCGTTTTACCCTGTAATACGGACCAAATACAAGTTATTCAATACACACCTTCGAAATTTTTTAAGCTATTATCCTTTCGGAGACTTGAAATAGTTTACTTCGCAAACACTTCGTTTGTTAGTTTCTAACCTTCAGAAACCTGTTAGCATAATCTTTTATGCCAACATCTGGTTCTTCTCATTGTCTTGTTGCACATTCGACTTCTGATCTTTGGAAGTGGCATAGGAGACTAGGGCATATGAACTTTGAGTTGCTTGCTCGTCTGAGAGCCCTAGGTCTGATCCGAGGATTGCCCAAGCTCAAGTTTGAGAAGAATTTAGTTTGCGCTCCATGTCGACATGGAAAAATGATTGCTGCTTCGCACTCGCCAGTCACCATAGTGATGACTGAACAACCCAGAGAACTTCTCCACATGGACACTGTAGGTCCTTCTTGGGTTAGTTCTTTAGGCGGCAAGTGGTATGTGTTAGTCATTGTCGACGATTTCTCTCGCTACCCTTGGGTCTTCTTTTTTGCCAGCAAGGATGAAGTGTTTTCACACTTTCGAAGCTTGGCTTTGAGACTTTTCACTGAACTCCCTGGTGCATTGAAATTCATTCGAAGTGATAATGGCACTGAGTTCAAGAACAGTCTCTTTGTTGACTTTTGCATGGAGCATGGCATAGAACATCAATTCTCTACTTCGCAGGTTCCTCAACAGAACGGTGTTGTTGAGAGAAAGAACCACACTTTGGTTGAGATGGCTAGGACGATGCTCGATGAGCACAGGACTCCTAGAAAATTCTGGGCTGAGGCCATGAACACTGCATGTTACATCTCAAACCGAATCTTCTTGTGCTCAATTTTGAATTTGACATCTTATGAGCTACGTTTTGGGAGACAGCCCAAGGTTACCCATCTTCGAGTTTTTGGCTGCCGTTGCTTTATCCTAAAACGTGGTAATTAGGATAAATTTGAGTCACGTTCTTCTGACGGGATCTTTTTGGGTTACACTACACATGGTCATTCTTATTGTGTTTATAATTTGGAAACTAACACTGTCATCGAGTCATGTGATGTGACTTTTGATGAATCAACCCCCTCTGTTAGTTCTACTCTTGAACAGGCAAATGAACACGATATGGAACAGACTATCTTCGAAGAAGAAGATCCCGGAGATTTCGAGGATGAACCCCTACTACCCTCGACATCAACCCCCGAAGCCGACCCCGCTTCAACCACTTCGACATAAGGTCCCGAAGCAACTACCTCGACATTGGTCATCTCGGACCACTCCAACGCACAAGTTGAGGGGGAGACTGCATCCCGCCGTGAGGCTCCACATCATGTTCAAAGGATGCATCCTCCCGAGCAGATCATTGGTGAGCTTGATCAAAGGGTAACACGTTCTTATGCTCATTTCATTGATTCCACTTTTGTTGCTTCTTTCGAGCCCTTAGATGTTAGTCATGCACTTTCTGATTTTAGTTGGATCAATGACATGCATGAAGAACTTGAAAATTTTGAGAGAAACCAAGTCTGGACTTTAGTTGATCATCCACCAAATGTTCATTTCATTGGAACAAAATGGATTTTCAAAAACAAACAAGGGGAGGATGGGACTATAGTTAGAAACAAGGCTAGACTTCTAGCTCAGAGTTATTCTTAATTAGAAGGGATTGATTTTACTAAAACTTTTGCACCTGTTGCTCCTCTTGAGGCCATTAGGATTTTGCTTGCCTTTGCGACATCCCGGGGATTCAAACTCTATCAAATGGATGTCAAAAGTGCTTTTCTTAATGGCTTCATAGGCAAAGATGTTTATGTAAAACAACCCCCTTGCTTTGAAAACCCCAAATACCCACATAAAGTCCTTAAACTTCATAAGGCTCTTTATGGACTCAAGCAGGCCCCTCGGGCTTGGTATGATAGACTTAAGTCTTTTCTGCTTGAGCTAGGGTATCATCTTTGGTAAAGATTTCCTCCTAGTCCAGATTTATGTGGATGATATCATCTTTGGTGGCTCTTCTCATGCTTTGGTTGCTGAGTTTGCAGATGCCATGAGCAGGGAGTTCAATATGTCCATGATGGGCGAACTCACTTTTTTCCTTGGTTTGCAAATCAAGCAAAGCAAACAAGGTACTTTCGTCCACCAGACGAAGTACACCAAGGACCTGCTCAAGAAGTTTGACATGGCTGATGCGAAGCCACTCGCCACTCCAATGGCTACATCTGTAGCATTGGATCCTGACAAAGATGGAGAAGCCGTAGATCAGAAGGAGTTCCGAAGCATGATCGGCTCCCTCCTCTACTTGACTGCTACGAGGCCAGACATACACTTCGCAGTGTGTCTGTGCGCTCGTTTTTAGGCTTCACCACGAGCTTCGCACCGCCAAGCGGTAAAGCGCATTCTTAGGTATCTCAAACATACCCTCGAATTTGGCATTTGGTATTCAGCGTCTTCCTCTTTGTGTCTTTGAGTTTATTCTGATGCGGACTTTGCTGGGTGTAGGATTGATAGGAAAAGTACCTCTGGTACTTGTCATTTTCTGGGTACTTCACTGGTTTGCTGGTCTTCCCGCAAACAGTCTAGTGTTGCACAATCGACGGCTGAGGCCGAATATGTTGTTGCAGCTAGCTGTTGCTCTTAGATTTTGTGGATGGTTTCCACTTTGCAGGATTTTGGGTTAGATTATAAGAGTGTTCCACTTTTCTATGATAACACTAGTGCTATTTGTATTGCAAACAACCCAGTTCAGCATTCCAGAACCAAACACATTGATGTGCGATATCATTTTCTCAGAGATCATAATGAGAAGGGTGATATTGAGCTTCAATATATTGATACCCAACACCAGCTAGCTGATATTTTCACAAAACCCCTCGATGCTTCTCGTTTTGCCTACTTGCGTGAGGAACATGGTATTTGTCACCCTTACGACATTTTGTGAGGGGGAGCAGTTTTGATTGTCTTGCATATGCTCATCATGTGTAAAATTGCATTTACATCTTTTGCACTTATATGCCTGATTACAATTCATGTAATCATGTCAGCTCAGCTCTCTTTAATTTGTCTAAAACATTATGTGCATGATTCTTCTTTTCAAAATCAAATCATGTTCACTGCATAGTCTTGAATCTAGCATGTTTAGGCAGGACTACTTTAGCTATCTTTTATCTACTTGATAGCAAGACACCTTTTCTCTGGATGCGAAACATTGCAACTTGAAAAAATTTTCTACTTACTCATGGATATTCATCAAATACTAAACAAATTGTTCACTTAATTAAAATCCAAAACTCCATGATTTGCATGCTACAAGTGAAAAGATCCAGGTGGGTTTATTTGTCGCACTACTCTATTCTATACTGCTTACCATTGCACATTGGTCTGAACTGGGATAGTGTAGTGTATGCCAAAATCAATGTCTTAAGCTTTTGATGGCTTTCTTGCCTAGGCTTGGCCTGATTGGAAAGTATAAGGTGGACAAACAAATAACCCCTAGCATTATGAAAAGAACAACAAAATTTCAGTGTTTATCAAGTTTGCTTTCAATGCTCCACTTGAACTGAACTTGCCTGTCTAGAGTAGAAATTGACTAGCTTTGCGTAATCCCTCTTACTTGTCTAGTTACCTTGATTGAGTGGTGATGCTTTTATTTCAAAATGATAAAATCACATGCTGTCATCATGTTTTTAGAGAATGTTAAATTGAGCTGAGCACATGATAATTGGTATTAAATGTTGGCATATTTGTTGCTTTATGTGTCTTTGCAACTCTGCCTATCTCGAAGCTACGCATCTTTTACATGCTCCTTGATGCTTGCATTGCCAAAGGGGGAGAAATTTTTGAGTTCTCTGCAGCAAGGGGGTAAAATAACTCAGGGGGAGTTTTTATCTTGAAAAGGGGAGATTTGCCGAAGGGGCTTTTACTCTGTTGAAAATGGGGGAGGAAAATTCTTTTGTCAAGTGACATGAGTTGACTCGTTTCTGAGTTTTTATGGTCACTTGTGTGCTGAAATTTTTCAAATTTTCTTGAACTTGAATTTGGTTGTCAATGCACTCATCAAGGGTAGATTGAGAAACCAAGGGTTGGTTTCGGAGTCTGTGATGAGTGATTGACAGATTTTACCCTTTGATTCAAAGGGGTCCCTCCGAAGGGGTTCGGAGGTTGGTTCTTCGAAGGTGTTCGGAGGCTGGTCCTTTGAAGGTGTTCGAAGGTTGTCCCTCCGAAGGGGTTCGGAGGTGGTTTCACCGAAGGGTTCAGTGGCTTTGTTTGCTGCAGCTGTTGCAGCGGAGTGTGCCTATCGGAGGGGTCCGACAGCACACGATGATTGGGTTGTATCGAAGGTTTCGGTACATTTGGGCGGTACACCGGAGTGTGTATCGAAGGTTGTTACCCGGAGAGGTCTCCGGGGTACTGGATACACTTGTCTGTTTGTCTGTGGTGCGCAGGGGACTTCAGAGGTGACGGACGGTTCGCAGCAGGTGAACCTGGGTCAAGCGGGAGGCTTGATGCCATGGGAGCAGGGAGCTCCGTCATGAAGGCTGCGACGGGGTGGAGGTGCGCCAGGCGAAGGTAGTAAGTGCGGAGCATGGCTCCGGGTGAAGGTACCCCGAGACGAAGTCCTTGGAGGCGAGGCACTTCGAAGGGTACTCTGAATGGAGTAACTTCGGAGTATGGTGGATCAAGTCCTCAGTAATGAGGTAAGGTGTTCGAAGTGTGCTCCGGAGGGAGACACTCGAAGGTATACCCGACGAAGGTCTCAGAAGTCGAGGTGCATCGAATGCATGGTCTGGGTGAGGATCGTCGAGGAGTGTGCTCGGGGAGAGACACTGCGATGGAGTGCTCATGGAATGGTTCATGCGGAGGCCTTGGACGAAGGAGGGACTTCGAAGGGTGGTACTCCGAAGGTGGGGCTTCGGAGTGAGGCTGGCTTCGGAGCGAGGTAGGCTCCGGAGCGAGGCAGGCTTCGGAGCGAGGCTGGCTCCAGAGTGAGGCTGACTTGAGGTACTTCGGCCATGCATGGCTTTGGTGCATGGGCTGATGGAGTTCGAGCTGGGAGAAGCTGCGAAGCCGTGGTGGTCCACTCCGAAGATGTTGGTGCGAAGGCCCAAGGGCTTTGACGGCTTCGGCTCAAAACCGTCACTGTATCGAAGGCTGACTTCGGTGAAGCGAAGGCTGTCAGGCTCAAGGCTTCTCACCGAAGCTACCGCACCCTTCGCGTGCGAAGGGGAGCTTCAGAAGAATCCAAGACTGCAAAGGCTGACAGCGTCTGCTCTGCAAAAGCTTGTGTTGTCCCCTCTGCGAAGCTGACAAAAGAAGCCTCCAAATAAAGTAGACTACCAACTGTACCCCCCTGTTCTGATGAGACAAAACCGGTGTAAACCCTAGGGGTAAAGTAGTCTATTCACAGGGCTGAATAATGCATATAAATAGTGGAGGCTGGCTAGGTCACATTAACACTTTGAGCAGTTATTTTTGAGCTCCTGTGCTAGCCACCACATACCTTGTATTCATCCTGTGAGTTCAATTTTTGTATTCCCTGTTCAAGCATCGAAGCCTTGATTCTGTGTTCATTTACTGCTTGAGCTTGTATGCGTACTTCTCTACATGCTTCGATCTCTTTTGTCTCACTTCTTTTGTGTTGAGTTTGTGCACTGAATCCTTTCTGGAGAAGTGTGTGAGAAACCTGTTGAGCGAAGTGTGTTCGAGCGAAGTGTGTGTTTTTCAATGTCTGTTCGCTCTGTGTAAACTGGAGGCTAGACCTCTCTGATTACTAGCGAAGCACTGGTCTTGGCTTAGATCGAAGCCCATTTTTCTTCCCTTGTCGAAGTTCTCGGTGATGTCTGTTAAGTGTGCATTTAGACCTTCGAAGTACGAAGTCCAGCACTAGTTGCTGTCGCTGAGTATTTGGTCGAAGCCCGTAGAGGGAAGTCTGCTCTTGCGAAGTCTGTAGTGCGAAACCTGCTCGAAGGCACCTAGTGTGCGGAGCCTGCACTGACTTAGCAAAGCTGATCGAAGTCCTCAAAGGGAAATCCACTCTTGCGAAGGGTGAAGTGCGAAGCCTGCACGAAGGCACTCTGTATGCGAAGGCTGCACTGACTTAGCAGAAACTGAATTTTCGGGGTTGTGGGTGGAGCGAAGTCTTCTTGGCTTCGAAATTTTGCTCCTTGCGAAGCCTGTGTTCGGAGCTGTGAAATACCTCTGAACCAGAACTTCGAAGGGTGTGTTCGAAGCCTGTTCCGCAGAAGACAGTATTAAAACAGAAGGCTATTTTTAGTCTAAAATTTTAAAAGCTCCCATTCACCCCCCTCTGATCGCCGTTTCCGGTCCAACACAAATCAATGCATAAACTCAAGAGAATGCTGAGCATGATTCGATCAGAGCACAATCATGGCAAAAAGGCAGAATCAAAACCATACAATTCCTGTGAAAATACCCACCGTTACACACACTGTATAGCACAAGACTTTTCCCTTTACCAGATAATGACCAGTGGGAGCAAATCAAAATACTGAACGGAGAACCGGACACAAATCAATCACAAACCAATTGAAAAGCAAATGCACAGGAACTCCTTTGGAAAACCAACAACAGTACCTTAATATTATGGCAACAAAGATCACGGCAAACAAAAATACCACAAATAATTCTACCAGAATCAGCCTAGATATAAAGACCGAGCAAAATCAGATAGACTATGCAGAACCACAACAAAACCAGAGAATATTCAGAGATAAAACCTGACCAAGTGATCGGCGACACTGTTGCTAATCTGTAGCCGATCCGGCACACGGCGACGCTGGCGAGAACAGTACCGAACAGAGAAAAATAGACGTAAAAATGTTACATAGTGAATGCCATGGAAAATCCGAATAGAGCGCAAAGAACAGTAGCTTCGGGAGAAGACTAGGAATAGTACCATTCCAAAATAGCGGCGCGGACGTTCTTGCGAGGAGCTGTTATTCGGCCGACACAGAGAACAGAGCAGCAGAAACTAAGCCAGCGGCTGGGAAAAATGAAGAGCTAATATTCTGGAAATTTCTAGATAAAAGCCCCCAAATGTTCAGCCAAAAGTACACTCAAAAACAGAGAAAACAAAGCAGTGTAGAATCAAAGAACAACTCAGGAAGAGAGGAAAAAACCGGCTACAGTGTTTTCTCTGGAAAAATTGATGCACCTGTAGCGTTTCTGGCTAAGCATTCCTGTGCTTGTCCGAGCGGCGGCGCTGGAGTGAGCTCCTAGCGAATGAAGATCAACAGGGAAAGCGCTGAGACCCTGTATCACTTCCGAAAACACTATTCCAGGGCAAAAGAAACTCTTAGTTATAAACACAAAGACAGCATGTAAATGGAGCAAAAGTGAATAGATTTCTGGATTAAAGTCGCCAAAATCACGGCAAAAAGTCTCTAATGACAGCCCCTAAAGTCCCACAAACCCTAGGCCTTTGGGTCCTTTATATAGGCAAGCCCACAAAAGAAAACCCCAAAATGCCTCTAGGATTTAATTACAAATTAATACTTAAAACTACTTAAACCTGAAATAACCTTTGGTATTTTTCAGAATTAAAATTCAGAAAAATAAACAAAGAATATATCTATTTTATTACAACACTTAAACCTATACTTTTAATATATTTTCAGAATTTTGACAATTCCGAAAAATACTAAAATTTTACACTTAATCTAAATTACTAAATGAAACTAAATTCCTAATTATTAGAATTTAAAAAATTTAGAGATGAGATGGTTTTTAGAAAAAAATGACAAAGCCTCCTCGATCGCCGACATGTGACGCTAATTCGTGAACTCGACTGCCAGCAAGTCTCTCCTGCTCTTGATCCCCTCGAGCCGCCTGATCACTTGCACTGGCCTCCCTTTCGCTGACTTGACCGTCACACTGTCTCGACCATCCGTCCGTCTATGTCTTGCTCTATCTCCTCTTGCACTCCTGAAATCATCTCCAACTTTACCCGACATCCTTGATCCTCTAGCATCGAGCTCCCCGCTTGACCCTTGATCACCTGCCGCTGACAGTTGGTTAGCATCTCCACCCTACACACATGAGACAAGCCAAAACACGAAACGCGGCGCACATCGATCCTCTCGGCATCCACTCTACATAGCCACACATCGATCCCATCGATGCAATCAAGCAATCACTCACTGATATCACTAGATCGCTCAACCTTGTCAATCACTCATCATACAGACAAAAACCATAGTGTGACCTCACTTGGTTTAACAAGTTTCTCCCGATACTTCAACACCTGACGATTTTCTTCAAGTAATTCAACAACTTCACGCTCATAAGAGGATAAATTTTCATCGTCGTCGTCGTCGGAGTTGTCAGAGGCGCCATTGTCTTCTTTATCCCCAAGAGCCATTAAGCATTAGCTCTTGTAGGACCTTCGGCTGCGATGTGGGCGAGTCTTCGGCTTGTCCCTGAAAGCAATGAAGCAAAGGCCAGCCAGATCATCCTTGTCCTTCTCCTTCCCCTTCTTGATCACGATCTCATCATTGCTTGAGCTTGATGAAGAGGAAGAAGAGGATGATCGCTTGGAGTAGCTTATCTCTATCTAGACGAAGAAGGCCTTGTCCCGCTTCTTGTTTTTGTGCCGGTAGTCCTTTAGGGCCTTTCGGAAGAACTTCGTCTTGAGCTTGCCCTTTGTGAAGGTGTACTTGTTGGAGCTATTGAGCTCGTTGGAGTCATAGGAGCCACCACCGGTGCCCTTCTTGTGAGTGTTCTGCTTGGGGCAGTCGATGATGACATGACCTAGGTCACCACACTCGAAACAACCATGTTTTGTGCCATGTCATTTGAACATCCTCTTATCATAGACACGACAAACCCGATTATTGAACAAACACAGGTCATCATCACCTAAGAGATCCAACTAGTCCTCAGTGATAGACATCAAAGAGGACAAAGCACAACTCAAGAAACATCAGTAGAAGGTGTCGCAAGGGCCAGGGTTTTTGAGCTAAAACCAGTGAGATTTGATCTCAACTGGATATCAATCTATGAGGCCTTGAGCATACTAAAAATCTCTGTGACAGTCAAGGTATCATAAGAAGCACTCTCAACAATGGATGATACCTTGATCTCCCCAATTGATATTCCACTTCTCCTTGTCGATAGATGATCGGAAAAGGACCAACATAAAGGGGAGCTAACTTTCCCCTCCTGTTGAACCTCTGAGTGCCTTGAAGGGGAGTGACTCAAAGATAAACATAATCGCCCTCTTCGAATGTCAAGTCTCTACATCGATTGTCGGCATAGCTCTTTTTGCGGGACTATGCTATCTTTAACCGGTCTCTGATGATCTTAACCTTCTCTTCAGCTTCTCGCAGAATGTCTATTCTGAACAACTTAGATTCACTAGTCTGATCCCATAGTAATGTTTTTTGGCACTTACGTCCATACAATGCCTCAAAAGGTGACATATGTAAGCTGACCTAATAGCTGTTGTTGTAGGAGAACTCTACATAAGGCAAGCTCTTGTACCACATTCTGCCAAAATCTATGGCGCATGCTCTGAGCATGTCTTCTAATATCTGGTTCATCCTTTCAGTCTGCCCATCAGTCTGTGGATGATAAGCTATACTGAAGTTCAACCAGGTGCCGAGCTCTTCCTGAAGATTCTTCCAAAACATGGAGGTGAACTGGCTTCCTCGGTCGGATACGATCTTCTTCAGAACTCCGTGCAAACACACAATCCAATCCATGTACAGCTCTGCTAGTTTCGGACCACTGTAAGTCGTCTTGATGCAGATGAAATGGGCTACCTTTGTGAGCCGATTAATGATCACCGAAATGGAATCATATCCGACTTAGGTCCTAGGCAGTTGAGTGATGAAGTCCATTCCTACCTCTTCACACTTCCATTTGGGGACCTTCAGGGGATGCAATAAACCGGCAGACCTCTGGTGCTCTGCCTTGACTCGCTGACAGGTGTCACATCTTGCTGCATATTCAGCTATTTCCCTGATCATACTGACCCACCATGATGTGCACACACCTAGGCAGCACGTGTAGCAAGTTGTTGTGGCCCGATCTTCTCGTAGGATCTGCGAACTTGATAAATTGTCGCTGCGTGACCTGGTGAAGAGGCAGCGCACCGCGAGGCTGTCCACGCGACGAACTACCGAGACAATCACCCTTCCACGTATCGACGAAACAGCCCACGCAATCACGCCCTATAGACGTGAAGGCACGAACTGGGTGAACCGCAGTTCGGCGTTCTACAACTCCCTCAGGAATCGAAAGAACAAATGTTGCAAGCCTCTCAAGACTCACGCATAAACAAAACTCCACGAGTTTGTGTATTCTGAATTCAATAAAATAAGATCTGTGTTTTCATTGTCTAGTACAAGATATATATAGAGATAGGGGCGTTCAGCTTTGAGTAAATGGCTGCATGCATATGCTCTAATGGATTTCGTGGCTGGTTCGCGCGTCTTTTCAGCTTCTAGCAGCAGTTACTAAAATGAGTATAACTCCTTATTAAGACATCGAAATAATGGACCGTTTGATGGGCTGGAAAGTAGACTTGAAGACGCTTCCATCCACTTATAGAACACCATCTAACTCCTTGTATTCTGTCCGTAGTGATGCTTGGAATTCGTACCATGTGTCAGTCATCTAACTTCTGGTTGCATTCCCATGCTAAGGTGATGAACCACCATTTTATTCATGTACACCATAGGCATCTTGGTTCAGATGTCCAGAGGCTTGAAACCATCTTGATCCCATGCTGGTTCATACACTCCATCATTCCTAAGGACATTGAAACAAGAACTCAAAAGCATAGGCTCATTCAACATAGACTGATTATTAAACATAAGGTTAGCGTTCACCTGAGAATGAATTTCCTTCTGCAATTGTTTAGCTCTACTCCTTGTAATTGGACCAGCTATCTCAAGTGGAGTTTCATTTGAAGATGAGTGAATGCTAGGTATGTCCTCATTAGCCTCCCCCTCTTGAGAAGGAGTCGTCCTCGACTCAGGCTCACCAACAAATGGAAGCAAGTCTTTGACATTAAATGTTGTACTCACATTGGAATATTCAGGTGGCAGCTCAATTTTGTAAGCATTATCATTTATCTTTTGGAGAACCTTGAACGGACCATCACCCCGAGGAGATAACTTACTCTTACGCTGTTGGGGAAAGCGATCCTTTCGTAGATGCAACCATACAAGATCTCCTGGCTGAAATGTAACCTTCTTCTTACCTTTGTTTGCTTGCTTTGCATATTGTGCTGATTTCTTCTCAATATTCTTTCTTGTCTCCGCATGTAACCGCTTGATAAAGTCTGATCTTTTTGTGGCATCCAAGTTAACTTGTTCCTGTAATGGTAAAGGCAAAAGATCCATGGGAGTATGCGGTTTAAACCCATAAACTATTTCAAATGGACAAGAGTTTGTTGTGGAATGGACTGCCCTGTTATATGCAAATTCAACATGTGGAAGGCAGTCTTCCCAGAGCTTCAAATTCTTTTTCAACACAGCACGCAACATGGTTGACAAGGTACGGTTGACAACTTCAGTTTGCCCATCCGTTTGTGGATGACAAGTGGTTGAAAATAACAACTTTGTGCCAAGCTTAGCCCACAATGTCTTCCAAAAGTAGCTGAGAAATTTTGTATCCCGGTCTGAAACAATAGTCTTTGGAACTCCATGTAAACGAACAATCTCCCTGAAAAACAAATCAGCAACGTGTGAAGCATCATCGCTCTTATGACAGGGGATAAAATGTGCCATTTTAGAAAAGCGATCTACAACAACAAAAATAGAATCCCTCCCCCTCTGAGACCGAGGTAACCCTAGAACAAAGTCCATAGATATATCTTCCCAAGGTACATGTGGAATAGGTAATGGAGTATATAAACCATGGGGATTGAGGCGGGACTTAGCTTTCAAGCAAACGATGCAGCACCCAACGTGCCGCTGGACATCACGTCGCATATGTGGCCAAAAGAAATGATCGGAGAGCATGTCCAATGTCTTTTTGACACCAAAATGACCAGCTAGTCCACCTTCATGTGCTTCCTGCAAAAGAACTAGGCGAATCGAACAAGCTGGGATGCATATTTTGTTAGTCCGAAATAAGAAGCCATCATGCACATAATATTTATCCCAACCTTTTCCATCAATGCAACGAGAGAAAGGTTCTTTAAAATCAGCATCAGCAGCATAAAGTGTTTTAATGGATTCCAAACCAAGCACTTTTGTATCTAGTTGTGTAATCAACGCACATCTTCTAGACAAGGCATCGGCAACAATGTTATCTTTACCACGCTTATGTTTGACAACATAGGGAAACGTTTCAATGAACTCAATCCATTTAGCATGTCGACGGTTCAGCTTGCCTTGGCTTTTAAGATATTTCAAAGCTTCATGATCAGAATGGATTACAAATTCTTTAGGGAACAAGTAATGTTGCCAAACTTCCAAAACACGAACTAACGCATAAAGCTCCTTGTCATAAACTGAGTAATTCAGATGTGGACCATTTAGCTTTTCAGAAAAGTAGGCAACAGGTTTACCTTCTTGCAGCAGTACACCTCCTATGCCAATACCACTTGCATCACATTCGATCTCAAATGTCTTACCAAAATCAGGAAGTTGTAGCAGCGGTGCTTCACAAAGCTTTGTTTTCAGCTCATTGAAGGCTTGGTCTTGTTCATCAGCAACAAACTGAGTGGAAAGGACTCTCCTAACCACCAAAGAAGGAGATGGTGTATTAATTGTAGAAGGCTCGAAATCAGGAAAATCAGCAAGCAACTCATCAAATCAGCACTAGTAATCTCGTCAGAAGATGGAGAAATAACATCTTGTAACATGTCATTGTGAGCAAAAGTTGGAATAGGTTGAATCGCTAAACAATTCAGACCTAGCTCAAATGTACCATCCTCTGCTGAATACTCACAAGTTTGGAGATTTTCATTTGATAATGGCAGGATATCGTGCTCATCCTCAGCTTCACTCCGAGAGTCATAAGAACCATCAGCAAGTGCTATAATAACACGCCTATTGGGGCATTCAGCTTGCTTATGCCCATGACCACCACACTTAAAACACTCAATCTTACTTGTCTTCCTTGGGGCTGCAGCAGCGGAGGAGTTGGACTGATTGGAACTTACAGCTTTGCCTTTCGCATCAAATTGTTTGGCAGAAGTTGAAATTGGACGAGAAGCTGCACGAGCTGAAGGTGTGTGCAGCCCTGATTCTCTCTGTTGTGAATGGCGCCAATGAGTAGAACTGTTATGAGCTGAAAATGAAACATGGGTCTTATAAGAGTCAGCAAGCTGCCGTTCTGCCCTTTTGGCAAAATGAACCAACTCTGTTATATTTGTGTAGTTTGTCATGTCCACTTTATCAGCGATTGTTTTATTCAGGCCAACCAAGAACCGAGCCATTGTGGATTCCTCATCCTCAATAATTCCCGTACGGAGTAGGCACATTTCCATTTCTTGAAAATATTCATCAACGCTGCGAGTACCTTGCACAAGACGTTTGAGCCGCAAATGTAAGTCACGGGAATAATACGCAGGAACAAAACGACGTCGCAGTTCCCTCTTCATTTCTTCCCATGTGATATGGTGATGTCCAAATCGTTGGTATTCTGCGCGAATTTGATTCCACCAAGTTATAGCATAACCTTTAAACTCAATGGCAGCAAGCTTTGCCTTCTTTGCAGTTGGGTAATTATACAAATCAAATATCTGGTCCACCTTGGTCTCCCATTCAAAATAAGCATCCGCATTCTCCTTCCCGCTGAAAGGGGGAATGGACACTTTAACTTTACCCAAGCCATCTTCATCTTGGCGGTGTTCATGATTACGGCGACGTCGATCACGGTATCCACCATGTTCGCCAAACTGGTTGTCACCATAATTTCCAAAGCGTCCAAAATTAGCACCACCATGAGCATCATAACCACCAGGGTGACCATGGGGGTCTGCTCCCTGTTCATCACTATAATCGGAATGATCATCAACATCAAAATCTGCAGCACCTCCAATAGGAACGCGCCGTGCACGACCAAAAAATTGCGGCCTCCTATTAACGCCACCAAAATTACCAAAGCCAGCATCAAGCCCTCTGCCACCACCACGGCCGCGGCCACCACCACCGCCACCGCCACCACCTGCAGCAGCACGGCGTGCGGCGTCAGCCTAAAGACGTGCAGCTTCCGCCTCCAACGCGGAAGGATCATCATCATCGATATGGTCATTATTATTAGGCGGAGGCTCCTCGCGTTGTTGTTGCTGTAGAGATAGTTGAAGTGCTTGCATCCCTTGAATCAGTTGACGCATTTGTGCACGCACCTCCTGGAAATCTTCAGCAAAAACAGTGGCAGAAGAAGATGGATTGTCTCCTGCCATATTAGTAGAAAGGCAAAAATAATAGGACAATATATATGTGGAATCACTCCCTCACCACTTACAAAACAAGTTCTTTCTCTCCCTGAAAAGAGCAAGAACCGGGGCTGCAATTTGTAGTGGAAGAGTGATTGTAACAGCGACGACGGTGCAACAACTCACGGTGCGTTTTTAGTGGAGCTTGGTGGGGTAATATGTAAGTGGAATGCGCTGAAAAATGTAGTGATGCAAAACCAAATAATAATCCAAGAACACAAGTCTAAGTTGCTGAATATAAAGGCAAAGAGATCGGACAAGTGATCGGACAAGGGTATGTGCACAAATAATTTTTTTTTCTGCTGCTGATCGGATCGGACAAGGGATCGGACAAGAGTTCGGACAAAGGTTCAGACAAGAGATCGGACAAGCAACACACAGCCAATGACTGCCTCAGATTGGACAAGAGTTCGGACAGGAGTTCGGACAAGAGATCGGACAAGCAACAAACATGACCGCTTCTCTTTTTTTTTTATAATTTGTTTTTTCTCCTTTTTTTCACTCTATTTTTTTTTGAACAAGGATGACCAGAGATGCAACCACAAAAATTGGCACCTACAACTGAGGTGGGATGTGGCTCACAAAAATTCAAACAAGTTCGCTGTCCGGCGAGCAAAAACTTTGTCCAATTTTTTGTTTATATATATGCAGCAAGCAATGACGATCAGATCAAGGATGGGATGGAACAAAGATAACAGCTAGAACGATGAGGGGAAAAAAAAATTCAGCAACTAGACAAATCTTAAAGGATTAAAACTCGATAAAGCAAACTACAAAATCAGTAGCACGTATGAATTTGGGCTGTAGGTTTTCTTTTTGGCTATTAGTGGACAGTAGGTATATAAAATCTATCCTACCAAAAACAAGAACAATCCTACTGAGGAAACGGAGGCTCTGATACCAGATGATGTGCACACGCCTAGGCAGCACGTGTAGCAAGTTGTTGTGGCCCGATCTTCTCGTAGGATCTGCGAACTTGATAAATTGTCGCTGCGTGACCTGGTGAAGAGGCAGCGCACCGCGAGGCTGTCCACGCGACGAACTACCGAGACAATCACCCTTCCACGTATCGACAAAACAGCCCACGCAATCACACCCTATAGACGTGAAGGCACGAACTGGGTGAACCGCAGTTCGGCGTTCTACAACTCCCTCAAGAATCGAAAGAACAAATGTTGCAAGCCTCTCAAGACTCACGCATAAACAAAACTCCACGAGTTTGTGTATTCTGAATTCAATAAAATAAGATCTGTGTTTTCATTGTCTAGTACAAGATATATATAGAGATAGGGGCGTTCAGCTTTGAGTAAATGGCTGCATGCACATGCTCTAATGGATTTCGTGGCTGGTTCGCGCGTCTTTTCAGCTTCTGGCAGCAGTTACTAAAATGAGTATAACTCCTTATTAAGACATCGAAATAATGGACCGTTTGATGGGCTGGAAAGTAGACTTGAAGACGCTTCCATCCACTTATAGAACACCATCTAACTCCTTGTATTCTGTCCGTAGTGATGCTTGGAATTCGTACCATGTGTCAGTCATCTAACTTCTGGTTGCATTCCCATGCTAAGGTGATGAACCACCATTTTATTCATGTACACCATAGGCATCTTGGTTCAGATGTCCAGAGGCTTGAAACCATCTTGATCCCATGCTGGTTCATACACTCCATCATTCCTAAGGACATTGAAACAAGAACTCAAAAGCATAGGCTCATTCAACATAGACTGATTATTAAACATAAGGTTAGCGTTCACCTGAGAATGAATTTCCTTCTGCAATTGTTTAGCTCTACTCCTTGTAATTGGACCAGCTATCTCAAGTGGAGTTTCATTTGAAGATGAGTGAATGCTAGGTATGTCCTCATTACACCAGTACTTCTATTTTAAGTGCTGGTACATCTTAGTACTCCCTAGATGTCTGGAGTACATGGTGTCATGGTCTTCCGTGAGGATGAGAGGCTTCAGCTCTTTTTTGTTGGGCACACACAACCGATTTCCAAGCCATACAGTGCCAACTTCATCTTCAGAGAAACCTAAGGCTTTTCCTCTCCTCATGTTCTTTTGGATTTCTACTACGTTGGGGTCTTCCTTCTAGGCTTCGCAGATTTGGTCCATTAAGACAGGTCTTGCTTCTAGGGTGTCGACGTATTCCTCGGTAGTGATTCCTAGTTTCCACTTTTCCATCTCCTTGTATAACAGAGGAGCTTGATCATGCACCATGATGGCATTGAAATATCCTTTTCAACTTAAAGAATCGGCCACTACATTTGCCTTGTTTGGATGGTAGTGGATGCCTAAGTCATAATCTTTGATCAAATCCAACCATCTCCTTTGCTTGAGGTTCAGGTCAGGCTGGGTGAATATGTATTTGAGGCTCTTGTGATCGGTGAAGACCTCACACCTATTACCAACAAGGTAATGCCTCCATATCTTCAGCACATAAACTACTGCTGCTAATTCCAAGTCATGAGTAGGGTAGTTCATCTCATGAGGTCTCAATTGTTGAGAGGCGTATGAATTCACCTTCCCGTCTTACTTCAGAACACACTCTAGTCCATGACGAGAGGCATCGTAGTAGACATGGAAGTCATTCTGGATATCTAGTAGAGTCAAAACTAGGGATGACACCAACTTCTTCTTGAGGGTTTGGAAGCTTCCTTCACAAGCTAGAGTCCATTCGAACTTTACTTCTTTCTACAACAATCTGGTCATGGGCTTGGTGATCTTGGAAAATTTTTAGATAAACCCGCGGTAATATTCGGCTAGTCTGAGAAAACTCCCGATCTCGGACACACTCATTGGCTGCAACCAATTGGTTACTGCTTCCACGGTGGTTGGGTCCACTGCTATCCCTCCGGCAGTTACGACATGTCTAAGGAATTACACTTCAGATGTCCAGAACTCGCATTTGTTGTACTTAGCATATAATTGTTGTTCTCGTAACTTTCCCAAAGTTAGGTGGAGATGAATTTCCTGCTCTTCCTTGCTCTTGGAGTAGACGAGGACGTCGTCGATGAATACTACAATGAACTTATCCAATAACTCCATGAAGACATTGTTCATCATATTCATGAAGAATGCGGGGGCATTCATGAGTGCGAATGACATCACAGTATACTCATACAATCCATACGGGGATGTGAATGCGGTCTTGGGAATGTCATCCTCTCTGATCCTTAGATGATGGTAGCCTGATTGAAGATCGATCTTGGAGAAGATTGAGGATCCTTTCAGCTGATCGAACAGGTCATCAATCCGCGATAGTGGGTACTTGTTCTTAATGGTCACCTCGTTCAAAGCTCTATAATCCACACACATCATATTTGTCTTATCCTTTTTCATGGCAAATATGACCGGTGCACGCCAAGGCGAGTTACTTGGTCAGATATATCCCTTCTGCTCAAGCTCTTCAATATTACTATTTACTTTGGCTAACTCATTCGTGGCCATCCGATACGGTTGCTTGGAGATGTGTGAGGTTCCGGGAACAAGTTCAATCCTGAACTCAATGTCCCTCTTGGGTGGCATCCCTTGTAATTCATCTAGAAAAACATCCGGGTACTCTCAGACCACAGGCACTTCTTCTACTGCCATATGGTGGAGAGAGGTTCCTCTCGAACCCTGGATGGCCATCTTAAAGGTGACGGTGATTCCATCCTCGCTAGTCACTATGATGGACTTACTAGCGCAGTCTATCATTCCCTTTTGCTTCATCAACCAGTCCATACCGAGGATAAGGTCTAGGCCCTTGTAATCTATAAGGATTGGGTCGGCCCAAAATAACACCCCTTGGATCTCTATCCTTGTCCTCGGGCTAAATAGGTTGGCTAGCATTTGGTTGCCGGGTTAGCGATATCATTGGTTTGGGCAGATGGAGTACTTCTAGTCCATTACTTTTCACAAAATTTTGTGATATGAAGGAGTGGGCTGCTCCAGAGTCAAACAATATTACCGCGGGTATGGAATTTGCAGTGAACATACTGAGGACGACTTCTAGAGCCTCTTGGGCTTCTTCTACGGTGATATGGTTGACATAGGCGTGGAACGCTGGGTTGGGGGCAACTCCTTGGCGTTGCTTGGGGTGAGGACACAGATGACAGTAATGCCCTTCCTTTCAGCATTTGAAGAATACCACCGGTTTGCCATTCTGGTCCCTCAAGGTGTTGGTCTTCACGGTAGGTGCTAGCGGGGCCGATGGAGCTAGTGGAGCTACGCGGGGGTTCTCCGTGCTTGAACTACCGAAGGTGTACTGCAGCCTGAAGGTGGGACGAGCGCTGTGGCTCGGCGTATGTGGTGGAGGAATGAAGCGGGGTCCCTACAAGATACCTTGGTTGTGCTTGAAGGCGATCATCTTCCTCTTCTTGAGGTCTAGCCTGTTCTGCTCAGTCTCTTGGATTATGGTCTTGTTCACCAACCTTTGGATGTCGGGGTAGTCTACCATGATGAGTTGGATGGACAATTCGTCCTTCAGTCCCCTGAGGAAATTGGCTTGTCGGCCGGCGTCGATACGAACTTTCTTCGGCACATACCGCGCTAGCCTGTTGAACTCGTGGAGGTATTCCGTGATTGACTTGCTCCCCTGCTGCAAGTCACGGAACTCCTATTGCTTGATGGCAACGATCCCAGTAGGAACATGGTCAGCTCGAAAGGCGGAGGAAATTCTGCCCAAGTGAGTACATGAGCCTCCGGCTGGGACTCGCAGTGGTTGTCCCACCATTTGGCAGCTGGACCCTGTAGTTGGTGGGCTATGAATGCTACTCACTCTACGTCGGAGCAAGGGAGGGGGTCCAATTTCTTCCCAATGGTCCTCAACCAATCCCCTGCCTCCATCGGGGTGGTCGTGCTTGATAACGTGGGAGGCCTCACGTGTAGGAACTCCGAAAGTTGAGTAGCGGGGGCTGGTGCAAGGTCTTGCGGGCGTGGGGGCGGTTCTAAGTGGTGTCGTTGCTGTAGACGATTCATCAATGCCTGCTGTTATTGCTATTGGGGAATAGAGGAGCTACGCTAGCCATCAAATTCAAAATTTCCACCATAAGGCCCTTGGCTCATGTGCGTGTGAGATCATAGATCGGTACCTTCTAGCACCGCACGTGAGAGACGGGGACCCTTGATGTGAGAGAAGGGAAGGAGAGAACTCTTGGGTGTCTAGGTCTAATCTATGCATATTGTTGTACCCAAGACGTCATCCACCTCTCCTTATATAGGGCTGAGGGCCCCTGGGTCGTGCTTATCCAGAAACGCTAAAAGCCATAACATATCCAATCTGTTTTCCCACGTCCGAACTTCCGATCCTGTATCAGAACATCCGACAAGGTATTTTAGGTCTCCTGATACAGTATGACATGCAACAGATCCAATCTATTTTCGCCCACCTTGGAACTTCTGATACCATATCGGAACTTCTGATCAGTACAAAATTTTCTGATTCTGAATCAGAACTTCTGGCTCGTTGGAATTTCCGATACCATATCAGAACATTCGAAGCAACAATTGCTCTCTGTATCGAGACCAGAATTTAACGAGAACTTACGATACTCACTATCAGAACTTCCGATCCATTTAATTTTCTTGGGAATACCCTTCATTCTACCACTTGCACATGAACCAATTCTTTGCATGTTTTATTCCATCCTTAAGTGTGTGACCCTATATGGTCATACACTAACGGCTGTTCACCAGAAACCGTTTCTGACTCACTGATCAATAGCGGTACCTAGCAGCACATATTGACCCCCCGGAAGCATACAAAATCAAAATTTCATGAACCTTGATATACTCAAGCACCAGTCCCTTTACCACGCGCTGTCAGTCAAGATAAAGGTGAGATACGTGCCACCCTTGTTGGTTAACTTGGTATTTTCACTCGATTAAGTATTAGATTCAAATCATGACTAACTCCTTAGTCATAGTGGCATGGCCATACACTTTTCCAATCCAATACCTTGAGGGGCCTAGAGACGACTCTCCCGTTATTAGGAGGGGTAAATTCCATCTTGACCACTCACATCCCAAGACATGTTTCACAACACACCTAAAAACAACACTTATTACTACCTTGTTACGGAATAGCGTTAGGAAGCATCTAAGTGTGTCACTATGCATTCTAGAATCAAATGACGATCTCAAGTCCAAGGACTCTGCAGGTACACATTTGAGATGACAACTGTTGGCACATAACAATCTCAACAGTATCTCAAGTGGGTTTGTCCAACACCATGTTCAACAACATGTGTCGACATCACTGATTTGACATCTCTATGTCTATGATCTGTGAAACACAATCATCAATTAGTCGGATGTACTAATCCATGTGTCATCACTGTCCCACATGATTATAGGATTAGGGACCCTTTTGAACAATATCTTCATAAAGCAAAAAGTTTCACATAACAAGTCGTACTCATTAATTAAATGCAAACGATATTCATTCAAGGGACAAGATAACAATTATCCTGATAAATTAACATAGACTCTACTAGCATCTTCTACAAACACATGACTCACTCACGCAATTATCTAATACCCATGGAGCTCATATACGCCTCATGCTTGGGCTGTGGAAGAGGCTTCGTCAACGGATCCGCCATGTTCAAATTTGTGTGCACCTTGCAAATCTTCAAATCACCTCTCTCATTGATCTCGTGGATCAGGTGATATCGCTGAAGTATATGTTTGGACTTCTGGTGCGATCTAGGCTCCTTGAAATGCGCAATGGCACCACTATTATCACAATAGAAGTCCACTAGACTGGACGCACTAGGAACAATACCAAGCTCAGAAACAAACTTCCTGATCGAAATGGCCTCCATCGCCGCTTCTGAAGCAGTGATATACTCAGCTTCCCTTGTAGAATCGGCCACCGTCTCTTGCTTGGAACTCTTCCAACTCACCGCACCTCCATTGAGGCAGAACACAAATCTAGATTGCGATCGAGAATCATCTTTATTAGTCTGAAAGCTAGCATCTGTGTAACCTCTTACAAGGAGGTCTTCTTCACCACCGTAAATCAGGAACATTTCCTCAGTTCTTCTCAAGTACTTGGGGATACTCTTTACTACAGCCTAGTGACTTTCACCCGGGTTCGATTGATACCTGCTCATAACACTTAGAGCATATGACACATCTGGACGTGTACACAACATGGCATACATGATGGATCCAATTGTGGAGGCATATAGGATTGCACTCATCTTCTCTAGCTCATGAGGTGTCATAGCACACTGAGCCTTACTAAGAGAAATACCATGTGACATTGGCAGAAAACCCTTCTTGGAATACTGCATTTTGAACCATTTCAAAACCTTGTCAATGTACATACTTTGGTTTAATCCAATTAACCGTTTTGATCTATCTCTATAGATATTTATGCCCATAATGTATGCTACCTCTCCAAGATCATTCACCGATAAACTATTTTTTAGTGAAGTCTTGACAGCATTCAACAAAGGAATGTTGTTTCCAATCAACAATATGTCATCCACATATAGGACCAAAAACACAAGTGAGCTCCCACAAGCCTTTTTATGAACACAAGGCTCTTCTTCGTTCTTGATGAAGGCAAACCCTTTCACTACCTCATCGAAACACAGATTCCAACTCTGAGAAGCTTGCTTCAATCCATAAATCGACTTTAGAAACTTACAAACTTTCCTAGCATTTCTCGGACCGTCAAGACCTTTAGGCTATGTCATGTACACATCCTCATTTTGGTTTCCTTTTAGGAAAGCCGTCTTGACATTCATTTTCCGTATCTCATAATCATAAATTGCGACAATAGCTAGCATGGTGCGAATAGACTTAAGCATAGCGACGGGCGAAAACGTTTCATCATAATCAACACCTTGAATCTATCTAAAACCTTTCGCCGCCAATCGTGCCTTATAAATGTGAACATTTCCATCATCATCTATCTTTTCTTGAAGATCCATTTACACTCAATAGTTTTTACACCATCGGGCGGATCAACCAAGTTCCAAACTTGATTGACACGCATGGACTCCAACTCGGATTCAATGTCTCCAAGCCATTTCTCAAAGTCACGTCCCATCACTACTTCCACATATGTCTTGGGCTCGTCGTTGTCCAACAACAACACATCGTGATGCCCAGTGGTCAACAACATGTACCTCTCTAGCGCATGGACTACTCTCCCACAGAAGGTCTGCAGCATCTTGCACCTCTTGCTCTGGCTTAGTGGGATTTGAAACACTTTCTAGTGGCTCTCGAACCTCTTCGAGATGCACAGTGCTCCCACTAACTCCTTTTGATAGAAACTCTTTCTCAAGGAACACACCATTTCGAGCAACAAACACTTTGCCCTCTTCTCTATTATAGAAACAGTACCCTTTGGTTTCCCTAGGATACCCCACAAAGAAGCATTTGTCAGACTTAGGACTTAGCTTGTTAGACATCATACGTTTGACATAAGCCTCACATCCACAAATCTTTAGAAAAGACAAACTGGGATGCCTCCTAGACCACATCTCATATGGCGTCTTCTCTACTGACTTATATGTAACTCTATTAATCGTGAAAGTTGTGGTTTCTATAGCGTCACCCCAAATGGATAATGGAAGATTAGTGTGACTCATCATGGACCACACCATGTCCAACAAAGTGCGGTTTCTCCGCTTGGACACCCCATTCCACTAAGGCGTGCCGGGGGAGTCAGCTGTGGTACAATTCCACACTACTTCAGATGAAAACTAAACTCATGGCTTAGATATTCTCCCCCACTATCTAATCGTAGAAATTTAATTGTCTTGCCCATATGATTTTGTACCTTATTCTGGAACTCATTGAAATTTTCGAAGGATTCCCACTTATACCTCATCAAGTAGACATAGTCATATCTACTAAAGTCGTCGGTAAAAATAATAAAGTACTGAAATCCTTTCCTAGCCATGTGACTCATTGGACCACACACATCAGTATGTACTATGGCCAATAGCTCACTCGCCCTCTTGCTCTGTCTAGTGAAAGGCGACTTTGTCATTTTTCCAAGTAAACAAGACTCGCATGTGTCATATGATTACATATCAAATGACTCCAAAAGTCCATTACTATGGAGCTTCTGTAAATGCTTCTCATTTATATGACCCAAACGACAATATCAGACGTAGGTGGGATTCAAATCATTGAGTCGTTGTTTCTTAGTACTAATGTTATAAACGTGTGCATCGTCAAGACTCAAAATATACAGTCCATTCACTAATGGACAAATACCATAGATCATGCCATTCGAAAATATTGAACAACTCTTGTTCTTTATTACGAATTCAAAACCATCTTCCTCTAAACATGAAGAAGAGATAATTTTTCTGCCTAAGGCATGAATGAAATAACAATCATTTAACTCCAAAACTAATCATGATGGTAGTGACAGTTAATAGACGCCGACGACCAATGCTGCAACCTTTGCACCATTCCCGATGCGGATATCTAGCTCACCACTTGCACACTTTCTTACTCTACTCAGCCCCTACAATGATTTGCAAGTATGAATCATCGATCCGGTATCAAATACCCATGAAACATTTGGACAAGTAGCAAGAATAATTTCAATAACATTAATACCTGAAGCGGAAGTCCTACTTCCCTTCTTGTTTTTCTGCTCTTCCAGGTACACCTTGTAGTTGCGCTTCCAATGGCTAGGCTTGTGGTAATGGTGGCACATATCAAAGTTGGCAGTACCGGACCTAGACTTTCTTGTTGGTTTAGACTTCATACTAGAGATCACATCTGTAGTCATAGCCTTCTTCCTCCTCCTCTTTTTTCCCTCATTCTGAACAACCATCACCTGGTTTGGAGCCTTCCTGATACTCTCCTCAGTAGATTTCAGCATCCCATGCAACTCAGCTAGTGATGGGGATTGGTCCCGATCTTCCGCTAGGTAAAGGATAATTTGGGTTGGTGGAGAATCTCGACGTTGGCGATCCAAGGCTCCGGTCCGGCGGATCAAAACCTTGCAATCGTTACACCACTGTCTCCGTTGGTTATCAACCACGCAGGACGCGATTGACCTCGCCACGAAGGCTAATTCCTGCAAGCGAACCCAAGAACACAAGCAAGAACAGGAAGGGTACAAGTCGAATGCCAAATCACAGACAAACGATGATAAGGTGAGGTTTCACAAACGCCAATGCAGCAGCCAATCGGTCTGGTGCAAGAGGCGGGATCTAAACACAACAGTGTAGATGCAAACAAAGCAAAACCTAACCCTAAAGGCGGCTGGAAAGAATATATAGGGCGTGGGCAGCCTGTGGGAGGCGAACATACTTGGGCTGTGGGCTAGAAGATGTACAGACTCGGATTATGGGCCAACACGGCCCAGTTCTGTCACGCAGGACTGTTTTAATCAAACAGATCGACTCGAGACTCCAAATGAGACGAAACCAATGGAAAAAGATCCGTCTTCTCCTTAGCTTTCCAAAAAGTCCAGGAACGTGCCAATCGGACTTCATATGAGGAAGTTATGCCCATTTTGGTGCATGGTGGTTGATGTAGTCCGAACCAGCAAATTCTTGACTTCAAATCATCCGTGCGATTCCGTCTTCAACTCCAACTCTCCTATTCCATCTCCCATGTTCCTAAGCAACAACATATCACTAGTATTCAGTAGCATCCCGTCCAAACAAATATTAACATAGTTGCTAAGGAAAGAATTAACCTCATGGTTCAAGCGACGGGCACGGGCGCGTGTGATTGGTCCTTGTAGTTGAATTGTAGGTGGAGGCTCCATGTGTGTATCAGGCGAAGTGATGTCCTCATCATCCTCCCCTTCTTGAATTGGAGTCGTCCTCGACTCAAGCTCATCGCCATCTCCCAAATAGGGCTTTAAATCTGAAATGTTAAATGTGGGACTAACCCCAAAAGCTGCAGGCAACTCAAGTTTATATGCATTATCATTTATCTTCTCAAGCACACGGAAAGGACCATCAGCACGTGGCATCAATTTAGACTTTCTCAAATCAGGAAAACGATCCTTGCGTAAGTGCAACCAAACAAGATCACCCGGTTCAAATGTTATCTCTTTTCTACCCTTACTACCATAAGCACGATATTTCTCATTCATTTTCTCTATGTTTGCTTTAGTAGTTTCATGCATCTTAAGCAATAATTCAGCACGTGTAGTAGCATCAAAATTCAAGTTTTCAGATGGTGGTAATGGTAGCAAATCAATAGGAGCACGCGGATTAAAGCCATAGACCACTTGAAACGGACTTACCTTAGTAGTGGAGTGTACTGACCTATTATATGCAAACTCAATATGAGGTAGACACTCTTCCCAAAGCTTCAAGTTGGTCTTCAAAATAGCCCTTAGCATCGTGGACAATGTACGGTTGACGACCTCCGTTTGCCCATCCGTTTGGGGGTGACAAGTAGTAGAAAACAGCAGCTTCGTCCCCAACTTATGCCACAACGTCCTCCAAAAATGACTTAAGAATTTGGCATCACGATCTGAAATGATGGTATTGGGGACTCCATGCAAGCGTACGACCTCTCTGAAAAACAAATCAGCAACATTTGTAGCGTCGTCGCTCTTGTGACAAGGTATAAAATGCGGCATTTTAGAGAACCGATCTACCACCACAAAAATACTATCCCTCCCCCTCCTAGTTTTAGGTAATCCTAACACAAAATCCATAGAAATATCCTCCCAAGGTACACTAGGAACGGGCAGAGGCATATAAAGACCATGTGGGTTTAGACGGGACTTAGCTTTATTGCAAGTAGTGCATCGTGCCACATAGCGCTCAACATCTCGTCTCATCCTAGGCCAATAGAAGTGTGTGGACAGCACATCTTCGGTTTTCTTTGATCCAAAATGACCCATCAAACCACCACCATGTGCTTCCTGCAATAACAACAAGCGAAGAGAGCTAGCCGGCACGCATAACTTGTTAGCACGAAAAAGATATCCATTATTCAGCACATATTTGTTCCAAGCACGATCATTTGTACAATTTGCAAAAGCATCTTTGAAGTCCAAATCAGTAGCATACATGTCCTTCAATGTTTCTAAACCAAAGATCTTATAATCAAGTTGAGAAAGCAATGTATAACGTCTAGATAAAGCATCGGCAATAACATTATCTTTCCCTTTCTTATGCTTAATGATATATGGAAAAGTCTCAATAAATTCTACCCATTTAGCATGTCTTTTATTCAGATTTGCTTGACTACGTATATGCTTCAATGCTTCATGATCCGAATGAATAATAAACTCCTTAGGCAAAAGGTAATGTTGCCAAGTTTCAAGCACACGCACTAAGGCATATAATTCCTTATCATAGGTAGAATAATTCAACTGTGGGCCATGTAATTTCTCACTAAAATAGGCCACGGGTTTACCTCCTTGTAGCAGCACACCTCCTAGTCCAAAACCACTAGCATCACATTCTAACTCAAAAGGCTTACTGAAATCGGGTAGCTGAAGTAGAGGTGCATGTGTAAGACGATCTTTGAGTGTGGCAAAAGCTTGTTCTTGGGCTGGTTCCCAAATAAAAGTGACTCCCTTCTTGGTCAACTCATGCAACGGACCGGCTATGGTGCTGAAATCTTTCACAAAACGCCGGTAGAAACCTGCAAGACCAAGAAAACTACGTACCTGTGTTATAGTTTGGGGTTGCGGCCAGCTGTTGATTGCTTCTACCTTCGCCGCGTCGACCTCAATACCCTGTGAAGTGACAACATATCCAATAAACACAACTCGATCCGTGCAAAACGTGCACTTCTCAAGGTTACCAAACATTCTAGCCTCTCGGAGGACAGAAAAGACAGCACGTAGGTGTTCAACATGTTCAGTGAGAGACTTGCTATAAACCAAGATATCATCAAAGTATACAACCACAAAGCGTCCTATAAAGTGCCGTAGGACTTCATTCATCAAGCGCATGAAGGTACTAGGTGCATTAGTAAGTCCAAAAGGCATGACAAGCCACTCATATAATCCAAACTTTGTTTTAAAAGCAGTTTTCCATTCATCACCTAGTTTCATGCGAATTTGGTGGTAGCCACTACGGAGATCGATCTTAGAAAAGATAATGGCACTAATAAGCTCATCAAGCATGTCATCCAATCTAGGAATAGGGTGTCGATATCGAATGGTGATATTATTAATAACACGACAATCAACACACATGCGCCAACTACCATCTTTCTTAGGTACCAAAAGAACGGGTACTGCACAAGGACTAAGGCTTTCACGGACGTACCCACGATCAAGAAGGTCCTGTACTTGGCACTCAATTTCTTTTGTCTCCTCCGGATTGGTGCGGTACGCTGCACGATTAGGAAGAGACGCCCCCGAGACCAAATCAATTTGGTGCTCGATGCCGCGTATCGGTGGCAGCCCGGGTGGTATCTCAGCAGGAAAAACATATTTAAACTCCTGCAAAAGGTCAGTGACTGCAATAGGAACAGAGCTAGGAATGTTCGCAAGTGAAAACAGCACGTTCGTGCAAATCAAGCCATATATCATGGGAGTATCATCACAAATTTTAGCAAGGTCAGTTTTAGTTGCAAGCATGACACGTACTTTCAGATTAATAACTTGTGACGAAGAAGGAGAAGCAAGTTTATCTTTCTGTTGCCTCGAAAGCGTTTTGGCTACTTGCTGATTTTCAAAGGTTGTTTGCTCTTTTGGGTGTCCCTAGCATGTTTTTCTTGTTCAAATTTCGCAATTTCAGCAGGAGTCATAGGAAGCAATGTAACTTTCTTTCCTTTATACATAAATGTGTACTTATTGCTCCTACCATGGTGTGTAGCATCAGTATCATACTCCCAAGGTCTACCAAGTAACAGAGAAGATGCTTGCATTGGTACTACATCAAAATCAGCAACTCCGAAGTATGTACCAATGGAAAATTCGATGTGAGCAGTTTGTGTTACCTTGACCTTACCGCTATTGTTGAACCATTGCACATGGTAAGGGTGTGGATGCGCACGTGTGGGAAGTTGAAGCTTCGTTACCATGTCGTGGCTCACCAAATTGTTGCAACTACCGCTGTCGATGATGACACGTACACGACGGTCATTGACGACGAAGAAGGTCTGAAACAGATTATTCCGTTGTGCCCGATCGTCCTGCTCCATGTGAGTGCTCAAGATGCGTTGTACAATAAGTGCTTCAAGGTCGGCAGAGGCATCCGGCGCAAAAACAGCGTCATCGTCGAATGTATCGTCATCTCCTGCAATGTTAGCAGCAAGCGCATATTCATCTTCAACATCACTAGCACTTACGTAGCCACCGTCTTCCGTAGCAATATAAGCCCGCTGACTAGGGCAGTCCTTCATAACGTGGCCAAATCCTTTGCATCTGTGACACTGGATCGCTGCAGAACGTGCAGTAGAGGCCGCCGAGGAGGTGGTCTTGGCTGGCGCCTTGGATGCTGTAGCCTTGGAGCTCTTAGCCTGGGCTGTAGATGTAGAAGGGGCTGATGTAGCCATCGGTCGAGAAGGTGGTGGTGGTGGTCGTTGCTGCTGCCCACTTGAGCGTGAAGTAGCACCACCAATGTTGGTCCTCATGCTGCGTTGTGGTTGTTGGCGACCCTGCAATTCTTTTTCTGCAAGCATAGCAAGGTGGAAAAGACGAGTGATAGTATTGTATTCTTTATAATCAATGATATCCTGAATTTCACGTCTTAAACCACCATAAAAATGGGCCATTTTATCCTCATTGTCCTCCTCAATTTCAGCACGCATGCAACCTATTTGCAACTCCTGATAATACTCCTCTACCGATTTATTTCCTTGGTTTAGGCGCTGCAATTTTTTTCTCAAATCACGTTTATATGAAGGAGGGACCCATCTACCACGCATTTGCCGTTTTAACATATCCCAAGTTTGTGGTTCATTGCCAACCTGAACTATTTCAGTCCACCAAAGAAGAGCATATCTAGTGAAGTCACTAGTAGCTAAGCGCACGCGGTGGATAGCAGGAACCATGTGAGCATTAAATTTTTGTTCGACTGACATCTCCCAATCTAAATATGCATCTGGATCATAGGTGCCAGCAAAAGGAGGTACTGAAAATTTTACCTTGGAGTAGGGATCATCGTTCCTGCGGTTGTCATTGTTACCTCGTGGATGGCGGTTGCGGTGGCCGCCCATACCTTGATGATTGAACTGAAGGGGATGACGTGCAGCCTCGTCAGGGTCAATGCCATTGTTCCCGTCAGCCTCTTCAATATGGTCTTCGTTGGATCGTGCAGCAGGCAAACGTGTTTCCAAGGCAGTCATTCGGTCCACTAGGTCAGCCACAGTACGCGCGAGACGTTCGATGGAATGTTGGGTCTGCCGCTGAGACTCTAGTAGAGCACGTCGTGAGACACAGTCATTAAAATCAGATGGAGGGGTACCGCTGTTATCTGCCATGTTAGTGAAAGACAGAACAACAAAGAATAATCCTGATGGAAAACAGCTAGGTGGGGTGGTGGGTGTGTGGTGGAAGCAATCCGTCAAGCACCTTACCCACGCTTGCAAGTGTTCTTACCACGCCGCAGTGAGGTCACCGGCCTACAGGTGATGAACCAAGTGGAGGGTGGTGTACAATTGCAAGAAATGAACCTGTCCTGACCAAGAGAAAGGTGTAGCTTGGAAGGCAAGTGAGTAGCAAGGATTAGCGATAATAATAACAGTTAAACCAAGTTCAATAAGTATTCCCTAGTACTCGTCAAAGTTGCTGGCCTTAGTGCTCCCAATGTGAAAATTCAAGCAATAGAGGGAAAATATGTGCCCAAAACTCAAATGGAAGCAACACAGGCCAAATTCAGCTCTCTTCAGATCGGACAAGAGATCGGACAAGGGATCGGACAAAGGATCTGTTACCGCCGCTGATAACTCTGTTACTACCGCTGACTGGACAAGAGTTCGGACAAGAGATCAGACAAGCAGAATCTGTTACTGCCGCTGATAACTCTGTTACTACCGCTGACCGGACAAGTGATCTGTTGGGGGAAAATATCTCATCTTCGGGGTTATTGCCGAAGCAACATAAAGGCAGACAGCGGATTCGAAGGTTCCCAGACGATCATCTTCGAAGATACCCGGAACCAAGTTCGAAGTACGAAGATAGGCATTGGTTCGGAGTACATCTTCGAATTAAGGCCCTCCAAGATCTTTTCTGCCAGCTAAGATGGAAGACTTATCTTCTTTCTGATTAGATTAGTCTTTTACCATTTTAGCCCTATTAAGGGAACCAAATAGTTTCTACTATGTCGGTTGTAATAGAGGGGTAAATAGGTCTTTTCCTTAATGTTTGGGTCTATAAATACCCCCCATTTCACACTGTAATAGGGACCAAATACAAGTTATTCAATACACACATTCGAACTTTTCTAAGTTATTATCCTTTCGGAGGCTTAGAACAGTTCTCTTCGCAAACACTTCGTTTGTTAGTTTCTTTTCTACAGAAACCTGTTAGCGTAATCTTTTACGCCAACAGTTGGCGCCGTCCGTGGGGAACCTAGTCCGAAAAACTTCGTTCTCTACCAATTTCTTACATCATGCCTCCTAAGCGGAGCGCACCCCGCAATCCCACTCGGAGGTCCTCTCGGATCTCCGGAGAAATACCCTTCGACACAGTTGAAGTCGGAGGTCCTTCGACATTCCCTCCACAAACTCCGGAAGGGGCTTCCATTCCTCGAACATACGAAGCTTCTCTGCCAACCCCTTCTATACTCCGACCGCCCGGAGTCCCTTCTCCACCTTCCATCCTGATTCGAACTGATCCGACCAGTTCTCAAGACCCGGAAGATCCTTCCGGAAGAGATGAAAATAATCTTGGAGATATGGCCACTCAAATGGCCAACCTTCAAGCTGAAGTGACAAGGTGGCGACAGGAAGCTGCGAGCAGGCTTCGCTCTCAAACCACCCCAACCATCCCAGAAGTGCCCGAAGATGATGATCTTGATTATCCCGAAGCCCCGGAGAACGCCTCCTTCGACAATGAGTCTCCGCTGCATCCTGAGCTGCAGAAGGTTCGCTTTGATCCAAAGTTTAAAACTTCGAAGCTCTGCAAGTATGCCGGAGATGAAGATCCCGGAGAGTTCGTTCGGTCTTATGCCCTAGCAATTGAGGCTAGCGGCGGAGTTAGAGACACTATGGCGAAGTGCTTCCCTTTAGCTCTTCAAGGAGTGGCATTGAGATGGTTCTGGTCTTTGAAGCCAGGATCAATCAATTCATGGTCGCAATTGAAGAGGAAGTTTATAAGCAACTTTCAGGGCACCTTCGTGCCTCCTATGTCAACAGGAAGCCTTTTCCAGGTGAAACAGCTCCCCGGAGAAACATTGAGGCAGTACTTTAAGCGCTTCGCTCATACGAAGTCGCAAATTTGGGGGCTGTCCACATCTTCAGTGGTTGATGCAGCTCGGGAAGGCGTCAGTCATCAAGGTCTTCTGGATAAACTGCATCGGAAGAGCATCTCCTCAGTCTCTCAGTTAATGTCATACTTCGAGGAGTATGCGAGGTCAGAAGAGGGTTGGCTTCGGAGGACTGCTGCTACTTCGTCTATATTGCAAGAAGTCAAAGTAGAAGTGAAGACTTCGGCGCAGCCGCAAGAACCAGTCTTCGAAGTGCAACATGATCGGAGAAGAGGGCAAAAGCACCCTCATTCTGAAGTTATGATATTGCACCCCACAGAAGTTTACATCAAGAGCTCCACAGTCTACGGGAACAAGGCCAGCGGCTGGAGGCCGCCAGGGAAACGGCTTGCAAGGGCCAGACCCTTTTCTGCTGCATTCACGGAGAAAAATCGAAGCCATACAACTGACACTTGCAAGGCTATACTTACTCTAAGGGGAGAGTACTTAGAGAGAACTTCGGGTCGAGGCAGTACCGACCGAGTTCCAGCTGCAACGCGCCCAGAGCCGGTCCAGGCTGTGGCGCGAATAGAAAATTTCGATGCTGCAAGGCACCCTCCGGTGGCCAATGTTATGCCACCTCCGAAGCAAGAGGAAGGGCAAGATAGAGGAAAAAGAGTAGTTCTCCCTATCTCCGGAGGAGGTACCCTCGGAAGCATGTCAAGAGACAGCGAAGAGAGTACGTTCGGGAAGTAGGTCATATTGGGACTTCGTCATCTGCAGCTGCAATGCCGGAGTGGTCTCACGTTCCAATATCTTTCTCTGCGGAGGATGCAGCTGGTATTAAGTTCCCGCATGCAGATCCATTGGTTATCACTGCTGATATTGCGGGCACTGAAGTCCGAAGGGTATTAATTGACAGAGGTAGCTCGGCAGATATCATTTTTGTTCAAGCCTTCGATCAGTTATGCATTTCTAGGAAGCATCTCCTTCCAGCGGCTCGTCCTCTGCAAGGCTTCGCAGGACCCCCGCTTGATGCACTTGGTCAGATAGGCCTCGAAGTTACCTTCGGAGAAGGTTTATTAACCCGGACTGAAGAAGTTATCTTTGATGTGGTAGATGCCCCGTATGCTTATAACGTCATTTTCGGACGGGGCATGCTGAACAAGTTCGGAGCTGTGGCGCATCACAATTACTTGTGCTTGAAGATGCCCACACAAGCAGGAGTCCTTACGATCTTCGGAGATCAAGCCATTGCTCGGAGAGCGGAATATGGTCATGGTCCCCCTCTTGATCCGAGGCAAGTAAACAGTGTGCAAAATAATGAAGAAATTTTTTCAGCCTCCTCCGAAGTTTCGAAGAAGTCTTTTCCGAGACCAAGTCCCGAAGGAGAGATTGCAACGAAGGTCATTGTTAAAGATGGTAAAGAGTACACTATTCAATTCGGTAAAGATTTACCTCCTGAAGTTGCAACCTCCTTGGAAAAGGTAGTAGAAGAAAATTTGGATGTCTTCGCTTGGTCTAATGAAGATATCACCGGAGTCGATCGGGATATTATTGAACACAGTTTACTTGTAAACCCGAAGGCCAGGCCTGTTCGACAAGGACTCCGGAAGATGTCCGCAGAGAGAGCTGCTCTAGATAAGGACGAAGTTGAAAAATTATTGAAGGCTGGGATTATCAGAGAAGTGGCTCACACAGAATGGTTAGCCAACCCAGTCTTCGTCAGAAAGAAGTCTTCTGGGAAGTGGCGCATGTGCATTGATTTCACATCTTTGAATAAAGCATGCCCATGTGACCCCTATCCCATGCCCCGAATTGATCAACTGGTTGACTCCACCGCAGGTTCGGAGTTACTAAGCTTCCTCGACGCGTATTCTGGTTATCATCAAATATGGTTGAAACGCGAAGATGAAATCAAGACAAGCTTCGTAACTCCTTCGGGAGTCTTCTGCTATGTAAGAATGCCCTTCGGCCTAAGAAACACCGGGGCTACTTTTTCAAGATTAGTTGCTAAAGCTCTAGGTCATCAACTAGGTCGCAATGTGGAGGCCTATATGGATGATATTGTAATAAAGAGTGCTTTAAAGCACCAACATAGCCTAGACTTAGTAGAAACATTCCATAGCCTTCGGGCATGTGGGATCCGTCTTAACCCCGAAAAATGTATATTTGGAGCTAAGGCTGGAAAATTGTTAGGGTATTTAGTTTCAAGCAGGGGAATTGAAGCTAGCCCTACTCAAATAACTGCGTTGCAGAAGATGGCTCCTCCGGAGAAATTTAAAGCAAGTGCAAAAGCTGACTGGGCGTCTGGCCGCACTTAGCAGGTTTTTATCAAGGTTTGCGGAGAGGAGTTTGCCAATATTCAAAGCTTTGAAAGGGTCCGAAGATTTTGCATGGACACCGGAGTGTCAGAGAGCTTCGAAGATATTAAAGATTATCTCAGTAATCTGCTACACTCACGGTGCCTATTGCGGACGAAACCCTACTCCTGTACCTTGCAGCTACAGGTTCAGCTGTTAGCGTAGTCCTTGTCAGAGAAGTGGATTCCAATGGGAAGTTGGTCCAAATCCTGTTTATTTTGTATCCGAAGCATTTCAGGAGCGAAGACAAGATACTCCGAACTTGAGAAGTTCATTTATGCTCTGATAATGGCTTCGAGGAAGCTAAGACATTATTTTTTGGCTCATAATGTAATTGTACCAACTTCGTATCCCTTAGGAGATATGCTCCGAAGCAAAGATTCCACTGGAAGGATTGGAAAGTGGGCAGTCGAGCTAGAACCCTTCGGCATATCTTTCTTGGCAAGGACAGCTATCAAATCCCAAGTCCTAGCAGACTTCGTAGCAGAGTGGACTCCACCTGCGAATTTGACTCCGGAAAAATCAAGTGACGGAGTTTGGACTGTTTACTCCGATGGGGCTTTCCAAGCATCCGGAGCAGGCATTGGGGCAGTGTTGATTTCACCGTCAGGGCAAAGAGCAATGTACTCCGCAAGACTCAACTTTAAGTCTACCAATAATATAGCGGAGTACGAAGGGATTTTATTAGGACTCCGGAAAGCACGTGCTCTAGGGGCTACAAGAATAATTATAAAACAGATTCTCACATAGTAGCAGGGCACGTAGACAAAAGTTTTCAAGTTCGGCAATCCACAGCTTGCAAAGTACTTAGAAGAAATCCGCAAAATCGAAGCACACTTCAAGGGTATTTCCATTCGGAGTATACCAAGAGCGGAAAACGTGCAAGCGGACATTTTAGCGAAGGCTGCAGCCGGAGCTGTGGATGTGCCTGAAGAAGCTTTCTATGAGGAGCTCAATATACCTTCGGTGCCACAAATTGCCTCCGCGGAGATTCTTTGCATTCCTAGTGCAGATTGGAAAGATTCGATCATAGAACTCTTGCAAGGAGGAACAAATTTGCCCGAAGAGCCCCAGTGTCAAGATTAAAGCTCAGAGCCAGAAGCTATCAGTTAATCAACGGTATATTATAAAAGGCCGGAGTATGTTCCCCTCTACTCCGATGTATATCTCAAGCCGAAGGCCAAGAATTCTTCGAGAAATTCACGAAGGCCTTTGTGGAAGCATTTAGCCCCTAGAGCTCTGGCAGGAAAAACACTTCGCCAGGGGCTTTATTGGCCCACAATAACAGCTGATGCGGAGAGTTTGGTCCGCACATGTCAAGGATGCCAGTGGATGGGTCGACGGAGTCATCGCCCACCAACAGCTCTTCAAGTCATTGCTCCGGTATGGCCTATGGCCAGATGGGGTATGGATTTAATTGGCCCCTTTCCAATAGCAAAGGGAAATCTGAAGTTCGTAGTGGTAGCTATTGAATATTTTTCTAAGTGGGTGGAAGCAGAACCCTTAACAGCTATCACTTCGAACAATGTGCAGAAATTCTTCTGGAAGAACATTATTTGTCGGTTCGGAGTGCCTAGATACCTCACAGTTGATAATGGAACACAGTTCGACGCAGAACCCTTCAGGAAGTTTTGCGAAGACCTAGGCATTCAGCTATGTTTTGCTGCAGTGAGGCATCCTCAATCGAATGGAGCCGTAGAACGAGCCAATGGAATTATTTATCAGGGCTAAATCGAAGAATAGTAGGATTAGCAAAGGGACTGTGGACCGAAGAGCTTCCGAAGATTCTGTGGTCCATTCGGACTACCCAAACAAGGTCCACAGGTTTTACTCCGTTCAGACTACTATTCGGAGATGAAGCTATGACTCCAACGGAGCTCAAAGGGGGATCATTTCGCAGCACCGAACCAGACGTTGAAGAAGAAAGACAAGCTTCGTTATATTTGTCAGAAGAAACAAGACTTCGGGCTGTAGCTAATTTATCAAAGTATCATCAGCAGACGAAGACTTGGTATGACCCGAAGGTTAAGCTCAATGAACTAAGACCGGGTCATCTTGTTCTACGAAGCATTATAGCACTAGGGAAGTTAGGCAATAAATGGGAAGGTTCATACCTAATTGTCCGCTCAGGGCGCCCATGGTTCATTTAAATTAGCTAATTTAGAAGGTGAAGAGTTAGCACATACTTGGCATGCGGAGCACCTAAAGCGATACTTCGCATAAGGGCTCCTTGTAATTCGCTTGTAATCATCTCCTAAATTAATAAAGCATATGACCCTGATAGTTGCCTTCCCCTCATAGATTTCCAGCTTCCGAGTGGACGCACTGGAACCGCGGGATCGACCGAGAGGGAAGTGTCATTAAGCTGGGTTGTATTTTCGGACTTCGAACCCATAAAGTTCGAAGCTTCTGACGCGGGGGCTGACATAATCCGGAGCCCAGGCGACCGGCTTGTAGGCATCCGTAAAAGAGCCCAAAACCACACCCTACGGAGTCCAAGCTGCAGCTGGTAGACTTCCGTAAAAAGAGCCGAAGGTGGCCAAAATCTGCGAAGTCCAAGCCATTGGCTGGTAGACTTCTGCAAAAAGAGCCGAAGGTGGCCAAACTATACGGAGTCCAAGCCATTGGCTGGTAGACATCCGTAAAAAGAGTCCAAAGAGACCATTGCAAACTCCGAACCATGGTTCATCAGAGATCGAAAAAATAAGCCGAAGGTGGCTAAAGCAAAACAGCATTTGAACCATGAGCTTCGAATGTCTGTTAACATAGTCCAAAGTGACAAATTTTTTAAGACACTAAAGTGTCCTGAAAGTTATCTCAAGTGATTTCTTTCATAAAACAAAGGTACTAAGCTACCATTCTTCCGACTACAAAAGTCGAAGACATTTCAAAGATCTTTAAATGACAGAGGGGCTCCGAAACCCCAAAAATGTACTCCGAAGTTTTTCTTTGCGCATAACCATCTTGAATACATTTCGAAGTTGCTTATACCCAAAGAGGGGCTAGTAAATATGGAGACATTTTAAATCGGCATTCATTATTGAAATAAATGTGTTTACAGATTACACTATGAAAAATTGGTATCTATACCAAGAGGAATCGGAGACCTCTTCGGTCCCGAGAGCTAGGGGTGGAACGACTAGTTCCAACATCGGAAGTTCTAAGAACTTTACGTTTAACTCTCTTCCTCCCTTTCGAAGCTCTAAAATCCTTCTGCTCTTGTTGAAGCTCGGCCCAAGTTCGAAGCCGTCGGGGCTCTTTCCAGCTTCTAAGATCTTCAGATCTTTTATTTCGAGCTTCACCTTCGTCTTCAGACCAAATAGTATCTTCAGAAGACGAGGTGTTTGCGTTAACCTCTTTTTCTTCCTCTTTAATATAAGACATACGTCTTTGATTACTTCAGGTGCAATTACGCCGGAGTCATCTCGAGGAATAAGAAATCGAGGACGCTTATAAACTCTTTAGAAGTTCGAAGGTGTTCCATAACGAGCGAAGTTCATTGTTAAGCTCTAACACTTCGATGTCTTCCATAAGAGGCAAAGCCTAAAAATATAACAAACAAGATTTTCATTGATAAATGTTTACAAGCATGAGCTTTACATAGTCAAAAAATCCTAAATAATTCCTAAACCTGCGGGTTTGGAGGAGGCTGACTGCTCGAAGCTTGGCTCCGAACTTGCTTCTGGCGTTGGCCTTCATCGATCCAAGCCTTGATCGCGGAACGACCTTCGGCTCTCCATGAGGTTTGAAAGGCTCGCCAGGCGGCAGTCACGCCTTCGGAAGGATTCAAAAGCCGCTCGTCGTCGAAGGTAATGGAGCCCTCTGCGCTCGGAGTAATTGTTCGGCCCAAATCCTCGTAGTAACGAAGTAGTCCGAGGGCAGACACTTGTCCGGAGAGTTCTCCATAACGAATGCCTGCCGTCTTCATTTGCTTCGCTGCTCCTTGGATCCTTTTTAGCCGGCGCAGCAGAGTCACGTTGTCATCCGAAGGAAGTGATCCAGTAGTACCGAAGTACTCCAGAACACCTAGCATCTGTTCGATGACCTCCGTAGCTACCTTCTCCGACTTGAGCTTTTCTTCAGTTAGTGCATCCTTGCTCGAAGTCGTTTCTGCCAAAACTCCAGAAATCCTAGCATTCTCCGTAGTTAAAATATTCTTCTGGTTTAGGAGTTGGCTAGCTTCTTCTTGGAGCCTTACAAGTTCGGACTCAGCACTAGCATGCTCCAACCGCATCTTTTCAATTTCAGCCCGAAGCACAATTCTTTCTGCTTCGAACTCCTTATTAGCAGCCTCCAAGCCCTGTCTGGCCCTACGCTCCGTTGAAATCATATTATCCATTTGAAGTACTCTAGCTTCGGAGAAAGATAAGTTGCGTTTAAGAGCTTCATTTTCTTCCCGAAGCTGAGCAATTTCATTCTCGCTTGATAAAGTTGCAGCGCGGGCCAAGACTGCTTGCTGAGAAAAGAAAAAACTAAAGTAAGAAATTATCATGTATAATTTGCTGCTGGTTCGAAGATGTACTCCGAACCCAATATAATTTGCTAAAGATATGGCTCGAAGGTACTCCGTACCTGGTAGGCCGCTCGTTCCAGGGCAACGTTAAGCTCCGAAACTCTTCGCCCTGCTTAATTTTGCTACCAGCTCTGTCTCCCCGACTTTGCGACTCACGCGACCTAAAGGTTTGAGCAGAGTCCGAAGCCCAGTTGGCTCCAAAAAGGAGTCAAAAGAGGGAGCATTGCCGAAGCCCTTTGGTCATCCCTGCTTGACGAAGGTCCGGAGCGTTCTCCTGAGGTCCTTGGAACTTCAGAGATGGCCCCCCCTCAGTTGATTCACTTTCATCTGTTGACTCAGACGAAGTTGATCCTTGAGTAGGGAGAGGCTCTATGTGTCTTTTACCCCTTCCAGGCCCCTGTTGAGGTGACCTCCGGGTGCGGCTCCGAAGTTGTCGA